>VZTX01005184.1:153997-354609 GCA_013400915.1 Pardalotus punctatus | reverse complement strand
AACAAACAAACAAATTAAAAAATGATACATGCAAAAAAAAAGGGAGACTCACTAGAGGATAATTAGGGGAAACCCCATGCATTCCTGGGAAAATGAGAACGTTTTGAAAAAGAGAGAAAATGAGATTATAGTCTCTATGGAGACATGAAATTCCTTGGGTCCCTTGAGCGCTTGTAGGGCTCTGCCCCAATGCAGGAGCCCCTTTAACTGTGCAGGAAGGAGCAGATTGGGATGGTCTAAAAGCAGGTCCCAAGCTCTAAGAATAAACTCAGATCAAAGCAATCCACTGAGCTGTCCCTACCCTGGCTCGGCTGGTTGAAAACCTGGAGTGACCCCAGAAAAGTTAAATGCTACATGTGCTTCATTAAAGGGCAGAAAGCAGGTCAGGATTTCCAAGAGCTTCAGAAGTCAGCTCCCACCATGGCAGCCATGTAACCCTGCACCAGCACCCCAGGCACAGCAATGCTGGGGCAGCCAGGGAAGAAGATCACAGCAAGTGCTGCCGCTTCCTGCAATTTGGCCATGGAACGAAGCTTTGGTGCAGTGACGCCGTCTAATAGGCATCATACATCCTTCAGTCTAATGTACTTGTTTGTCTGGCTTACCTCACATTTAAATGTTCAAAAACACCAGTGTGAAAAGACATCTTTGTTAAAGAGCTAACAATGTGAAACACTTTCTGAAGAACACTGACAAACACTCTTTAAGTCTTTTCACTAAATCAAAGAAGAGCAAACTTTAATTTCTGGAGTTTTAGGATTAGGTAAAATTTCTTGCTTCCCTATTTTTCTTTATTCTAAAAGAGTACCTGAATTTTATGCCTGCTATAGAGGGATGTATTAAAGTGAAGACATGAAGTTTGACTGCACTTAACACCATAGTTATATGAGGTTATTTCTCATCCAAACTTCCTGTACCAGGCTTGAGCTCATCCATGAGCTGCTTCGGAACCTACAAGTTCACAGCAGCCTAAAGTCAGACCAGCTCAGCCCTCACCCATGGTTATGTTTACCCTAAGGCATGTACCACCTCTAAATGATCAATCTTGTATTTGTCTCCAGATGTTCCTGCTTTATGCAGGCACCCTCCACCTACTGTCCCATCACCCTCTTGCTGGGGAGAGCATGGTGAGGACTCTTTGGGACATGCACGAGCTGTACCTGAGCCAGGGAAATCCTGTGCCTGGTCAGCAGGTGGCGGCAATTAATTGCTGCCAAATCACCCAGAGGGGGCTGGGGGGAACTTCAACCACCCTGAGCCTCCAAGGGTTCCAAACTCATCCTCTGTACAGGGTGGGAGGAACTCAGCTTCTGTACAGGGTGGTCGTGCCCCCCAACATTTGGTAACCACCTCATACAAAGAAAAAGAAGATAAGTGCAAACCACTCAGCTTCTAGTGCACAGCCCACCAGCAAGTCTACCCAAGGGATAAAGAAGCTTTACCACCCAACTGGTATCTCTTCCCTGGTGATATGCAAAGACTTTTTTGCTGATGCACTGGTAAAGACCTTACTCTTGCAATCACACCTTCAGGGCAAACCTCCCACGAGGAAACACTATAAATCAGAAAAAAACCCCAAGCAAATAAGAGCATCAATCTGTTCTGAGAGGTGTAAAAGGTGTGTATTCAGAAGTGAGGAACAGTAAGACAGCAAACTTCTGCTGGAGGAAAAACATCTCAATGTATTCACATCTTGACCTTCCTAACAGATCCATGACAAGGCAGCATGCAGACAGACTGAAAAGATTTTCAAACAGAGGAAGGAAAAGATGAAGTGTGTCTCAGTTGAACTGCAAGGACAGAGACAGATTAAGGGTGCATAGCCCTCCATTAATACGGCCTGATTCTTCTACTTCTCAAACACCCGAAGAGAAGCAGGTAATCCTCCACCCCTGCATCAGAGCACAACTGCACCAGCACCCACTGTTAGCAAGAAAACTTGTTTTCTGTCATAACTGCTCTCGCATGTCAGGTTGGCATTTATGCCTGGGAGTGCCAGAAACTTTCCCATTTCCTCACCCATTTCATTCTTGTAAATTATGGTAGTTTGTCCATTTACTGTAATGGGATGAAAGGTCCACAACGTGGCACTGTGTAATTACCACCAGAAAAGCATTTTTCTTTTCTATGTGAAAAGGTAACAGGTAGATAATGTTATAAAGACAATGTCCTGTCTGGGGGAGGGGGAAAGATCAAACCAAAACAACGTAAGTGGGCCCTGTTCATCACGTTCTATATTTTTGAACGCAGAGTCTGGAAGCAGGTCATGACAGATGCTACTAAAGCTCTTCTGATCCTATCTCAAGAACTGCTGGACTTTAATCTTTCAGATAAACATCCACATAACACTTTACTTAATGTGCTGATGCCAGTCTCCTGCCTGGACTGGAATACAACTTAAGAATGAATGATTAACCCTTCCTCCAAAAAATCCCCAAACCCTCCTGGGTCTGCAGACTGGCACTGAGCAGCTCCTGTGTTTGACACTACAAAGAGGAGGAGCTGGGAGTATCTCCTCCTGCACCAGAATCCAGTGAAGGAAGGTGGCAATTTGGGGGAGCCTGGACCAGAGGCCAAGCTCAGCTATCAACTCCCCAGAGAAGGGCCAAGCTAACAAGTACCGGCTGCATTGTGGCATCAAACCACAGGCTGCCTTGAGGAGGAGGAAGTTTGCATCAGTAGGAGTCCCCAGAGGCACCCGGCGTGACTCATTCTGAATTCCTCTGAGGGCGCTGGGCAAGTGTGTGATGAAAGCTGGGGTTTAGGGGGGGGAGGTGTAAGGCTGGCTGTTGTGCTGTAGAAGAGAAATGGGACAGGCTACAGGGAATTTAACACTACTGGAGCATTGATGATTTATGGGTACACAAACTGGTTGTAGCTCTTGAGCAAGGTCACAGGTGAGGTATCACCATAAATCCTCTGCCCTTTTGCCTGAGAGAGAGAAGGGTGGCTACAGTCCCGCCATGCACTCAAATATCACCGCAGGCTTAAACCTTAAGATTACTAATGGATTAAGAAAAAACTATAAATGAACAGTAACTATGGACAAGATTCCTGCTCTGAGGACGGGAATGTGTGGAAGGATGAGAAAAGGGTACTCAGATACCACCAGGAAGAAAGATTTCAACAGCTGTCTGGAAGGCACTAGGAGGATAGGAGGGATGGATGAGGCTATAAAGATGCCAGGTAGATGGAGTAATGAACAGAAGGTTGGAAAGGGCTATCTATACCACTAGGTACAGTCTAGCAAAACAGATGACTGTCACAAATGTTTCATCCAACTGAATCCACAGAACTTCTACTAACACAACGAGGTAGACTCATGCAAAAGGACATCAAAGTGGCAGCCCAGAATCATGAAAACAAGTAGAAACAGGAGAAAGAAAAAGAAAAAAGACAAAGAGTGAATTCATAGGAGTACAGAAATCCCTTTCTCCAGCAGCTCCTGGACAGCTCATTTCAAAACCATACTGCATTTGCAAGTGATTATCGCAGCCAAACACGCTCTCTGACATCCTCTGAGGGCTGTTTTCAGAGGAAGACAGGCTTTCCTCTGCTCGCCATGCCCTGATGAAACTGTCTGACACACTTCGCAAGTGCAAATTAGAACCACGCTACTTACCATCAACCCCTTCTTGCAAATTCATATTTGCGAAGAGAGTAAACTAGAAACCCCAGGTGTTGATAACACAGAGTTGTTAAGAGAAACTAGAATAGGAAGGAGTTAAATTCAGAACCTCATCTACCACAAGCATTATCATACAAAATCTTTTTTTTTTTAATGGGAAAGCACAAGAGCCTTGTTTAAACACAGATGGAAGTACCTAAATGTACTGCCTCTTCTACAAATGAATTATCCAGCAGTTCAAATAAAGGTGAACTAATACTGACAAAATCAAGCAAAACTCAATCAATGTGGGAGGAAAAAAGCCCGAAACACTTCTCCTGAAAAAATTTATCATGTGTAACCATGAGGGGAATCATTTTGCTTGGCAAATCCTGCCCTGTCTTCTTAAATGTGGAGAAAGTTTATAAGCATTTGCAGCAGTTTGTTGTACCAACCATCATAGGAGAAGTCTATGCCATTGTGATAAACCCATATTGGCCAAGGAATCTGACCATCAGAGCTGGATATCTGGATTCAAAGCTACCCTGGTGGGGAAACCCAAAATCCTGAGTATCACTGATTTTTCATTCTGTAGAAATTATTTACACAAATATTAAATTCAATTCAATGTACATCTACAACTAAAAGTCATTGCATAGGTACTAAGGATGAAACCAGTTGTTCTACATAAAACAACCTATAATTCTTTACCATTTGTCAGGGTTAAATCCTAAAAAGAGTACAGAATAATCATAGTCTACAGTAAGAGCATGATTCTATACCATCAGCTGGAATCCATATGAAAAATACTTCATTCTCCTTTTATTTTGCACATCTGAAGAGTAATTTTTATAGACTCCCTTCAGTTACTCAAGTTTCAGAGACTGAATCAAAAATGCCAACACAAAGTTTATCACATTCTATTCAATTCTCCAGGCATTTTTCATAAAGGTACAGTTGAATAGCTTTAGCCCTTTAGCTGTCAAATTATCACATATAAAGATACATTACTTCAGCTCAGTGATTTTCAACCTTTATGCTCAGCAGCCCCCAAATGTTTTTCAGAAGAGACAAGCTCCTTTACGGAGAAAGTTAATCTATTGACAATAAACATGGGTTTTTCAGTTACCTTTCATTGAATTCTTCTCAGTTACCTTAGGAATGATCCATGGACCCCCAGGGTTTGCAGAGCAGAGGTTGAGAACCATGGCTCTAGCTGGGGCTGCCTTTTTTGGGCATTTCAGTCACTAATTACTCCAGGATAGGAATGAAACAACCCTTCTTCCTCGAAAGGCAGAAACCTGGCGACTACCGGTGGGCTGAACCCAGGATGCAGCATTCTCAGGGGGCTGCCAGTTCAACGGGCCAGCGCAGCATCTCTTCTCCTAACTCAGCCCCTCTCCTGCATGGTCCACTGACACAAGCTGGACTGAAACACAGGGCCAGCTCAGACCACCTGAAATCCTTTGAAGTAGCACTCAGTGGTGGTGGCAGTTGGAGGCCTGGGTGGGAAGGGCAGCAAATGGTGGAAAATTGACTTCTAACACCAATAGTGGGCATTCACCTCAGCTAGCTGGAGGTGCTTAAAGCTTCCTCTCTGAAATGTATCTCCACAGGGCCATTTATCCCACTCTAATATTGAAGCCTAAAAACAGGGGAGACAAATCATCCACTGGGGGAATCTACTTCACTCCACTGACTGTAAAAGAAGCATAAAAACAGGCAAGACAAGTCACTGAATATTTAGACAGCACAAGTTAGTGGAGACAAATACCACAATAAGCAGGTAATTTTGATGTGACTGTAAGAAGCACAGATCCCTTTTCCCTGCATTAAGTGCTCTGCCACTCAAGCTCAGCTACGGCAGCACACCAAAGGGATTTCTCAGTGCCAGCAGTTCAGACAATCTGCCAGGATCCTGCTGCACCCCATAGCCAATGTGTGACCAAGAGATTGTGCTTCAAGTTTATTTCTAGTACATGAAGGGGGGTGACATGAATGGGATGGCAGCTCCCCACCTCCTCTTCTACCCCTGTGCTAAACAGTGGCTCCTGCTGGAACTGGAGCTGCTGCTTTTCCAGGAGTAGCATCTGGGCTAAGCCTGTCTCCTGCCTGAGATAGCAAATCTCAGCTCCCCTTCAGTCTGGAAAGGATAACCCCAGAGAAAAACTTCAAATACTCTGCTTTGAAACCAGGGCCTTTAGGTACCTGAAAATGTGACGGGCATTTTAGGGGGTTTCCTGATGTGCAGCCACCTCTAACTCCTGCTGACTTCAAATTCTGTGTTCGAACACGCTGCCTTGCTAACAATAATGGATGGCCAGGTTCCCCATAACCTTTCTGAACGTTTTCCTGTCTGAAATAACATCTGGGTGAAAATAAGAAATCTGGCCTCTCATTTGGGACTTGCAGATGCCTGGAGTTCTGGTAGAGCTCCAGCTGGGCTGCTTCATGTCCAGAGGTCTATGGTGGAATGAACTGCTCCCATTTAGCATACCTGATTCATTTTCAATATACAGCATTCCCTGGCCTTCTTTATAATGTCCAGACAGTCCAAGCACATTGAGGACACATCTTTACAACTCTGCACTACTGCTATGCCGTGCACGCAGCTAAGTTGCTAACACAGATTTCTTTTAAGTGTCAAAATGTCCTTAGAATCCAGTCCAAAGTTTTGAAGTCTGGTCCAAACCTTAAACCCCTCAGCCAAAATAAGTTTATAATCAGATGAAGTTCTTCTTTACACTTTCATCATTCCCTCATTTCTAGCTTACAGCTGACAAGCGAGTGTCACGGATGTATGGGCTGTGCATGGATCAGCAGCCACACTCAGACTTCGCAGATGTGGGATTCAATTTGTTGGCTTGATCACCAGAAGCTATCAAGGTACTCAAACAGATTGCTCCCAGGCATTATACCAAAAGAAGAAGAGGAGAAATCTAATAAAGTGTTCATCTCTGCTTCTCAAATGAAGAGAATACCTTGCAAATGCCATAAAGTGCTACAAGAACACAACTGCTTCTGAGCTTTGATCTGTTTTTCAGATGCTGTCACGGGTGGAAAAGGAGTCAAAATAGTTGTTAATGTTTCTGTCCATAACCTCTTTTGTACTCCTTGTGATGGCCCAGCTTGAAACCACTGGAGACGGTGCACAAAAGAAAAGGTGCTAAGAGTTGACCTCCAATATTTTATTATGGAAAACAGCCTTCCACAACTGACGCATGCAGTTACAGACACACACCTTAGTTCAGCTTTCAGTGTGGGTGTCAAGTGTTTTAGGCAATCTGGGTTTCCACTTTGCAACACTCCATTAATTCCAAAGAGTCTGAACACATCTGAAAAGTTTGGTCTCCAAAACACAACAGTGTTATGCCAGGGAAGAATTTCCTTCTCAGTTTCATATTTACTTTTTTGTTTACCTAATACTATTGCTACGATGACTACTCTGAGCTTTTTTATTTGCTTTTCCTTTTCTGATGACTGATCATCTGGTATTTATGAGAAGGACTCATAGAGAGTGAGAGACCAGTTTTAAAAGATGTGCAAACAATTGACCTAAATACTTTTAATGCTGGTGGACAGTCAAGGGCCATAATTTTAGCTCAATTCATTGATATGGTTAGTTATGATTAAAACTCTTCTGTTTAAGCAATTCCACTTGACCATTTCAAATGCAGTAGCAACTTTATCTACAAGAACATCAAATATCAGCATGAGACATAACTGTCAAAAAGTTACAGAAGATGACAATCAAGAGAAGTTAAATATTTTCTGAATTCATTTTGGGACATTTCTGTAATTTCCCACTCTCATCACTAAAATGACATTATTTGCACCCATCTGGACCTGAGGGCCATGCAATGGCAACCCCCTGCACAGGCTTAATCAGTGGCACATGGACTCAGCAGTAAATTACATAAAGAGCTGTGCACCACAGCCCTCTGGCCACACCAAAAGGCAGAACTACTGAGGACAGCCCCAGAAACAAAGACCACAAAAAGAACAGCACGGAACCATGTGAAGTTAAGTCACCACATGCATGGAGCAGCAAAACTGAGCTCCTAAAGGAGCACCCCTGTAAGGGTTAGCAATGCAGGAATGTCCAAAGCATTCCCATTCACCAAACTGGGCCCTTCCAACAGGCTGGAAAAATTCCCTTGCTTAGTTTAGGCAAATATTGCCATGTCTGAAAATGGGGAAGCCCCCACCCCCCTATAAATAAGAACTTTGGGTAAGCAAAGTATTTTTATGACTTTTGCTATTACTAAGCTAGTGAAACTTAAAGTATCATAATTACAGCATCCACAGACTTTTAAACGTTTTTTTCCTTCCTTTTATAGCTTGCTATTTGTAATGGAAAATAAGTTCCTGTGCATGACAAATATGGGCAGGTTTGAAGGTTATACAGGTTATGCCACTATCCACAGATGTGCATCATGATTACAAAAAATGGATTAAGAAGGTATAATGGAAGATGCATGAGTGAGGGAAGAGGTCTGCACCTCTGAGTGACAGGACAAAATCACGCATACATGAAGGCTTCTGGAGAAGTCTTCTACAATTTATATGGAAAAGTTATCATTTTCTATTGTGTGCTGAACAACAGATATAAAGAACAGTCCAAAACCTCTATAAAAACTTCTCATTTCCTACTAAGTTGCAAAGGAGTTTTAGAGTGTTTATAGAGTATACAAGCTTTCTTCCTTTATTAATTCTAGAGAACATGAAAAGAGTGCACATATGCATGCATAAAATAATAGGAAATACATATGCACCCAGACACTACGTGGTTTACTTTGTGTTACTTGTTATTTGTTTACGATTCCATTTATTTGCTGCATTGCATTTATAACCTATTTATCTTCTCAAATTCCAAAACCCTATTAAACCAGCTTTAAAACATTATCCTACCAGAGGGCATAAACATTCTCGAATGTTAGTATTGTCTCTATTTCCTGTAAAAACCATGTGTTTTTATTCTTCTTTTCCCCACATTTTAAAGCCTGTGCAAATAGCAGTACAGAGGAGCAGAAGCATCAGTGAACAATTTTGTGTTCATTCAACATCTGCTTTCTTATGGTTCACTTGAGGTCCAGAACCCACTGTCATCTGCCAGTATTTTTAGTGGGCTACAAAATGGTTCAAGTTAATAAGTTGAGTGGTTAGCAGCAGAGAAAAACTATACAGCCACACCAAAAAAATAAGAGCCTAACAAAAAAAAACCATAAAAGACACACAGATGTGACAGAGACGTTATTTTCCTATTAGGTTCAATGTACACCTTTCCAAAAGGCTGATGAGCTCCAACAACAGGTCAAATTTAACCATTTTCCCAGATGGCTCCTTATGGGAAGTGGAGTGGAACGTTCCCTCATTTATCCATCTGCCTGGGTTATCAGCACTGCCCAAAATACCTTAATCTTTCCACAGTATCACAGACTCCAAGCACGTTGAGAAATCTGATGGGAAAAACTTTCTTTCACCTGCTGTAGCTTTTAAAATTAGTCTCCAGATATATAAATACATACACCAAGATACATAGAAACCCCCTGCAGCACTTCTAGTCAAAACACTAGGGCAGTACCATAACCAGTCAGAAACAGTGAAAGAGAGAGCATCAATTTATAGCACAAGCAAAAAAGCCATCTGTACCACAGAAATACTCAGGTATGAAACAATACAGAAAGTTAAGATTTATTTTAAATTCAAGTATTAACTCAGAATAATCACTGTTTCTGCACTATTTTCCTCTTTTCATAGAGAACATATAATTACATTAAATGTATGGTAAATAAAGTGTTTACTCAAATGACACAAGGATAAAAATTTAGAAACATAACAGTATCACTCTAAAAAGCCTGTGTAAAGGAATGTCAAGTCCATTGCCTCACCAGACTTCGTTCTGTTGCAAATGGCATTATAAATTAATCCAGTTTTCCTAAATATGCCTTGAGGAAGCAAGACCACAAATAGCCATTGTAAATTTTAATATAAAAAACCCACCAAAAAAAAAAACTAAATCAAAGAACAAACAAAACCCTTCTCTTCATTCTTAACCGGAACACAAGAGCTGTGTTTTCAATGGTTGATATTGCTGACTAGGTTACATACTTAGTCAAAAAATGTCAATACAGCTAAGTCCTACATCCTAGTTTAACACCAGGCTTTATGCTTTGCCACACTTCTTTCAGCTCAGTGAGTTTTAGGAAGAAAAAAAAAGTTCCTAAACTTCATCATTAACGACCTAATGAGCCAAATTAAGTTATAATTTGTAATTTTTCCCACTTACACTGCTCTTGGACCAAAATAACATCCCAAAACATTTGCTCCATGGCTTGCTGACTGGGTCATCACAGCCACAGCTTAGAACTAAAATACTCTTCCATATCCCTCAGTGCCTGAATTACATTTTTTAAAGTGCTTTATATCAAGCCAGATTCTGATCTCAGTGACAGTGGTGCCAGCTCAAGCGTGTCTATTGACTCCAGCAGATTTACTCCAAACACACTGGCTGCTGCACATCTGGATTTGGCCTTCTACTGCCTCTGAATTCACAGGGTTTTTCTCCCCACTGGGAACACAGCGGAGGTTTCTATGCAAACAGTAATGAATCCTACCAATCTGACCTCCTCCAGGTACTAATCGTCCAGCTTTGCTCAAAACTCAACACACTGGAGATCTTGGCAATTCATCCTGCTGCAGCCTGAATGAAAGCAAATGAAAATTCTAATTGAGGTTAAATACAGTCTGAATTGGACTAAACCTCAGCACCCCCAAGGACTCAGCTCTGCCTGCCCCAGCAGCAGCACTTCCAGCTGCGCACCCCGACCTGTGCACCCGGCCACGAACCCTTCTGCGTTAGGAACTGAACCCACGCGAGCTGATTCAAAACAAACAGACGCGTCCCTCCCTCTCTCCTCACTTCTTTCCTTGTGGTGGATGTTTAAATGCATACTGATGGCTACTGCAACTTGTAGTCTAACTGATTTTGACATATTTAACTTCAGAATTTGAAACAGTGACTTTCTAGCCCTGGGGCAGGAGTATTAAATGCTAAAAAACTTTGGAACTGGGGAGTATTAATTTTAATTCTGAGAGCTTGGCTTCAGCAATGTTTCTAACAAGGGCTCAATGCTCTCCAAAACTCAGCAGTGGATTCCCAAAAACTGCAAGGAATTTTGGATCCAAAATGGAGTTTTGTGGCTTTCATTCTTGTTTGTCACAGGTCAAATTAAGCTCCAGACCTGACCTTGAGGGGAGTGGGGAAAATTCAGGTCTATGTCTTAATTTACCATGGGATTAAATCGTATTTCATTTCTAGTTTGTAATGCATCCTTTTTTTCTTTTTCTTTTGTGGTTTATGATGCATTTTTATTTTAAGAGAAAAAAATTATGCATGGAGGAAACATCCTGGCATCACAAGTCATCAATAAATCTTTTTTCCATAGCAACCCACAAAAATTCACTGCAGGACCCAATTGTTGAAACACAAAGCAATGACATTCTATAAGCTTTCAGAAGTATCATTCGAACCCTTGTGGACTCAATGAATTCTCTAAATGAGTCACTGGCCTCTCAATGAAATTGTCAAAACTTAGGTTAAGCCAGGTTAATTCCCTTCCCACTTTAATTTAGAAGTCCAGCTGCAGCGCGTGGCTTTCCAGTGAAAAGATCTAAATGCAGAACCCATTCACCCTGAACAGGAAATCTCACAGGGCCCAAAGCTAATTTTTTCCTAAAAGCAAGAGATAAGCCACACTTACAGGAAAAAATGTGATTTCTGATGCCTCATGGGCCATGTGATGTAAAAATCAATATTCTTCTTACATGGCACAAATAATTTTCTGCTGAAGGTTAAAGGATCATGGTTGAAGCTACTATGGCTGGGGAGGGAGAAAGGGCAGCTGTGAGAAATGGGGGATGAGGAGAGCAGAGACTTTAACCAGAGCAGGGATAGGGGAGATGCTAAAAACATTTTGAAGCAAAGAAAGCGAGCAGATGTGGCATTGATCATATGGCCATAGAAGGGTTTGGGTTGGACAGGACCTTAACATCCATCCAGTTCCAAGCCCCTGCCATGGTCAGGGCACCTTCCACTACACCAGGTTGATCAAAGACCTATTCAGCCTGGGCTTGAACACTGCAGGGATGAGGCAGCCACAGCTTCTCTGGGCAACCTGTGCCAGTGTCTCATCACACTTAGGGAAGAATTTCTTCATTTTATCCAATCTAAACCTGCCCTCTTTCAGTCTAAAGCCATTCCCCCTTGCTCTGTCACGACATGCCCTTGTCAAAAGTCCATTTGGGGTTGGGCTGAGGCTTTCAGTGAGGTGGGATATTGAGGGACATCCTTCTGCCCTGCAGGCTGTCCTCAGGCATGATGATGAGTGCTTCTTCTCTCTGTTCAAAGCTACTTTTGACAGCTACAGCTTCCAGCACAGCACCCTGCTTTCCTGCCTTGCATCCACCACACAGTGCCAGCTCCACTGCAAACCCCAAAATAGAGTTTTTGCTGGGCATATCATACTCTTCATAATGGGATAAACTATGCCAAAAGTAGAGCAAGTTTTTATACTCCCACCCCTACTCTGCCAGAATATCACTTGAAAACATCTCTGCCTACTTTGTTAGGGACAAAACCACTCAACTTCCAGGCTAAATAGTTCATGCCCAGTTTGTCCTCAGGAATGGGGTACAACAAACAAGAATCACAGCTAGCCATGCCATTGATGTCAACGGTCTACACAAATTTGGTTGAGACTGGTAAACTCTCTTTAGCCTTCCAACAGCACTACAGTTCTCACCACTGAGAATATGTCCTAAGTAGGAAAGGATTTGTCTCAGCTGTAATTAATTCCTTTTTTTGATAATAAAAGAAAAACCTAGTATCAACTTAAAAAAATTATAGCAAAGGAAAAAACTAAAAAAAGGGATGAAGGAAAAGAAAGTTTATCCTACTACTACTGCAGAGAAATATTTAATTGAGGGCTCTGGACTTCATTTTTTAGAAATGCAGTTTTCAAGAGTGCAGAAAAAGCTTAAAATATAAAAACTAAGGAGCTTGACAGAAAACTAAAAAGAAACTGAAAGAAGTTTTCTTTAAAGAGAAAACAAAAATTATTTTAAACTGATCCTATGATATTTTTAACAGCTGGAATTGATAATACTGAACTTGGCCATAATTCTACCATATTTAGCTTTGTATCAAAGTCCACACAACTTTTCCATGAGACAGACAAATAGACATATAGGCTGATAGATGGACAGATATATAAAAAGAAAAGGGAAAAATATAATTAGGAAAGGGAACATTTTCTTGTCTGTTCTGTCAGTATGCCTTTTTTTTTCATTTCAATTTCTACCTTATTATTTCCTATAAGTAGAAACAGATTTTTCTCTCTTACAAAAAATTCTTAAACAGAAAACCTCCTCTGACAGCCTCAACAGCAGATTAATCACTTTTGTAACCCACAGAAAAAAAGTTTTCTGGAAAGCATAACTGTCTGTAAATGTAAATGACAGAATTACTCTCTCTTATGCTAAGACGCCTACACATTCTCTCACTTCCATGACTCAGCACCAGATAAAAGCTAGTGAGATAATAAGCAGCAAACCTTCCTTTGGAAAAATAAAAATAGTTTAAAAAACCCAATTCTTGCTACCCCCTAAAAAACCAAAATCCTTATAGTGTTCAACCAAATTCTGCCAATGGATTCTTCTCCCACTGGAATACAAATATTCAAAGGACTTCAGAAAAGAGAGGGACCAGGCTCAAGCAACATCAAAATCCAAACACATGCAAACATGAGAGGCTTTTCTTTTTCTCCAAATGAGCAAGAATGGGTCTGTTTCAACAAACAGGAATTTTATTACTGTTCATCTCCTGCCTTGCTCTAATTTGGTAGACAAATGAGTTGAAATTTTGCTCACCTATAATGAAAATTTCCAGGCACTCTTAAGGCAATGCACTCATGCCAAAAATCACAGAAACCCGTGGGGAAGGGAGGGAAATTTCAGTGGGACTTCCCCTCCTGCCCTGTGGTCCTTGTCTGACTTGAGCTCCTTAGAGCCACAGTAACTTCTCCTCCAGTGAACCAAATCAGGGGCAAACCCTTCCGACCAAAATACTCATTTTGGATAAATCTTTGGGAAAAGAAAAAGCTGAAAAAGAGGGGCTCAGATATCATCTAGGCTCCTGTGATGTCCCTGAAACAAACACGAACGCTCTTGATGCCAAAATATTGCCAGTCAGCCTGTGAATGCTGCTGGAACAGGCTCCTGCCAGCCCCAGCACATGGATTAATTAACCAAAGAGTGATAATTAAAAGAGGGCTGATTATTTACTTATTGAGCAAAGATGCTGTGGACCTGACAAGTAAGGGGATGACTTCCCAAGCCTCAGTACAGTCTGGAGTCCTGCTTGCTGTGTGCTGGACATTTCCTCTGAGAGCTTACATCACTTCATGTGCTGGGTGGGTGCCCATGAGTCCGTGTCCCTCAGAGCAGCTCATTCCACCACGAGGTGGAAATTTATCGAGGAAGTAAATCAGGAAGATGCTGTTTATGCCTGTCACTTCTGGAGGAAGCAGAGGCCAGCTAAGGAGTATCCACAGCCCCTCCTGAGCACGCTGCTGCTGACCTTTACATTTTTTACACTGAAAATAGTTAAATTAGTGGAATTAGCCACAGAAGTTTAAATTTAAAGGAAAGCCCCACGGTAAGGCATTCAAGGCCATGGGTGCAGGACTTCTTGACAGCAGGATGCTTTGAACTGAGCCAGAGGTAGAATCAAACTCTTGGAAATACCTTCATTAACAGAGCGCACCTGCTCAGGCAGGAGGCTGCGGAACAGAGCCGAGCTCTCAGCATGGTGCTGGCAGGGCTGTGGCTGGAGCACACGTGTCCCACACAGCCCAAGGAAGGAGCAGGAGCATCCCCAGGTCAGCTGTTCCCTATCATTGCACAGGGAGCATGGAGAAAACCAGGATGCTCTGGCTCAGCTGGCTGCCAGGCAGGTGCAGCACTGCCACTGACAAATTCAGTGCCCCACATCTTTATAGAGCTTCAAATTTGGGGCACGGTCCTTCAAGCACTTGTCAAAGACAGCAACCAGAGCTGGGAAAGGCATAGGCAGAGGGCTCCCATGTACCCAAAGATCATCCCTTTATCCCAGTGTTCACAAGGAAAAGTCCTGTGAGTTCCATGTAAGAACTTGCAGGCCCAGAAAATGACAGTACTGACCTATTTGCGTTTGTGTCTCAAAACCACACTCATTATTTCACAAATAACAGATTTCCGTGTCCAAATCCGACTGAAAGCAGGTGTAGCTCCAGTGGTTTCTGTGCAACCACATCTGCTCATACTCCAGGGCAAATGCCAAACTATTTATTGCTCCTTAAAATTTATTGCATTTCTAGTCCTCCATTCCAAAACTGCTTTTGCTCAAAAATTCCTTTTAAATCTTTCTACGCCGACTGGATAAATCAAATCTGACAATTAAAATGGCAAATTGTTCAGAAACTCAGAGTTTCCACCTGAGGATCTCCAAATACTTTTGGAACTTAAACACACTTAATCACTCCCATGCTTCTTGCAAAAAGGAAAAAAAAAGTAAACGCATCCTTTTTAATTCTCTTTACACATGAAAACCGGAAGTCCTGGGAGCCCCAAATAGCCTGCTAGGAAGCCGCTTGCCCCAAAGACTCCTTATCCAGTAAATCAGAGGCAGGGCTGGGAAGGGAAACCAGGAGTTTCAGCAACTCTCAGTCCTCTTGTTCTCACCACTTCATCAAACACCACGCACAGCGATGTGATCATGCAGTTGTCAGTGTTTTCCCTCAAGGGGCTGGACAGAAGATGCTGAAAGCATTTGATCCACATGTGAGCACTGAACGGTACTGCTCAACACTGAAAATTCAGACATAAATAACTGGCTTGTTTGGAGTGAGTAAAAGGATGTCTGTGTTTGCAGAAATCTCACAAGAGGGAGTAAAGAACCAGGGTGTTCCTTTTATTATTACCTTTTTTATTTCTTTTGTAGTGGTGTCTGGAAATAACCCATCAGCCAGAGGAGCTGCTCCCGCTGCTGCTGCTGTGGCAGATGGCAAGCAGGGCTTGAGAGCAGGGCTCTGCCTCGGCAGGGCTGTGTGGGGAATTCTGCAGCGGGAAGAAACAAGGCAAAATGTGCAGGCTGCTGTCTGCATTCAGATCAAGCGCTGTCTGTTGCTAGCAGCACAAGTTGTTCTGAAAACAAGAGTCAATCATCTGTAGCCTTATTTCTGTACATTTCCTGCAGGGGTCTCATGAAATAAATGAGAATAAATGTAAGGGCGAGAGTTCCTATTAGAAGCAGCCTCATCAGCATCACCCAGCCAAGCATTTACGTCATCAGCATGCTAATTTAATCAGACCTGAGCAGTGATGCTATAAATGGATTACCATCCCAGCTAGTGTGGTTACCGAGGTAACTCAGCCCTTTGTGCCACAGATACAATCGGCTTAATGATAATAAAAACCTCAGCACAAATGAAACAGAAGGAAAAGCCTGACAGGGCTGACGCATACACGACCCTTTCTCTCCTCTCCCCCCTCCCCTTCCCCAACCTCAGCCGCTCACTGCAATAAAATTAAGTGCTGCTGTGATCTGTATGCACAACATTCCCATAGGGAACACGCAAGTAAATAGAACCCGTGGAAATAATTAATACAGACCAACAACTGATGTCGTCAGCACTACTTAGTCATTCCTCCAACCCTGAATGGCAGAGGGACACACAGACAGAAATACTGCACAGGCAGATTCCAAAGATCCTGCAAAGGGCTTCAGAGAAGTGGCTGCTCCCCTCTATGCAGCATTAATTATATCAATGGAGTGCCTGGACCAAGAGCTGACTGCAATGGTGAATGTGGTCAGCGCCTATCCCTGCCAGGGGGAGTATTTCCACACCATCTCCTGCTCTGCCAAAACTGGAGGTGACCCCAGACTAGGCATTCCAAAGGCCAGGGAGAAATCCAACTGCAATGTTGCCAGCCCAGAAGCTGAGGTGACCTGGTCCTTTGCAGAAGGGTTGAAATGGGATTCTGGGGTTTCCTACATTCACCCAGCTCTGCAAAACCAGCAGCCTACTCACCTCCCAGCTTTGCCTGGGAAAGGACATTCCTTGGAAAATGCTAGCCTCAATGGGCTAAAAGGCAGTGACCATGCCTTAAAAAGGACAGAAGGTCATACTCTTCAGCTCCTCTAGCTCTTTGCCTGATTGAGCACCAAGTTCCCTGCGGATGCTGAATCCCAAATATTTTCCTACTCAGATGCCAAAGACCAAATTTCCCATAGCATTCAAGATTTGATTTTCTTTTCCTCCTACCCAAAATCTCAGCAACTATGAGCAAAATCAGCAGCATCTAAGTGCTCAGCTGCCAGAGCAGCTCAGGCATTTCACCTGCCCTTACTGCAAGTCGCTGTCTCCTCACCTACCAATGCTCCACCTGAAAGCACCAAATGTAACAAGCAGATCAGGAGTGCATACCACAACCTCAGATCCATCAGGCTTCTGGTGGGTATTGCTCCAGTCCAGGCAGTATCTTAAGGGATTAGCATGAGACCAACAACTTTTGATGGATTTACCAGAAGTGCAATGAATTCTGCATTGCCTGTCACACGAACACATGCATGAGACTTGTTGCTTTGTAAATGCCAAAACACAGCTCACACAGCCTTTGGAAAAAATCCAGAGAGACTTCCCAACATTTACAACTGGACGTGTGCAGAAATAGCTGTGCCCTTGCCTTCACTTCACAGATGAAATGCTCTGTGTGTGTTGGTGGGGGGACTGAATGAAGGCAGCTCATTCCACCTATGTGAGACCATCTCAGCAGCCCAACCCAGCACTTATTCACTGAGCAGAGGTATTTGGACTCAAGCACTAGTGAGATCAGCTCTTTCAGAAGAGAAAGCTCTTTCCGAAGTGGCAGAACCCCAGCAAAGTCAAAGTTGCTTCTGTGAATTGCAGCGTGTCCCTGCAATGAGCAGTAATAGCAGATATGTCTACAGAAAAGACACATTCAGGCTCATCTCTTGGGAAATCTCACTAAATACTCTCTCACTCCTCCACCACACAGAAGAGCACCATTTCTCCCGGGAAATTTATTACATACTTCTAGAAATATAGCTAAATAATTCCTCTAGGAGCTGTTTTAGATCAGATTACAGGAGTACACTTTTCCCTGGAAGGGAGAGAATCCTATGCAAATAACACCAAATTACTAAGGAAAGATATGTTCTTGGCTGGAAACACCTGGCTTACTGGAAGCATAGAGCTGTGTGTCCTGATCTAACTGTGCCCTCACGTCAGCCAGGCAGGTGAGATGCAAATAACCCCAGGAAAGAGGCTGGGGGGATAAAAATCCTCAAAGCAGAAGGCAGGCGGCACAGTGCCAGAACACACAGCTCGGGAAATGGTACGGCTGTTGATGTGAGAAGGAAGCCATTACCTTTGTTTCAACTTAAAAGTCATCATGACAGCTTGAGAGATTGCAACATTTAAGTGACACGGTGACAGCTTGATCCAGTCAACAATCGCAATTCGCAGACATGCTCTAAACACAAACCCTGCTTCCCTGGGTGCAAAGCAGCCGCTCCGTTGGAAAAGGCATGTATCCAAAGGGAGATGTAACATTAAAAATGTTCCTCCAGGAACATTTGGCCAGTTATTCAGCATACACTGCGCTGGTGAGACTAGACTAGGGCTCCCTCCACCCCTGTGGCACAGAAAGGATATGAGCAGGCTGGTGGAGGAAAGAACAGGAGAGAACTGGCATCCATGTCAAATGTTCCATTAATTTCAATGGCAGCTACAGGTGTGCAGAACGTCAGAAAAAGCCCTTAAATAGCCTTTCTGCCACAATCAAGTGAAAATTGAACCATGCAATCTCCTTTACCCCTGCTCCTCCTGACAGCCAGGTGGGCCCTGAGGTACTTGCAGCGACGCCAGGCAATGCAGAACAGCCCCAGCTCACTGCAGGTGTCCCAGCCACATTAGAAAGAGAATTAGGCATTCACTAAAATTTACACTTCCAACCTCTTTATAGTTAGGCGCTTGTTCTCTTGGCCAGGGAGTTACAACTAATGGTATGTTGGGCCTAATAATGGCACTTCTTAAAAATTTTTATTTGGCCCGCCCAATGTCCTGCTTATAGAATGTAGTGCTGTGGAGCAATGCCAGACTAACAATCCTCAGGCACCACTATCTTTCTTGGCAAATGCAGAACAGCCAGTGCTGGCATTTCTTCCCCTGAGGTGTGTCCTTGCAGGTCTCCACTACACATCTGGGAGGGATTGCTCTGAGCCTCTCTGGAGATCACTTCTCAACACAGCAGGATTTCTGGGCATTTGCAAGTGGGTTCCAACCCATGGGCCAGTTAAATCACTTGTGGAAAAGGAAATACTGGAGAATTTATCCACCGAGAAAACAAGTCACTAGGCCAAATAGCGATTTCATCCCTTACAACTGTAATGGTAAAGCTCTACTGTGCCCCTTCCTGCTGCCCAAAGGTCTTGTCATCCACTGACAACATCAAAAGAATGATTTTGTAAGTGTCATTAATAACATGACTTTTCAGTGACCCACAGAAGTACAGCACCACAACACATGCTTACCAATGGTCAGCCCTCCACACGCGGTCTAACGCATTTTAAAAATAAGTCTGCTCTCTGTAACCAAGCTTATTTCACCATTTCAGGTTGTCTTAAAACCAAATTAAATAAATAAAAAGTGGAAGTATTTTCACAACACCTGACTTCTTAAAGGCATATTTTATTCTCAAGAAATATTAAGACAGTGACCACCCTAAACAGACAAACCAGTGGCTACAGAGCTCGCTGCCTTTGGAACATCTGCTCTGATTTGCAAGTTCCTCAGATAGCAAAGGAAGCCAGAAAATGAAACCTTCAGTAATGGCTCCTTTCCAAGCCTTAATGGACAGTGGCTGGGCAGTGAATTTTCTTGGAGAGAAAGCAGGGCATCCCTGGCTGTGCACAAAGGCAGGCAGTGCCTGCAAAGCAGCTCAGGACTTGGTCTCAGCCGTCTGGTGGGGACCGTGCACTGCCCCTGCCTGAGCCCTCAGACTCCAGCTCCCTCGGGAATGGGACCTGCTCAAGGCAACCCCTGCTGATGTAGTATGGCCTCACCTCTCCAGAGTAAATCTTACAGGTTGAAAGGGAACTCAGGAGACTGCTCAGTCCACTCCTCTCCCTCAAGGCAGGACTGACCCTGCCTAAACCGCTCCTGAAAGACCTTTGCACAACCTGGGCTAAAGTCCCTCCAGTAATCACTTACTGCTTTCCATGCCATCTTTTTCTGGGGTTACTTATTCCTCCTTTAGCAGTTTTAACCTAATGGCTGATCTAAATCTCTGGCTGGATTTTAAGTCCCAGATATTGTGCTTTCCAGTGTAGATGTGTCATTCCCTTTTTCTTTGCAGCTGGAAGCAGACAGACCCTGAACAATTAGGAGGCAAGAACACCCACAGGGAAGAGGTTATTTACATAAACAGGATCACAATGTGCGTGTTTTTATATATTTATTACTTATAAAAAAATACTGCAATCTCTTTTCTTTTCTAATTAAAAGACCCAGTTTGCCCTGCTGCACAATTGCTAAGCAGATTTAAAATGGGGACTTCAGTAGCTATTTTATGGCTAATCAAATGAGTAAATATAATGATCTGCTCCAATTCCCATTCTGATTACACAGTGTAGCTATTTCATTCCCTCAATAAGCTCCTTGCACCCAAAAAGAATAGTTTAACAAGCTTCAGAGCAGAATGTTAGGCTCAATTTCTCTAAAGGGTAATAGAGTGGGAGTGTCTGTATAATTAGCTTTGTTGGGCTCCCTCCCTCACTTTACAATACATTCTATACGGAGCTTTTACTGTCTCTCCAGGTCTTCATGTTAAAGCAGAAAAATAATGCAGAGCACATTAGAATCACACTAGTTGCACAGAGGAGTTTTGAAAGACAGAATAAGAGCTGGAGAAGGGCTGGCTAATCAGCCCAAAAGGGCTCAAGTTTTAATTTAGTTTTAGCAATAAAACCACACATGCTCATGCACATAGCTTATTCATCTCCAATGTATTGAACTCTTAGATGTTTCTGGAGGTTAAGATCTGCCAGACTACTAACACACTGATCAAATCATAGTATAAATCACTAAAGTACACTCAATTTCTTCTCTGCATAGAACTTGAAATTAAATTAACAGTACACAATCTATAATGCAAAACATTACCTAACACACTTGGAAGAGTCTGATGCTGAATTCTCTTATAGAAAATAAAAGTATTTGATATACTGATTTTTCACTGCAAGAAACATTTTTTTACATAAGCTGGCAAAACTGTTATATTTTTGTGCTTGCAGAAGAATTTTCAGCTGGAGATTTGAAAATCCTTTCTGAAGTCAGAGGGCCAGGTGGGATATGTTATTATTACCACCTCTGTTTTACAGATGGAAAACTTAATGCTAAGGGACATGTCAGAGATCTGTGAAGAAATGGAGAACAGTAGATCCCATCTTGTTCCAGAGTACTGTGGCTGCATCAGACCTCTCCCAAATCAGTCATCTTGTATCTCTCCTATCACTCTGTATTTGCAAGCATCTCAAGGTGCCCATGGATACCTTCTTTGGAAACCCATCACACAAGAAGTTTGGCAAAGAGGTCAAAATCTAGTCAAATTGTTTAATCTCACAATGATTGGGGGAAAAAAACGCAAACAAATAAAATCACCAAAACAAACCATAAAAAAAGCAGGACACTATGGAAGTTACTCTGAAAGTCCCACAGCCGAATCACAGGTAATAAGTAAAATCCACAGTTAATCTATTGCTTCAGAGTAAGTCAATAAGCAAATAAAAAGTATAATAACACCAGGTGCAATAGCCACTCCCACTTTTTTTGGCATATAAGCTGACCAGTTTGCTCTTAGATAGCAATACCTGATCAGAAACAAATGGATACTGCACCTAAATTTTTCACATTCCTCTGAAATAACTAAGTATCCCAGAAACCTTGAGCCTTGAAAAGAGACAGCTAAGACTCTGAGTGGTACAAACAGGAGGAATGATTGTTCTGTGGCTTCCAGTGCTGGAAAGAAGCAACAGGAAACCACCCTTGTGGGAGGCAAAGGGAAAATATCAAGAATAAGGTGGGTCTGCCCCACCTTCACTGAACTTCTTTGCCATGGGATGTTTTAAATTCCAGAGATTTACATGAGCTCATAAAGACATTGGATGATCTGAGAGAGGAAAAATCCCAGACTGAATATTAAGGAAGACATAACTTTAATCAAGTCAGTTCTCTGTGAACAGCAAATTCTTCATAAAGCAAAATATTCTGGGGCCGTGCTGCTATGAATTTGCACCCCTCTTGTCTTCTTTCTTTGGTATTTACAGGGAAGAACACTAAGCTGGAGTGACCATTCATCTGACACAGGGTGGGCAAGGTCAGGTTCTTAATTTCAGGCCTATATACCCTGACATATGAGAGAAAGATACTGAAAAATACACCGAAAAAGCAAAGCTTTAAATTGCAATTTCTCATGCAGACAGCTTCTTTTTCTAGAAACCAGACTTGTGCTACTTCTGTCTTTAAAAAAGCACCACAGATGACCAACACTATAATGATATGAGTTGGAAAAAAATGCATTTGAGTGAATACACTCCAGATTCAACTTCCCTCTGAGCTCAGTGGCAGACAACAAATCCCACAAGAAGAATTTTTATCTGAGGCCAGGGTACCAAAACACTTTCATCAAATGAACCAAGCCAGAGATGAAGCTGAGTCTTCACAACAGCCAGCATTTGAGATGCTCAAGAAAAACTTGACAGGTAAATAAAATACTAAAAATTCCCCAGAGGACACTCTTCCAAAAGTGAAACTGCAGTGTCTTCTGTATACAAGAGGTCCAATTAATGGAGTCAACAGCATGTGACTGAGCCAGTGCTGGATGCACTGGTACATCCCCACACTATGCATCTCCAATGGAGGTGGCAGTTCTAAGCACTAATCTTTACTGTCTCTCTTTTACCATACTGCACTTGTGTGCAGGAAAAATTCCCAGCAGTTGGGCACAACATCCCACTTCCAAAGCCAGTTCAAGCATCTTTGCAGAACAAAAGGATAACCTTTGCATTTCCTTGGGTCTTTAACTTATAGCTCCTCAGAGATGTAAGAGGAGATTGAGGGACCTGTTTTGGATGCATAGGGACTTTTTAAGCTGTTCAGGCAGAGAACAGCCTAAAAACAGAGACTCCAACAGGCCACACAGAAAGGTGAAGCAGCTGCACAGACTTGCAAGGCTGTGCTCAGCATAAGACTTGGAGAGAGACACTTTATCCCAATCCACCCATGCTGCTATCACGGAAGAGTGGAGAGAATAAAACCCCAGTGGTACAGATGCAAATACTAAAGGTCACAAACAGAACATCACCCATGCACCCTCACTGCACCAGATACAGGACATTCACCCAAACACAGAGCAGCTGGGCAAAGAAATGGGGGTTTTCTCCATTTAACAGAAGAGCAGCCCAGAGGCAGAAGATGGCTCAGCCAAGGTTACACAACAGCAGGTAGAGATCCGGCAGTCTCAGGGACACATCTGCAACACAGGTCTGAGAACAACTTACCTCCTTCTCAGGTTCAGGGTGGGACTTGGTTAAAAGAAAGTCCAGGTTAGTGATAGATACTTCAGACTTAGCAATTCTTTCCTCCCCACTCTTTCAGCGTAGCCTTACTACCTTTAGTAAACTAAAAGGAAACATTTATAAAGCTGATGCAAATCAATCCAACCTGAGTTTTCTCATAGTCCAAGCCCCAAATTCCTACTCAGCAAAGCTCTGACAATGTATCTGAGAACCTGCAGGGCGCAGCAAGGAAAGCCCCTTCAGGACTCAAGCTGCTATTTTACATCAAGAGACATTTTTAGCCTATAATTTTATCTCTTCCATCTCTCCTCATTGCTTGAAATTAAAATAAACATGGACCAGGGCCTAGGATTTTATTTTATCTGTCACATATTGCTATCATTAAACACACTAGAAACGAGTGGGTTTAGTTCAAATAAAACTGTCTCTTCCCTCTCCCTTTCTCAGCTCAACAAACATAAAATAGGAAACTGCACTCCAATACATTCAAGAAGCAACACACGTTACATCATGAGTAGATGATCCATCTGGCAGGCTGACATGGTAATAAGTTTGCTTAATTGTCAGGTCAGGCATATTACAGACCCAGTCTGTCGGTCCTTTTATTACAGCTCTGTCTGTACTGGGGAATTTCAACCTCCTTGCACTCCGTATGTGTAGACGTGGAATGCATCCATATGGTACGAGGACATATGCATGGACACATATATGAAATGTCACTCAGAACAAGGAGATTAAATTAAGAAAGGAAATGCTGAAGTCAAATAGCTCTTAGCAGCTGTATATATTTCAGTCTGGAATAATCACCCAAAGAAAGCAATGAGATATTTACATTTAATTTATTTGAAACTGGGCTGGCGAAAGCACTGATTATAGGGGATAATCCAGCACTGCCTCATAAGGAAAACAGCCAGAGATCCTCAGATGTTCCCTCCATTTATACTTTTTAAACGATCAAACCATCATTCTGATTTTGGCTCCATGCAGCTCCGATCATGCAGACAGTCTCCTGAGACTGACCATATGTCCTCCTGAGAAATCACTGAGTACATTCAGCAAATTATTGAATTCATCAAATGGATGCTTTGCCTTTAAAAAGCACACAAATCAAAACAAAAGCCACCTTTTTCCTCCTCTGTCTTTGTGCTTTACCTCATCTCCTTCTCTCCATTAATGAGCTCAATTCTGAAATTATTTTATTTAAAGGAAGACTTTAAGGTGTTCTGAAATACAATTTGTAGGAAAGATGCCAAATATAAACTGTATTTCTAGACCTGCCTGCACTAGTGATTTTACATGAGCACGCACACATATGTTCAATATCCAAACAGCAGTTGTTCCCTAAAGTTTTATTGCCATTAGTTAGAAATGACCACATTACTCAACAATGTCAAAGCCAAGTCTTGTCAAAGGCAAGTCTTGCCAGAAAGTCTGATGATTTCCAGTATTAAACTGTCCTGCTTTGGGGTGCTGGCTCTGGCTCTTCCAGATACCTCCAAAACCTAACGGCGATCTACATTTACCCAAAAGAAGCACTTAACAATTGCATCCTCTGTGTGGTATCTCCACAGCTTTTCTCAGGAAGCAGAGAGTGCTGTCTCGAGCATGGTAGCAGCTCTCTGTCACTGGGGCCTCATAAAACACCGAGATCTTTGTGGTAACCCTTTGCCACAGCCAGATCCCTTGTCTTGCACTTTGGACATAAGCTGCTGATGCAGATTCCAGTCAAAATCTTTCCAGAAAAAGATTAAATATAATTCAAAATAAGATCTGTATGATCTCCCTGCTGAACTACACAGTGGCAAAAAAATCCATCTGAACAACTGTTTTTCTACCACTTTTTAGGACTGTTAAAAGGTCTTAACTGCACAGATATTCCATGTAGTGCACAGTCGATCTTTCTGCAAACTGGCACAGTAATCAACCCCAACATCTTCTCTTCCCCTCTTGATAATCACAGCTTGAAGCTGCATGTGCATCCTGGCTTTCTGCTGGATGGAAACAGAACTGTGCCTCCTATCTTTCTTGAATCCTCCTTGGATCACAAGTTAATGGTTTTGGAAGAAAGCATCAAAAATTGCCTGAGACCCCGGGATGACTGGAATGATTGCTGGTACACAAGACAGCAATTCTTCATGGTCCTGAGCTGCCTGGGACAAGAATGGGTTCTCATCAACAAGTTACAAATCACTCCAAAGGGGGTAACCTAACAACAGTGCTACTTACAGCAAGATAGCAAAGCCTCTGACCTGGGTTATGCCGGCAATCAGGTGAGATGATTGCAATAATCCCACCTTTCCTTACACATAATGCCATGCAAAGTGCACAACCTGCCCTTGCTGTTACTGTATTTATGCACATGAAACTACTCCCTTCCGAGTGAAGAATTCATTGTAACTCTCAAAATATTTTGTTTGGGCAGGGAGGACTCAGTATCAGACTGCAAACATTGGCAGAAGTATTTATAACTGCTTGAAAGTCTCATTTTTCTGCCCAGGTCCTTTTTCTGTTTAGTTTTTGTTTTTAGATCTGTGGGGGAAGACAGTAATACCCATTGGACACTATTGATTTCCCATAGAAACAGCAGTTAGTTAGAGTGCTCACTTTCAGCAGTGAAGCAGCATGTTAATTTTATCTTACTGTAATTTCTTTTTCATTTCATCCTCTTTTACATACTCATAGAAGTTTCCTATTCACTACTGAAACACCATATGGTGATAATATATGCTAACACAGGCACAGTGACACAGTCCACAAGCCTGCCATTGAGCAAAAGTTGACAACATAAGGCTGAGAGAATTGTAAGTGCTTCCAAGCCACAATAAGTACGTCACCTAATTGCATTTTACTGTGATGCAAAGAAGCCTGAGTCAAGGAAGGAACTTCCTTACAATGAAACTGTAACAGCCTGGAGTCATTTACAGTTACTTGAAGAGCTATAGCAAGGATCTATCCGTTCATGGCTTTCAGATACAGAGTAGATGTGGGTTGGGGTTTTTTTCAGCCTAGGCAGCTTTAATACACAGAAAGAGACAAAGCATTTCAGCATCACAGTTCATCTCTCAAAAGGTTCCAGACAGGAAGGCAAAAGGCAATCAATAAGAGAAAATACAGACACTGCTTCTCAAACCATTCACAGATGCCTCTGCCTCTTACTTTAATGAACTAGGTTTTGAACTAGGAACATCTTGTAACAATCCTGAGATATATTCAGCCTACAAACGGATCACGTTTATTTACACACTGGTAGCAGAATCTGATGTAGAAACTGCAGGGCCAGGTCTCACTTTTCTATGGAGCTGTAGGTCCTTACAGGTGGCCCTACCTGAAAGGAAGCACCAAATAGACCTGATCTCCCTTTGGAATGGCCAGCAAGGGCTTTAGGGAGAGGTCCTCCCTCCCTGGCAGCGCAGACCCTCGGAAAAACAGACTACGCAGAACAGGATGGACCAGCAAGAGACAACATTCTCCCAGAATGTCACTGATGTCCATCCAAGGCCCTCTTACAATGAGCTGCGAGGGCTCTCTGTGCCTCAGTTCTGCATTTGCAGAACAAAAGAACCAAATTTCTCCCACCTCAGGCACAACAAGGATAAACACATGGAAAGTTGCAAGCACTTGTGCAAACAGGCAGCAGTAAGTAATAAGGACAAACTCACAAAGGCCATATTTGAATGCCAGGGCTTCCCAGTGTGTTTAAGCCTTCACCTTCCAAATTGTATTTAGAAACTGCCATTGCAGAAGGCAGCTGCCCTCCTCTTCTAAAGAGAACAATTCCACAGGAACTCCCATCAACAGGATCTACGCCAGCCCTGCAATGGTCCCTGGGTAGAATCAAGGCAAACTGAAGGCACACTGAGGCAATGCCCTCTTTGCTGTGACGGTGATGCACAAATCACACCATCATCACTCCCACTTCAGTGGAAATGGCCTGGGGAATACGGCCAGCACAGGCCACAGTGGGAGCAAAGTCCCAAGTGATGTATTGTCATGCAGGTGTTTCTACAAGTTGCTGTGCTGTTCCCTTGGCTCTGAACTATTTCCTTTCTCTAGCAGGGAGGGAAACGCAGCTGGTTCCTTCTGCGCACAGAAGAGAAAAACACAACACAAAAGGAACAGAAACCATCGAGAGCAGAGCAAAGGAAGCCTGATTTCCTATGGACTTGTGTCTTGCGTCTTGAGCAGACTCTGACCCTTCCTGTTCTCATCTGTTACCTCTCCTGACTGCCCCCCCTGCTTCCCTTCTCTCCCTAGTATTAGCCTTGGCATTTGTCTGTGTGTGTCAGCCAAACAATCCATGTTCCAAGTCAGAGATCTTGGCTACAGCACAGTCTAGAAGAGCAAAAGTTCAAGTTGCCTGCAAGACACACAGCAGGCTTGGAGCTCGCTGTGCACGTGTGCAGAAGGGCCACCCCATGGGCCAAGCAAGGACAGCCAGCAACTCCCTGCAACTCCCCAGGACAGGGATCTGGGTCCCTCCTCCCCAGACACAGAGTTCCTCACACCGATACCCTTCCCACAGACCCACTTAAAAGTGGTCACAGAAATCAAACCAGATGTGGGGAGCAGCCAACTGCTGGACACCAAAGGGTGCTGGTTAGAAACAATTAATTAACTCTGCTTTCATTTCAAAATACTCCAGTTATTTCCTTGGCAGGCACTGGGCAGGAGAGTGACTGCCACACGTGGGAAGTCAATGCCTTGTGCCAAAGGACTGAGTTCAACTTCCAGCCATATGCAGGTGGGAAAAACAGATTCCCACTTCTGGAGTGCTGGGAGATCAGAGAGTGATGATATAGATACAGGAGACCACAACTTTCAGGGCCTGAGGCTTTGAATCTTTGTGCGTTTGCTGTCAAGGCATCACATCAAGAAAACTGTTGACTGGAAATCACAAAACTGTAGCTGAGCATCAAGCAACACCTTCCCACAGAAGAAACATAAGAGTTTTTATTTTCCCTGCTTGATTCACACACTCCAAGACAGAGATGGATGCATTTCCCCACACCCGAGATCTCTTTAAATCTTCCTGACAGGACATGTTCTCACGTATGCTCTGCCCATCCATTCCCATGGGGTATGAGATGAAGATAAATCCATGACAGGGTGCCCATGGTGTGGCCTCAGCTCCTCTGGTGACTCAGGCACAAAGCAAGTCATCTGATCACCCAGTGCCTTGGTTCCTCCCCTGCCCACAAGACAGCCAGCGCACTTCCCCATTTCACAGGGCTGCTTCATGGTGGTGAATCTGATGCCGCTGAAGCACTCAGATGCATTGACCCATGCAAGAACACAAGCAGAGGCTACGTCCCAACAAAACACAGGTTCCTGCCCCAGAGGCAGCTGCTCTTGGCTGCCTGGACACACAGCTCGTGAAGTGCACCGTGGCCCTTTGAGGACAGCGCCAAACCACAGCAAGTGCCAAAATGCAAAGATGGGGAAATGATGACAGGCTTCCTGAGATGATGCCATATAGCAGCTCGGTCCCATTGTGGGGAAGAAGACAGAAAACAAAACATAACAATAGGTAGAAGGCCTTGAAAAGCTTTAGACAATAAGAGCCCTGCTCTCAACCACTCACAGCAAAACAATCACAAATGCAGAATGAGAAAAAGACCGAATTATGAGGTACTATTTGCTTTTTATCACTGTTCCCAAAGTAAATGTTTATCTTTATCCATACACAAATTTGAGATGCCTGCACAGATTTTAAAGTCCAATATACCCAACACCAGTTGTCATCTAAAGCTGTAACCAAAGACGTAGGAAGAAAACCAAAATGGATGCAGAAAAAGAGAAAAGAAAACCTTACTGATATTTCTGTGAACTTGATTATATATCAGAAAAAGAAACAGCAGGAGTAGTGCTGATTTATTTTCACTCTGATGATAGTACAAGAGGAAGAAATAATACCCTGCAAAGGTCACTCTTATCCTGTTCATCTGTGACAAGCTGATAATCTGGGATCTCAGAAAACTTTCTTTTAGAATCTTCACGGACATGCTCTTATCAAAAGGATTAAGGTTTAATACATACCAGCAGATGCAACCGATTCAGGCATCTGCTAATCAGAGCAGCGTCAGTTTGCCGTACGCACCGGCTGGAGCTGATGAGTGCAGGAAGGTTTCCCCTTCTTACAGAGAAAGACCAAATCCAAACACACATGAAATCATCTCTTGGCTATGCCTCCCAGCTCACATGGCTGAACATCCCCATCCTGTGCACACTCCTGCCTGCAGACACATCAGGGATGGCAGGACAGATGTGCTGCTCACAGCCAGAGCACCCACAGTGGTCCTCCTAGAAAGCTCCAACCCTGGGACCACCTCAAACGCGACCCACGTGGGGTAGGAATGTCACTCTGCCTTGGAGAGCGGAACCCCAGGAGGAAAGGTTTCTGGATGTAGAGGCTTTGCATTCTGAGTGCTGGGAGGAACACACTGAAATTGCTCCAGATGGGAAGCTTCCTTTCCTACTTTCAGTAATCCACTCAGATTTTCCAGATAGCACAAAGCCAGCATGATGCAGCCAGAAGCAGGAGCACAGCTTTCAGAGGTGACCCCATCTTTATAACAGCTCATGCAATTCCTGATGTCCATGACTACTGCAAAAGTGCCACAGCCTGCTGAGAACAGCCACAGCCAGCACCCCGTAGTGAGCCTGCACAAGCCCTCTGACACTGCTACAAGTGCTGAAGCTCACCAGCTCAGTGCCAGCTTGGGCACACCTCTGTGTCCACATGAGCACTTACAGCCTTCAGGAAATGCACTATGTAGCAGAAAAGCTCTGGAGTAGCTGGATGGTCCTACTAAAAGGCCATCAGCCCTTTAGGATGGACAGGAGATGTTTCTCAGTTTCAGCAGATGGGCTGATTTCCAATGAGCCCCTCTGTCCTAAAACAGAGAGATTCAGAAGCCTACAAAACCCAAAATGCACAGACCTCAAGAGAACAAATACAAAGAGCCCCTTGCAACTGGGAGAGCACTGCCTGGCCATCATTCTGTGCTGCTGGACATTGAAGACTCTTTGGCAAAGCTGTGCAGATGCCCAGCAGTTAGATGGGCTCAGACCAGCAGAAAGAGGCCAGAAAATTTTTATTTATCTCAAATATCATATGTGAAGATGGCAGAAGCTAAGCCATCCATTTCAGCCCAAACTGAACATCTGAAAAAACCATATCCCCCTGAGTCCCATAACTGAGGACCAATAAAACTTTCTGTCACATAAATGCTACAGGAGGGAGGAATTAATTCTGAACCCACCAAATTAATCTCAATCTGCTTGTACCCCTAAATTTTCTTTCTTAAAAGAAATAAATACCTTCCTGACAACAACTGGGGTTCTGTAAAATATCCTGTGGACTGCACTTCCAAAATCCTTTTGGTGTGAACCAACCTAAGGAGCCAGGCTCAGGCAAGTACCAGGAACAATGAAACCAACTCTGAGCCCAGACTCACAAATTTGCACTGACTGTTTTGAGTTAAGATTTGGTGATCTGTTCTTCACAGAGACTCACAGCCCAAACCACGAGCAGTCATAAGGATCTTTCTCAAAGCTGGGGGAATGTGCTTCCCCTTGCTAAGTAGGAAGCTTTAATCCTGGCTGGAGACACAGCTCTGCATAAACCAAGATAAAACACTCGAACCCTCAGCCATGCATTCCTGACACAGCTATAAGTGGGGCACTAAAATTAGAAATTCACATGGAAGAGTCTTCAGCACTCAACATTTTGCCTTGTTTTGTGGTTTGCCATGTACAGCTGAAACTGTTCAATCCTGTCCCACCACTCTGCAAGAAAATACGTCCATTGCTTTTTCACTGTTTGCATCATCCCCAAAGGGCTGTCAAAAAAAGTGATGGAATAACAACTAGTGCTGTCAAACACTTAAATCCCTTTTAAATTCCAGTCATTACAAGACATTATTTCCCAGTATGCTTGAAACTTAATGAAAATGTATCACTGATTTTTTAAATTTAATTTTCTTTACATTTTCATTGTTCTGTAGATCACATTGAGAATGAGCTTCTCTTCCTTCAAAACATTACTCACTTTGGCTTCCAGTGCTGGATAGTGACAGATGTCTAGTATTGGAGACGATGACAGAGGCAGGGACACAGGCATGAATCCTTAGGTATCCTGCCTAACTCTGCCTTCATTTTCCCCACCTGCTTGTATAATCACATCACCTAAAGGCCTTCAACCCAGACCAAGGTTCCATATTGCTACACGCCACGCACACGGGGAGTAAGAGGCAAATCACATTGAAGAGGTTGCCAAGCTACAAGGACAGAAGAGATTTTGAGAGGAAGGAGAGGGGAAACACTGCATTCAAGGTCATTTAGCACAGTAGTGCTTGTTGGGAATGAAACAGGTCTCCAGAGTGCCAGCCCAGGTCCCTCTGGATCAAGCTGCCTCTGAGAGTTGTACACGAGCAGATTTCATCTTGACCATGATGCATGGTCAAGGAAGATTTTTTTTTTTGCTATTTAAATACTCCACAAGTATTGGCCACAGAGTATGTGCCTTTAGAAAAGGCTTAAATACCATCAGACCAGGTACATGCTATTGCCCGGTACACCTCCCACAAAGTGCTATTTTGCCAAACAGACATACTGTTGGAAATTCGGAAAAAAGTCAAGAGTTTCAGAAGGCAGGTGTCCAATTCCAGACAAAGCAATCAGCATTCAATACATAATTCACAGCAGGGACAAAAAATCCTGAGCTTACGTGTGCTGCTATTTCCAGTATTTCATTTTCACAGTCTCTGCTGGAAGCCCTTTCTCCAGAGTCACAAAGTTTTCTTGTTTTTTAAAAAATGTAAACATTTATTTTATGGGCTGAATTTGGCATGTTTGGTTTGGGTTTTTTTTTTTTTTGTTAAGGCCTTGCTGCACTTATCTCTGACACAAGGATTTAAGCAGAATAGGTAAAAACTGGGGAAAATACCCTTTAATAGAGGAGCCAGATGACCACAGCATTCACTAGGCTTCTTCTTAGGGGGTTCACACAATTTATGACTAACCCCTGCTCCCATCCATGGAAATTATGCACCTAAGATCTTGTCTTTTACTAATGCCTCCTTTCACAAGTGAAAGACACAGTGGGTTCTCTGCCTCTGAACTTTCCAATGAGTTACTGTAATTTAGAAGGTGTGATATGTACACAGAAGCACACTGCAGCTACACAAGAGGAGCTCTGTACTTTACTCATCACACAAGTACTTCCATACTTCACCAAACAGGAGGAAAATATTAATTAGATTTTTTTCATAATGCATCTGCAGTTCTTCCAACAATATCCAAGGCAAGCTAAACCTCACATGCCACAGCAGTCATGGCAATTTTGAGATCATGTTGGTCATCTTGTCCATTTCAATTTACTGTACCAGAGGGCTGGAACTGGTTATGCTGGTGAAGGTCACACAGATCCTTTCTAAAACTTCAGCTCTAGCTGAATTCTTTAAATACAGTCTCTCCTACACCACCTCACATGACAGCAAACATCCTTAGATGCTGCTGTGTTGAGGTTAAAGGTGACGATTTAGTCTTGTAATTTTCTGTATTTTTAGATATGTGCAATTTTTAAAGAAAAAACCCTCCATTTTAATCACTTCCAACTGCTTCCATGAGTCAGCCAGAGAGACTTTCGCTTGCAAAACATGGACTCAGCCCGGGTCACCTTTGCTTTCCCATTCAGCTGCCTTGCATTAGGCAGGACCACAAGGTACCAGGAGGGCACTGCTGACCACAGGTGTCCAAACTCTCTCCCTGCCTTCTATTAATGGTGCTCAGTTTTAGCTCATGGCAGTGTCCTTGTCACCTGCCCAGCACACAGAAAACGTTACCAGAGGGACACCCAGGTATGCAACTGCAGGGATGGTGCAGAGATTCACACTCATCCACGTCCTCAACAACAAGGGCTAGGGGACATTGTCTGGGGTTGATGTTGGCCCATCCTTTCCGAGAAACATTACACCCCTCTGTGTCAGAGGCACCTCCCGGTGCACTGTGTGTCTTTGCAATCTTGAACTCATACCAAGGATCAAAAGAGCTTCCCTTTGTGTGAATTTATGCCAGTGGACAGGGTATGTTAAATAAACTGCTTGTCATTACCCTGCTTTCACTCCTACTCCAGTGAGAAAGGACTATGTTACGAATTTATCTTACATTACTTTAAAGCTGTCTTGAAGATAATATAAAAAAGAAACCTAACAATAAAATTTCTCTTATTCCAGAACAGAAGTATCCCCAAGGGCAAGGTATTCCCATAAAATTATTATAATGCTTTAACTGCATAAGCACAACTAAAAACGTCTTCTCCGAAAACAAGTCGTAGCTCTTTTTTCCTATCTGCAGCCATTATCCTGATAAATTTGGGAAGGTCAGCTAAGGTGTAATCCAATAAATGTGCTGATGTTCTGAGTAAGTACCTTACAATTTGCAGCCTAATCTATTATCCTACTGTAAGACCATCAAATGACTCACCAGTTTTAATACTTAGTACAGATCAAACAAAGGAAAATATCAAAGCTTTACGTTCTAGTTCCACCTTTCAAGGACTTGTTTGAGTACTCTTTAATTACAGCAGATGATACATCCAACTCCGGCATTTTCTTTCCCTAAAGGCTCTAGCTAGAAGCTGCTGTAGCAGTACTTTTCACAGGACATCACTGCATTAACCAAGAGATGCTGAAAAGTCAGACAGACTGAGCAAATCAAGCTGCAATTGGATTCCAGAGATGGAATCCAGCTTCTTCTGCCCACCAGATCACACACAGTGTGCAGTGCACCTGGGAGCTTCACCAGCCAGGTGCTCCTGGGTGCAGGGGACAAGTCTGCAAAGCTCCCACCTGAGTTGTGGGCAGAAAGCCATGGGAACAAGCATGTGCATGAATGGGAATGAGCACATCCATGAATGGGAATGAGCACGTCATCTTGGACAGATGAACTTCAGCAGTCAGATCAAGTCCCAGACTTGGGCTATGAGTTCAAATCCTCCAGAAACTCAAATACACCTGCAGAATTTTGCATTTGAATGCTGTGATTTTTGGTTTGTTTTTTTTTTTCCTTTTAATGACAAAGGTATAAAACAAAAGCAAAGAAACAACCTATTCACAGAACCCCATATCCCAATGAAAGAAGCATCAGAAAAGACTCAGCAACACTGTCAGCAAACTGCAGATGCTCTGTGAAGTGGGTATAAAAGTTACATGTCCCTGCATAGATGTTGGAGCTGACCGTGGGCATTGCCAAGGAAAATGGGGAGCACAAATCTCTTTCATGTAACTCTTGCAGTGTTTTGGCCCTATAAAGCATCTCCCAGTAACAGTGTGCACTGGTGTGCGTTTGGCCCATACAAACAAACTGAACATGGGTTATTCACCACAGTGCCCGAGCAGAACTCATCTCATTTATCACAACAACTAAAACCCACTGGGAAAAGGGCTGAATTGTATCTGGTTTACATTGTTGCACTTTTTGACTGACTAATCCAAATTAGATTATTTTTCAAGGACAAGTCCATAAATTTCTGCAATAACTGGGCACATGCTACTAAAATAAATGAAAGATGAGTTTATACGAGAGTCCCCACAAAAAACACGGAATCCCAGAGCCTCTGTGTGCCAGGGGACACTTCCAAAAATGCATAAACTTGATTTCACTATGCTTTTACTCCATCCACAGACTAAAACAAGAGCAAATCTAAACAGACTCTGATCACTACTTCAGTTCTGCTCCAAAAGTATTGCTTCTCAATTACTTAAAAGAAATGCAGCAATGAAAACAACCAAAAAAGACACAAACCAAAGAGAAGGCTGGTATGGATAGTGGATGTGCACCCATCACTCACCTATCCCTTTGTTACTTTTGATTTTTGGGGTTTTACTAAGATAAATACATAAATACATACAGCTGCATACATCCTACAGACCCATAACATGCAACAAATGAGACCAGTCATGAGTCTAGGAAGGAAAGACAAGGCACAAACACATCTAGGATGAGTTTATGAGATCTCAAGAATTGCCCTTTTTAAAGTGCCACTGGAGTGTCACCACTTCCTCTGATAAATAGATGACATCTCACCAGAACTTAAATAGCTCCACTCAAGCACTACCTAGATGAGTGACAAAAATTAGCCAAGTTGCTGTCACCCCTGCAGTCCTTGTCTAGACACAGCAGAGAAGTGCGAATTCCAGTCTGCCTTGCTGGGCTACAGCCACCCTGACAGCTGAGCTCCGATCCAAGCCATTTCGTGAGATGTGCATATCAGGATCCTTCTGGCAGCATGACAGACAAAAGTTAACAGAACAGAAAAACAACAAGAAAATACAAGCACAAAAGTACTCATGAACCAACCAGGTTTTAATCCACAAGCCATTGTTAGTTGAAAGTTACGCGAATGAGATGCCATTTCTTGCAAGTATTTTTCTACCAATCTCTTTGGCAATCTGACAATGGGGATCGGAGGCCCTATGCTCAGAGGTGGGGCTGCTTTTGAGCCGGTGCCCCCTCGGAGCAGCTGCGCCCTTCTCCCCATTGACAGCCACATCTGGATGCTATCAGGAGGAACTGGCAGGCCTGCTCGCAACAAATACCAAGCACTTAGCAAATTGACTCCAGAAGTCAATGCTGGCCCCCTTCCCACTCTGTGTTTATGCAACGTGCCACTAACCTGTTGAGACCGAGGTTTGTAGGGAGAGCTGCTCTCCAGGTCGGCCAGGATGCTGGTCAGAGAGTCGATCTCGGCATCTAAACTGGACCGCCTCTCCTCAAGTGTCTTGCCACCAGGATTCACCTTAAAGAAGAAGGAAAAGTTCCAGTTATTCAAACCACCTGGCCTGGCACATGGTTTCTTACTCTCCTCACAGAGCTGCACCCATGCTCAGCAATAACTCTTGGGCTGCAGGGACAAACATGCTGAAATGCTATAGCTCCCTCCAGAACTAACAGCAAGCCTCCATCTCATAGGAATTTATGCTGCTTTGGGGCTTTTCTTCATGTATCTGCCACAAGGGTCCCGTTGTGTTAAACTGACTTGGAGGATTAGCAATTCATAAATCCACTGCCAAGGTGAAGACACAGGACAATCCTCACACCATAAGATGGAGAAGATGTGTTTTAGAAGGATACCTGTCTGGGAAGACAGAGCTGGGGACAGGCTTGGAGCACCTGGATCCTGACAGCATCTCTTTTGCCACGTCCCCATCCCAGGCAAAGCACAAACAGAGCAGAGCTACAAGCCACAGTAGCCAGTGACTGGCCACGTGCACCTATTCTCATTTTAAATCAATTCTTGGTAGGTGTGTGTACCTGTCTGATTCAACACTTCTTCACAAATTCCATCTGAAAAATGAGCTCCTTCAAGGAGGAGTGAAAAAGTTCAACCCATTTCTAGCAGATTGAAGGTGAAAGGTGTGATTTGCAACAAGCAGTCTCAAAATAATGTAAGTAAGGTCCTTGTGAAAAGGCTTTTATACAGGAAAACCCATACCCAGAGCAAATGCCAACATGCAGCCAGGACCCTTTCTAATTCAATACATTTTGTTTTCTTTCTGCTTTCAAAACAGCCCGGCCCCATTTGTATCCAGGCTCCTAAAGGCCAAGAAACATCTTCCTCCTCAATGTTTCCAGTGCTTTGGGAACTAGGCAGGTCCAGTAGGAATGGGATATTTAAGAAAACCAGCTGAGGATCCTTGCCATGTGTGAAGTAGGTGCCAGGGGCCAGCCCCACTGAGCCAACCACCATCAGGGCATGCACAGACACCAAACTTCTTGAGTCAGGTGAAATACTACACTGAAAGTCTTTTCTCAACCGGAGCTATTTTTCTTCTCTACTTCCATGTCTTACTTATCTGTAAATCCCCCGGACAGGACAGAGTCTGTCCGTGTACATGCAACCACAGAGCTTGGTGCAGAAGAGCTCATTCAGAGCTTGACGACTTCAGGAACAAAAATACTGAAGAATTACCTAACAACTCACCTAATTTCAACTGCAAAGCCTGTTCAGACCATACCAGCACTTTCCCACAGACAATCCAGCTCTGTTTGCCTTCACTCTCACTGAGTTACTTCCATTTTCCAAGCCAAAAATTTGCCTTTTCCTTTGGCTCACTGGCTGATCCAGATAGTTTTTATTTAAATTTCATTTCAGGAGCATTCGATCATTACCTGTTTTAAAGAACTCCCCAGTCATCAATCTGATACATAAATGGCAAACTGGTCAAAGGGAGACAGGCTATGCAAAGTAGCATAGCCTCTGATCTGCCAAACTTATACGTGCTGAGGCATTCATTAGTTCCTAATGATTATTAAATCTTATTGGATTACAATAAATTTGGCTTGACTAATGAGAAAATGGAAGCTCCAGTGTGGTTTATGCAAGAACACACCATTTAAAAGGCTGAGAGTCAGGTTAGAAAATACTTACAAACTCAACTCTTCTTGCCTATTTTTATTATAGAGACAAAGTATTTCCATCAAAATTATTGTTGAAAAAAAGAAATACTTTTCACAGGAATTAGCCCAGACCATTACTCCTGGCTAACTGTAGGCACCTGGAGTTTTCAAATCTGCAGAAGTACAACTTCTTTTCCACATCATGCCTCTTGTTTGGTTTTTCTCCTTCTTCCAGTTGTTGGCCTGTAACTGCCAGAGGCTTCCCAGACAGAAAAACTGTGATTGCTCCACTCCAGAGAAATTTGAAGTTAAGCATCCAAAAATCAGCCTGGAAAGGAGAGGGGAGATGCAAAGGGCATCCAAGGCCCCAGCGTGTGAGGTGATAAATCAAGCCAATGGCAGACCCAGGAGTAACACTGGAGTCCACACAGGACCTGCTTGGTACCCTGACCCTGGAGAGAAGGGATGGTGGCAGATGAGAAGATCAGCCAATTTCATTTCTGCTTCTTAGCATTTCTGGGCCATATTATTCCCAGGTTCTCATTCCCCAGAACAATTATGCAATAGCTGACTAGCAAATGCTGCAGAACAAGTTATAAGGTTGTAAAAGTTAAATGTCCTTAGGAAACCTAGAAAAAATAAAATAAAATAGCATAGAAGCATCTCTATTGATTCTAGGCTCTGATTTATTTATTCAATTAAAATATAATCAGCATAGATTAAGAGCCCAACTCTACAAATGCTGGAGCATAATGCAGTACAACAGTGCCAACAAATGACACTACCGATGTGTGCCAGGGCCTACTGGGGCAGGAATGGACTTTAAAGACACTTAAGAAATTGTAATCCTCACAAAGATAGGTTTCTGTTTGCTCTCTTTTCCCCATCCCCACAAATCTTGAACTTTCTCTCTCCCCACGGTGTTCCATATTTAGCCAAAAGATTTGCTGCATGGGCTAACTGGAGCATTTGCAACACCAACTTTAGCAAGAGAGGGTTAAGTTATTCCTCTTCCCATGCTCTTTTTCATGACGTTGCTATAAAAGTTTTATGACATTGTTCTGGAACAAAACCCTTGAGCCAGGTCCCAAGGCACAACAGGTTTGCACAGACGCGGCTCTGCTTCGAGGAGCCCAGGCTGGTTAAGCTCACAGCCCCGCAGATACAAACACCGGAACCAGAGGGAACTGCTAATTCTATTTCTGTCTGGATTTATGGCATTATTGCAGACATGTCGCTTGTGCACCCCCTCTTCCAGCCAGCAGAATACGGAAAAATGGGTCTAAAAAGAAAAAGGATGCTATCTTTGGCTCAGCCAACGTGAGTTCGACAAAAAGCAAACGTAAGCCAACCCAGTCCAACAAATTACTCATGCCAGAGACTATTCAATACTCACGTGAACTTCTGCAATGCCTACACTCCTATCCCCTGGCTCAGTCTGTGCTGTGAGTCAAAAGAGGGAAAAACAGCAGAGAGTTTCACTGCTTGGCTTGTTTGTCCACCCCTGAATTTCTGGTGTGCAGCTCAGAGCACTCTGATTTGACAAAAATTTGTTGTACTTTTGCTAATCCTACCACGCAACAGCAGTCAGTGCCACGGGTCCCCCCGCACCACCCATGGAACATTCATTACAGAACATGCAGTGCAGAGGTCAATGCAGGGTCTCAAATTTTGCCTCACTGTGCTGAAAGGGTTGTAAGACTATTCACCAAGCTAAAAGACATGAAAAGCACAATGATTTCCCTAGATGTCACCTCTTCCTACAACCCTAGATCACCTACTCTTATCACATTTTGCAGCTTTCAGCAGAGAAACAAGAACGTCTCTCATTTAACCAAGCCAGCTCCTTGCAGTGGGCTCAAAGAGAAGAATCTGGTTCCCAGATGTCCTTCCTAGCTCCTGCTCCAAATTCCTTTCCCTACCCAGGCCCAGACATCTCTCTTTTATTCTGTTTTCGCCTGTTTTATTTCTGTTTATTCTGTTTTAGCCTGTTTGCAGCCCTGCAGGCCTGTAGCTCAGGCCAGGCATTAGCCCCTGGAATGAGAGATGCAACATAGGCTGCAAGGCTGGCCTCTGAGCCAAATCTCTAATGCCAGGTGGAGTTGCTGTGCCAGGGAAACATGGACAGTGGCTTTGCAGCAGTGACCTGCTGACATGGGCAGGAGGTTACAAGTAACTCCAGAGCCCCAGTGGATATTTTCTACCAACACAAGGCAACGGTCAAACACCTGAATACTTTGGGACCATCAGGACTTTGCTCACCGCAGTGCAATTTTCCAGCATCGGTATCTGCCATCTCTCCATCCACCTCAAAAGTCTTGTCTAACAGAAGTTGAGCTCAGCACATTTGTGTGTTTCCTGAGTGCTGTGGCCAGCTCATCCTCTGAACTGTGTCCCAGGAACATGAAATGCCATTAATGGGAAATACAGAGCTGGTTTATCTGTGCTGACATGTCCAAGGCAGCAGAGCTGCAGCTGAACACACAACCTTTCTCATATCATCAGCTCACTCCACACAGGCCACAGATAACCTCCTAACTCACAAGTGAAAGTCTGGAGATGACCACAACTGACATTAGGAAAGGTCACAGCTAATGACTTAAAACAAAGCTGGAGGCCCACAGTGCCTTCTGCTCCTGGTACATTGGTTTTACTGGGAGCCTGAGGTGCTTGGGAGCTCTCTTTGAGCTGTAACACATCAATACTCTCTGCACTTAACACATCCAAGAAGGGAGAACAAAAGGAAAGCCTTCTGGGACAAAGGAAGGACTAAAGTAATAAGAGGAGAAAGTGGAATTTAGGCAAATCAGGAGTTGTGAGCCAAGTCGATAATACATGAGGACTTCTGCCCTGAAACACTTCATTGTGTTTTCCTGCAGTAAAAGCCAGTGAGCCATAGATGAGGTGGCAGAGCTGATAAATGCAGTGCCCACTGCCTGCTTCCACCAGGCTGCACCCATGGCAGCTGCCTGCCATGCTCTGCAGGCTATCGGAATCCTGGGATAGGCACTGAGGTGGTGGGAAGAGCAAATAAAACAGGAGTGAGCCTCTCCTTATGCTCCATGGCCTTGGGCACTGGGCTTAGACAGAGATGCAGACAGAGCAAGAAGGATGCGGTTCTTATTTCCTACTTTAGCTGGGGACAGGTGATAGACAGAAAAGTGTTTGATTTTGATGGTATCCACTGTACTTACATGAAGAGACTGAGAAATGTTAACCAGGAAGAAGAAAGGAAGTGATTCAGTCTTGATATACTTCAGGCTGGGGGTTGTGTTCAGCTTTTCATTTTTTTTCTCTTTCTTTGCACTTTTGCTAACAATATCACTGCCAGAGGCAAGGTCCTTTTCAGACACACACCCCTGCTACCTCGTCTCTTATTCATTCTTTTTTCCAAGGTCACAAAAACCATCTAAAGCCCCAAAAGACATTGCAGTGTCAAGAAAGATGCATACTGAAGGGCATCTATCAGGAATATGAAGCACCCTTAAGAGTTGCTGTGTCTATTCTCCCCTAAGCCTAGACAAGTGTAAACATTTTCTTTCAAATTCCCTGATGTAAATTTAAACAGTCCCGAGAGGCTGCCCCCCTCTACACGCACATGGAGACAGGAGCTGACTGCAGAATTCAGGGCAAGTGGGGTCTGAGATGCTTGATTGATGCCTAATCTCCGTTCCAGGCACCAAGGAGGGCTGGAAAAGAAGTCGTGCCCTTTAAAAACAGAAAGATTGAGTCTTTTGAAACAAATCTGAAATGATGGAAGATTTCAGCAGATGTGACCGCAGTGATTTCACCAGATGTGATTGTATCAAGGATCTAATAGAAAAGAACTTCCCTGCTGTTCCATCAGGCTGAAGCCAGGCCTGAAATATCCTTTTTAGTCTTTTGATGACATCAAGGATAAAAGCCAAAGGGAAGTTAGGTTTTGATTTATTTTTTCCCTTTGCTCTTTCTTTTTTTCAGGCACAGAATAGTTTTACCTGGTTTGTGTTGCTGGATATTAGCAGGACCAAAGGAAAACACTTCAAAAGTTTAAAGAGGGCTGTTCAAAGGCACCATTTGGTGTCTCTCAGATGCCACTGTCATTTAACTGAGCAATGCTTCTTTCACTCTGGCCACTTTTGAAGATTTCACTGTAAGGAAGCAGGCTGGGCCTACCTGGAATAGGGCTTAAATGGGGTGAGGGTGACCATCTACTAAACACCACCCTATATGGTCCCAAAAAGGGCCAATAAATGTGCTAAACATCTTCCCTTGGCAAAGTTCATACCAGCAGCTGTGCCACAGCAAACTGCAGGAGGCACAGTGGGGTAATGGGAGCTGCGCTCAGCGACACCTGCAGCGATTATTCTGAGGTAGCCACAGTCCCACATTCAATTTCTCCACTCATGGAAAACGCAAATAGCACTGGGTACTCAGATTGAACTCATTTCTGAAGCAACAAGGTGTGGTAAAGAAATGCATGGGCTTTCAGCTGGGGCAAACAAACAAGGAGATGAAGGAAAGTTATTTGTTAAGCATTGCTAGGAAACACCTTGCAAAACCTTAACAACTGATTTCAAAACTCACTGTGGTGTAGGAAGCTTATGAAAAGGACAAATAATAAAAACATTTTTAAAAAGAAAAAAACAGAGAAAGCAGATAACAGAAGAAAGCATGAAACTAGAAGACATCAGTCTCAAAACAAAGAGAAGGGGGTAGGTGTTTTGTCACACAACATGCTGCTAGGCTGCAGAGCTACTTCTGCTGCAAGACACTGTGGTTGCTATGAGTTTACATGGATTTCAAAAGCAGCAGGAGAAACACATGGAAGAAAACTCCAAGATATATAATAAATAAAAAATGTTCTGTGCTTCCTTTTTATGTTTTTCTCTGGTCACTACTGATTGATTTGGCTCTAGAGACATTCATATGAAGTCTCCACTTGCGTTTTCTATCCACCTGCTGACACCAGCCAGGAGTCACCTCTGCTGGTGGGTACAGTCCAGTCTCTGCACATAAATAACTGACCATAGCCCTAGGTGCCAGGGTCCATTTCTTCCTTCCTTGTAGCAGAGACAACAGAAATCACAGCAGCCAAGTGTACTCAGCCTCCTGAGATGCATAGATGAAAGAAAGCAAAGTCTTTGTTGCAGTTATGAATCTGTATGATAATAAAGATTTATATTTCCCTAGAGATCAGTGTGACAGGCACTGCTCACATACAATTCCTAGGAAACATCCTCGTCCTACAGAGCTTTTTGTCAACTGGATGCCAGTCCTGAGAAGGGAATGCAGGTAGAGGGCTGGGAGCAAGGTGTTGCAACACAGAGATATAACCAAGCTCCTCCAGGCCACCAGATGAAGACATTAATCCACTGGGCCAAGCCAGCTTCTTGAAAGACATTTCATTCTCTGTATTGGCCATTCGATACCTGACAAAACATGTCAGAAGACAACAAACCCCTGAGTGAGCCGTCTGAGCTCCAGCTTCAATTTCACTGCAGGATGGTCTTGATTTCACATGACCAGAAGGCTGGGTCTGAGCCACTGTCATGGCAAGCAACTGGCTTGTGGCACAGTAGGGCTAGTGGTCATCTCCCATCAGTTTAATAAGCTGTTGCCCTCTGCTCAGCCTGAGGAGGGCCCCAGTCCCAACACCAGCACCTCAGGGGGGGGCAGGATGCCACCAGAGTGGATGAGCAGTAGAGTAATCCAGGACTACATTCCCTTCCCAGTAGCTCCTGCCCCTAACACTGAAGGGAAGATTTTGCCACAAACACCCATGGTTTGTCCAGACTTCTTGAGAGGATTTGGCCATGGATATTAGATGAATGATCAAAAATAAAATGATGGAAGTGCATCATATAAGTTTACCAAGAGGCTCCACGGCCTGGGGCATGCTCTGCTGAAGCCCTGGCTCAAATGCCAGCAGTGGTGACTGGTTGATTTGATGGGACATGGACAATAGACCATGAGAAGATCTGCAATACTCCCCATCCCTCTGCCACCCCTGAGGACAACAGAAGGCAATTATGCAATAGGAATAAAGAAGATGCGGCACACAGCACTCAACAAGATCCTCCTTGCAGCTCAGGAGTGTGCTTGTAGGTGTCCTGAAACTGGAGATGCCAGCACAGAGGTCCTGTGCTGTCCTGGTCCACTCAGCCCCATCTGCTCTGCCTCAGGACGGTGGTACCCAGCTCCCTGCTGCATCACAGGCTGACACCTCCACCTCAGGCATTTAAACCTGCACGCAGCTTTTCTGGGTTTCTGACTGTTGTGTTTTGCTCATGGAAGGAAGTCCAGGAAATGTTAAAGGTTGGCTAAATGGGGCTTTTAAAAGTGCAGTGGTTCTCTAGGCCTCTACACCAAAAACCAGCAAAGCAACAAATGCTTTTCAGCTGACTGGAGGATCTTCACACCATGGGCGAGAGAATGCGTGGGGAAATGCACCGTGATCCTCAGCACATGGAAGCAACAGGATGGATTTGATAAGGAACAGTCGGGGGATGAAGAGAGAGGCGGAGTCCCACGAGCCAACATCTGCCAGAGCAGCAGACCCGGCAGTCCTGAGAGTTTACTTAACATGTCTGATCAAAAGCTTTGGGAGTCTTGTCTGTGTTAAGTGCTACCAGATGCAAAATCAGCAGCAAGATGAGAAGTGTATTAATAAACCAAGGCGGCACATAAAGTTATTTGAAAACTGAATGGGGAAGGTGGGGAGGGAAAGGGGAGAATAAAACCAGTTTATTTTTCCATTAAGGCAATTTAATATTTTCCGGGTGGAGTTACAATTACTCGTCCTTGGGAATTAAATTGAATTAGTGAAACATTCCTGTTCATCAGCAGAATATACAATAAGAAGTGGGATATATAATTTTTTTCTTTACACTTTGGGCAGGACAGCATTACTTGTGTGTCCACAGGGCAAGTGGCCATGAAATCTTTTTGACCCAGCATGACTTTCACTGACTTTAACCAACTTTACAGCAGTAGGGAATATAGCCCTTTTCTTTTAATTAATGCAATTACATTAGGACCCATTATTGACAATTATGGTGACTGTTAAAAATTTCCCCTTTCTTTGCCCATTCCCCCACCAACTTAAAATCTGCTCCAATATCGTCACAAATTAATGTTTAATTAGCCATCAAGCAGAGCCGATGCTCCCCACAGAGTATTGCTGTTTACAGAAAAACTGAGAAACAGGAGAACATAGCGGATATTTCATCATCGCCCTCCAAGGGGAACAAAAACCAAAGAGCAGCCAATTACCCCAATACAGCTGCAGAGTTTAATCAATGAAGAAACCAAATAGCTCATTAAATGTCCACTGCAATAACAGAAGACCTTCCCACTGACTCATATGACATGAATGTTAAATTTTTAAAAGATCCAGTGGTGATGTCAAAGAGCAGAGACTCCCTTCATCTTCACATCCTGGCCAAGTCATGATCTTCATCTTTTCTGGCATAAGAAAAGAGGTAAGAGGAGGATGCCTCCAACAGCGCCGGATGTGTCTGACAAGCCATGAATTACACACACCTGTGCACAAGGCACTCTGTCACACCCAGCCCCCCGACTCTGGATTTATATCCCAGAGGGGAAAGCACACCTAACACCAGCTCCTGCCAGGCACAAGGAAAGCGCAAGAGCTGGAGGTGATTTTACTTCTTTCAACGTTTGTGGTGAGTCTGGCACTGACATACTGTGTCCAGTATGGGCAGCAGCACTTTAAGGACTCTAGACACCCTGAAAAAGCAGAAACAGCTGAAAAGGAGACACGTGGAGAGCTCACTTGGTTTCACCTACGAAGGAGATTGAGCAGCTCGATAGCAATACCTAAATAGCTTCACAGAATGAAAATGCCAGATACCACAAGCCTGTCCAATCTAGCAAAACAGAAAAACACACAGCAGTCAGGCAGCCAGAGCTAGGGAAAAGCCATTTAGAAATAACAGAGATACTCATTTTTGTGTAATACTGCAGGCAATTAAATGTTAAAACAAACTTCCAAGATTTCTCCACCTCTTGATGTCTGTGGATCAAGGCTGGATGCCTTTGGTCTCCCTGGGTGACCAGGCAAAGCTTTATGATCTGTGATAGGCAGAAGGGCACAGCTGACAATTTAATGGCTCTGCCTGGCCCCAGCCTCGACAGAGGTGAGAAAGAAACAGCTCTGCCAGCCCATAAAGATCTATTGACATCACTTTGTGTTTGCACCACTTTAACTGGAAATTAAATTTACATGAACAAACTCTATCCCACACAAGACTGCATATTGTGACAGTTAAATAAAGAGCTTTTTAAAAGGCACACGTCTCAGGCAATTTAAATCAAAAAAGATAGGTTTTGTTAAAGCTACCAATTTCAGAAAATTAAGGTTGACTAAAACTGTTTTTAAAAACTCCTTTTGGAATTTAATCACATATTGGAAACCCATATGCAGCTGCTTGTGTCACCTGCAAAAAGACTGTATAAGACATAAGCATATGCTTAATTTTACACGTGTGCTTAAGTTCTATCAACTTTAATGACGTTTAAGCACACAGCCAAGCTTCTCTGAATTTGAGAAAGCATTCCTGAGCATGGACTGTGAAACTATTAGGAAACCATCAATGAGAAAAGAAGTAAAATTAAAATTGGCTGGTGAATTTTCACAGGCTGAGTAAGCACTAGGTCCCGAAATTAAACATATAACATACTCCTGAGTTTGTTTGCTTGTTTTGCTGTAATAGGAAGGAGTGAGTGCCAAAATGTTTGCAAGGATTCCCAGTGAACCTGGCAAAATGTCAGCAAAATGGATGTATAAAACTACATGGAAGTCAATGGTTTGGGTTCGGCTTCTGCGGAAATGAATCATGCAAAAAATCTAATATATATCTCGAAGCTGAGAAGAGGAAAATCTGGATGCTGCCTCAGTCTACACATTTTTGGGGTTGTCAATGGCTGCAGTTCATGGGGCAGGCAGGCCTCAGCTGGGCTAACCCCCGAGTCTGATTCACTGAAGAAGGTTCTTGCCTTCAAGAAATTTTCAATCTCATTTTCCAAACCATTACGCCCACTTCTACATTCCCTTCAAGGCTGCCAGATGTGTGTCTGGTATTGGATTTGGCTGGCTGACCACAGGTTTTTCTTTCTTTTTTAACAACAACCTCCTTGTTCGGACACTTAATGTTCTACACATCTCCTAAGTGAGAACTTCAGCCAAAGAAAAGGGACCCGAATTATACAGAAAGCTGAACTGCCCTATGATGGAATCCACAGTGTGCAGAGCCCTCCTGTGAGAGCTCCTAAGTTTAATTTGCTACTGTCCACATGCAGATGAATGAATGTAAAGTGTTATTAATTAGAATTCATGCATCAGAAAATGTGGCGCCCCCAGTACACACCAGACCTCAGGAAAACAGCTTTTGACTGTATCTCTGCTTGGGGCCAACACAGCCACAGAAGCCAAAGTTCTGCACTGAAAATCTGCTCCTTACCTAAGTGCCTTTAAGAGGCTGACCCAAGCTCAGAACTGACCACACGCTGCTCCTGAGGGCAGCCCTACCACCACCCATGGGATATCCAGGTATCTGCAGACCTTTAGGAACACACAGAGAGCAGGACTTCAGGGCCGAACTGGAGCAATTTGCAGAGCCAGAGACAGGGGGAGGAAGGGGAGAGTGACTCAGGAGCTGAACAGGAAGGCCAGACCTTTATCGTGACAAGACATGAGACTGTTTCCAGGGCAAAAGAGAGATGAAGAGATGGAGGGGGAAGGAGCTGTACCTCAGGACTGTTGAATGAAGGAGTTTGTAAAGCACCTTTGTCGCTTACTGGCTTCAGCAACATTGGAGTTGCTACAGCTTTTCCAAACATTTACATTTTACTTCTCCCACCATGAAAACCAATACTAAAAACATCACATGATGTTTTTTCCAGATGCTCTTCCTTACCTGCTCTTTGTGTGTTAAAGCTAATCAACATCCTGCACTTTAATCAGCAAATCAAACTGAAAAATACAATTGTGGAGAATGGTCATTCAAAGATGGGAGTTTAATGGTAGCAGACACTTAAAATCATGTCTGGAACAAATTTCTTCAGCTCTGGCTGCAACACTTCTCATTGGTATTTCTGCCACCTTTCAGCTTGCTCAGTCACTGTGCCACACACTCCTCACAGAGGCAACATTTTCTAACAACAAAACCACCCCTCATGGCAGCTGAAGCTGTTTTTCACCAGCAATGGAAACTAAAAAACAGAGACAGGAACCTGCATTTCAGCCACTTCCATTCTTAGAAACTAGATGCTCTCACAACTTCTTCATATCCACATCTCATTGCTGCCAGATAAAATTTTCATCAAAAATAGGACAAAGTTTGCCCTACTCTTTGAGAAACTCCAGGGCTCTAAAACTGAATTTAGGCCACAACTGGATTCTTCAATCAGAAGAGCTCTATTTATTTTTATCTTGTTTGGCCAAAGCTCTTTTCTACACTGCACAGCATCATAGTTCTTAAAGCACCAAACCCAAGGTGGGAATCTGACTCTGCTCTGTCACGTTCCAGACTACCACCATGCCCAAGATACATGGAAAGACTTCAGCTTTCTAAACCACATCTTCAAGTCCCAGCCAGCTTCATAGAAAAGGCGTAATAATTTGTCTGCTGCAATTTTTAGAATTTCTTCTTGTTACTGACAGTCTGTTTGTTTTAGTCTTGCTGCTGCATTATAGTTCCCTAATGCAACACAGGCTACCCACGATCTCAGACAGGAGCAACCCATCTTGCAAGAAATTTTTCCTAGGGCCTGCTAATCCAACAGAAGACTTGAATAGCACTCAGAAAGGAGAAGAATGGAAACTTCTTCTGCATTGGTCGTGTTATCCCACTCTGTCCCATCACACAGCTCATCTGCTTTGACGGGAGAATCCCACATCTTCATTATCTTTTTATTTTCCCTCTTCTTAAATAATTCTACCTTGGATACAATCAACGATGTATTTGCTTGCTTTTTGTCTGTTACCAGCCAAGCTCTGACAGAATAAAATCGCCTGCTTTTTCATGCATGCTCTCCATGCCTCCACTATTACTTTCCACGTTCATGTCTCTATTATCCACAGGTATAATCCAGGTTACAGATTAACCTCTCTGCAGGTGCCATCAGTAGCTGACTCCAGCATTTAGAGTGTGACAGTGTCCCACAGAGATGTGTCCACAGAACCAAGGAGATGCCCACCAGGCTTTGTAACCTTGGGGACAGTACTGGGGGAGCACAGCCTTCTGTTTGGACCCAAGCTGGCACATGTGCTGAGTCTTAACCTGGGATGGATTTATCTTGACCAGCTCTGACCATCATACGCAGCAACATTTCTGACCTTTCTCTTTCCTCTCACAACTTTTTAGGAGGTCCCATACCCTTATTTACACATGAAATGTACCAGGGTTTTGCTTTCGTCTGTTCCCTCACCTCATTGCTTGCTGTGCAGCAGATTATCAAAAGCTGCCCTGTCGCATCTCTGACAGCATCTCCCAGCCTCAGTCACAGCCCTCCTCCCAAAGAAGGCACAAGTGTGCAGGTCTTGGCACACCCTGTGTGCTGGGTGACTGTATTAAACAAAAACGTAACAAATACATTAAATAACACAGTAATAACCATTATGAAAATAACAAGCACAGTTAACCGTTTGGGTCCTTGCTTACTTTGTAGTCCTTGCCGAGAGATTCAGCTATTAAAGGCTGTGTTGAATTTTAATATTGCCAAGATATTAATAGCCAGGCAGGGAGATGAATGGCAGGCTTACACTGCACAATTAAAACTTTTCCAGTTTACCCTTTCAGTAAAATTTGTGGTTTATAATAAGCATCTTTGTCTATTCTGAAGAGAGTAAGGATTGGAAAGTTACATGGATGGGAACAGAGGTTCATTAAAGATTTAAAATAGAATGTGGTTTGGCATTGTAAAATAAACATGCGTATAAGATGGGATGCATCAAGAGCTGCCTGAAAGAAGTGCTCAGTGCTCCTTTTCTCTTGTGATCCTGGACCTACTGGTCATGCTAGCCACAAAAAGGGATGAAAAAGCAGCAGGGATAAAATGTGCATGCTTGTTCCCAATGATGTGAAGGTCTGCTCTATATCCCCACTCATGATTAATTTCTAGTATGTGTATCTGTAGGTGTAAATATATACATATATATATATATATATATACACACACATATATACAAAATGCATGTATTTTATCTTTCATGCATCCTGATATTCATCAACATATACAGATGCTATATTACTGATTTTTCTCACCTAAGAGCCTAGAAACCCCTATTACAGAGCAAACACATATTGACCTGTAGAGACGCAGTGAGCATTTAAACATACAGAGAACATACATGTTATTTCAGTCTAATTTAGAGCACAGCACACTCCTCTTTCTCAAACACATGAGGAAGGCAGGTAGGAAACAGACGAAAAACATTCCTGCAAAGCCTTGGTTTGAGGAAGAGGGTTAACATTACCAGGTAATTTATTTATAATGTTGGACACAGCTTCAATTTAGATAAAAGGCAGATGCTTACCACATGGATTTTAATAAATCAGGTTAGAAGTCACAGAAATCTGTAAAAGCCGAATCTTGAATGGCAAGCAATGCACACAGACTATGGCTTTATTTACAGAGTTTCTGGGAGCTGCTGATCCCACCTGGAGCCAGGCGGCCCTGCTGGCAGCGAGAGCTGCCCTGTGGTACCAGTGTTTCTCGCCAGCAAGAACCTACAAGCAGGCCAATAATCCCGATGATTAACAAAATCTAGCACTAGAGGGAGGCTGAACACATGTTCTGCTCTCTTAGGCCTTTTCAACTTCTTCAAACATTAAAAGGCAGGGGATTTAAAGCAAGCCCAGCACCAACAGGCAGAGCCCAGCCTCCAAACAAGAGACGAACTTTTTAAGGCAGCAACCCCCACTGGTAAAATTCATTCTCTTTCCTCCCCAGTTATTTGCCAAGACGTGCACCCAAAATTAAAATAAGTAATAAAAACAATTCCTCTGTCCCGGCTGTTCCTTCAGCTGGTGACTCAGAGCCCACAGAGCAGAGTCACACAGTGAAACACCTGGCAGCCTCTTCCCTAACAAGGATGAGGCTCTCGCTTCTCGCATCTATCTAGCAACACATTCCCACCTTCTCCCGGGTGCGAGCGCTAAGGAGAAGTGAGACAGGTCTCCTCGGAACAGCCTCATGGAGGAAGGCACACACGCCTCCAGAACGTGCTTCAGCTTTTCTCTTTCCAAAATTCCTTGGCAGTAGGAATTTGAGCCCTTTGGCTGATTTTCTGCACATCACAACAGCATGATACAGCCAGTGAGTTCAGTAGGTCTGAATGTGGGAATAACTCCCTGCCCATGTACCTGCAGCCCCTCCAAGCATAGATGGCTACAAAAAGAACTGGTACATTAAACTACTTTATATTTCACTTCATGCAACTGTTCAAAGTCTGATTGTTTATTGACTTTAAACCCCCAACCTAGAACCACTTCTTCACATCCACTTTGATATGTCCCAAATTCTTCCTATGTTCAGGCACTGATGGTGTTCAGTCATTAATTTGCAGTTATTACAGTAATGAGGCATTGGGATGTAGCAGGCAGGATTGCTCTGGGATGCAGGAGATCTCAGTCTTATTTTTAGCCTGCTGCTGGTCAGCCTGGTGACCTAGGCAAAGCACTTTTCCTGCTCCAGCTTCCTTATCAGGAAGAGAGTGGTATTCCTTTGTGAAGTGTTTTGTGGCCTGTCAATAAAAAACACACTGATAACAGCTGGGGGCTGCTGGGAAAGCAGTGCTCTCCCAGCTCAACACAATACTCTCCTTCCCATGCTGTGGTAGCATCTCAGATCCCAAACGAAAATCAGACTCATCTGCAGATGTAGCACATGCAGGTCATTAGCAGAGATTTGTAAATGGATGTTTTTCCAAGGTGCCCCTTGGTAAGTCGGCAGCTGAGGGTCACATCTGCTGTGAGCCACCCAGGTCCTGCCCCAACATGAAATGCTGGGCTCTGACCCTCCCCTTTAAAGAGAACTGGTCATTTCAAAGCCAGCAGCACCCATGACTTCTGAGACAATCTCCACAAGGATGGGGCATGGGGCAGGGACTGGCTTTTCACACCACTGTGCACAGTTCTCATCCCTGAGCAGCCCTGCCTGTCAAGGAAGGATTGGAGGAATTGCCAGAGCCATCAGTGAGGGTCCCTCTCTGTGAGCAAACAGGGTACTCGAGAGGAAGCTGATGGGAGTTTTTAACTTTTGCTTTCCCTGGCCTGGGCAGAATGCCTGTTTTGAAACTAGAAGGCAAAAACATAATAAAAATCTGCCTCCCTCCCTCCCAGATCAATCTATTTCCCTTTGACAAACAGTGATTTCATTTTTCTTCCCGTCCAGAATTTTTTTTTTCTTTCTCTTTTAAACTGAGCCCAGGCCAACGTGGCAAAAGGCTCTTTGCTCATGTCCTTATTTGTCAAACACGCCATCGCCGCACCCTCACCACCATTCTGGGAACAAGTCCTCGCCTTCCCCGGCTGCAGCCGAAGGGGAACTTCCCAACACAACTCTCCCCCAGCCCAAACACACTCTTTTAAAAATAAATATTTCCTTTTATTTCTTTTTTTTTTCCTAAAGAAAAAAGGCATTCCAGTTAATAAGAAAAGAGTTTAAATTTCCTTCCCCTTTCCTCCCCACATCTCTGCTGTGAATCCGAATATGATGGATCTAGATGGGAAAACAGAAATTACAAGAAAATGCCAGATCTATCACAAAGGTATTCCATGACCCAGCCCTTCTCTGATTTCCATCAGAGCATAAGTCAGATACTAAAGTACCTTTTTGGATCTGATCCTAAGTGGCCAGTTCCACTGTCCAAATAGAGATCCAGAGATAAACAGGTCTATGAAAACTGGGTATTATTATTTTAACTGCTGCTCTTAAGCTACAACTTAAACTGTAATAAGCTGTGCAGCTTTCAGCCCTCTGGTAACAGTAACACACAAAATGATAATAAACTAAACATTTATCCTGCTGCCCTCATCAACTTAACACCTAGTATGAAAAGCTTTACCTGGAGACCCAGAGCACACATACTTCATAAGCTGTCATCAGCACTGTGCCATCCACAGAGAAATTTCTAATGTAAAATGGCTGATTTGATGGAACAGATGAATTTCAAACTCTGGAGTAGATCTGGAGGGTTCTCACCAGGTCCACAGGGGCCAAACTACCCCAGACAGCAGCCTCAGGTCTGGTCAACACTCAGGAACTGTGTCTGCTGCTCCAGCACTTACATTTAGCAATGGGGAAACTGAGGCATGGAAATTAAATGATCTGGCATTGGAGAGCAATATCAGCCTCTCAACGCAACACATGTTCATGAGATCCCTGATTTCAGGCAACCATGTCCTCACAGCAGATGGAACACAGCCACCATTCGTTCTGCTCCTTTGGCACAAAAATGTCTGTCCAGAATTATGAAAATTACTGTGTTTGATGCACAAAAGCATTGAGCAGCTTTCTCCATCACCACCTGCCCTTTTCCTCCCCTCTTGAGGTTTACACCTTGCTTCGGCACGGCTTTTGCTGCTCCTGAAAGATAAGGAGCTGATCTTGCAACACAAAACCCTGCTGGCTCCTGACTTGAGCCCTGATTTTTGCCTGCTCCTGATCTCCTACAGAAAATGGAAGGGAAAAGGAAGGGGAGCAGGTGACAAGAGAGCACAGATTAAAGGCAGGGAGCAGTGTTTGCTGCATAAAGGTACATTTGTGGTGGTGGCAGGCAGGACTGCTCAGGTACAACTGGGTAGGCTCACCTTCCTGTGAGCAGGACACCATGCAAAGGAATCCTGCTCAAACCAAGCTCTTGCTAAAACCCAACACTGAACACAGCTCCGGCCCCAGCTTCTCAAAGCCAGAGAGAAAGGGTGTGACAAATAGCAATTCCATGAGCTCAGAGGGAAGAGCTGTCCCGCTGAGTGGTTCCACCAAAGGGCACATCCCCATGACAGCCTCGAGTGGCTCAGGAACACTTTTGGAGCCATGGCAGGAGGGAGCTCCTTTCAATAAACACACAGGGTCCTCTCCTTGGGTGACCTGGGAAGGAGAAAGCCTAACCCTGAGGAATCCTGTGATGCACCAAGAGTTCTTCCTGCTGCCCAGGCTGCTGTGCAGGCACCATGCAGGCAGTGCCCTGTCTTTGCCAGGAGCCTGCTGCTCCACGCCTTCCCAGAGCGCTCTGGAAGCTCCCCTGCTCCCACAGGGGCCACTCTTCTCAGAGAGATAAAAGACAAAACAACACTTGCTGGGGAATTACTTCACTCCCCCAAGGCTGGGAAAAGCCATGCTCTGCACTTGGCCAATGTCCCTGACGGCTGCAGCCTTTCCTGGCAAGGGAGAATGCAATCCCCATTAACCCCTTCCTGCTCAAAGGCTGCTTCCAACACTCAGCACACTGCAGGAACAGGCTGAGGCTTTGCTGCAGCATGCAAACATCTCACCACGGGCAAGAGATCCCAGTAAGCCCATGAGGGAGAGGAATGTTTTGTTTTTAACAAGGCACAAAGTAGACAAATTTGCTCTAGAGTTGGTGAGAGGGTCAGGAACTAAGTCAGGTCCCTTGAATCCTGTTTAATGCTTTCCTGCTGGCCTACTCTCATGTCCAAACTCACCAAGGGATACAGGACTGCCACAATCTTCAGGGCCATCAAGGGCAGCCCCATATCTGTGGATATGTGGTTACACAACTCTCACCAGCCTCAAACCTAGACCATGTTGTCTTTGTTCTCATTACTTCCACAGAAGGCTCTTCCAGACCTTTGGAGCCTCAGTGCTTAGAAAATTTCTCAACACCAGCACAAAGGTACTTCTGGCAAGCTCAGCCTCTCCTGTTCCTGCACCAACACTCACACAGAGCTGAAATATGGGCTTATTCCCCAAGTGTATTTCAAATTTGCAACCAGACCCATCCTCAGCCTTCCTTTTGCTCAGCTAACAAGACAAACTCTTCTAGTCTCCACTAGAAAGATCAGTTCCTCACTCCTTGATCACCTTGCCTGCCTCGTCCCTGCAGTCCGAATGCACCTCTCCAGAATGTGCCTGAGCAAACACAAACCTGCCACTCCAGGCAAACCTGCAATACCTGCACGAAAGTGTTCCTATCTTTGAAAGATGTTCAGTGCCTGTCTAAATCCACTTTGGACATGCCATCATCACCTGATGCACCTTAGAAGTTCCATTTTCATCCAGATGGCCAATCTAAAAGATCCAAGCCAGCAAAGAGAGAGTGAAAAGGGTCTCAGTTACATCCCTGGAGCCTAGGCCAGGGCTTATTTGCTTCACTTAATTTTAGGCATCTAAACAAAGCACTTTTAGGATCAGATTACTGGCCTAAAGTCTCTCCACAGTCCATGGAAGGAGATGGCCATTCCAGAAAACAATTAATTCTGGGAAGGTTTCACTCCCATCCACCATCACAAGGACATAAGGCAATTAGTCTTCTAATTCAAGCCGGATGGGAAAAATCCTTTAATAGCCCAGAAAGTTTTGAATGGAAATATTCCCTGCTTGGGAAACACAGCTTGCTAAAGCTGACTTGGTTATTCTTGACATATGACTTTTAACCAGAACTTTGCCACCTCATTTTATTATCATTCATTCATTTCCACAATTTCTGGACCAGTTCTGCATGAATGACAAAATTCTTGTCTTCTTACCTGCACATTGTAAGTAACGTCATCCAGAGGGGGCGGCGGGGGAAAGGCACCTTGTGATGATGTGATGTTTCCAAGGTCATCCACAGGAGGGGGTGGGGGAGGAAGAAAGTCCCCTAGAAGAGAGAATGGGAGAATTTAGACTCACCAGCATTTCCCTGCAACATGACAGGGACGATTCAGGATGAGCCCTGCAATACTTGCAGCTCTGCCAATAGGTTTTGTGGCACAGGACATAACATATTATTTAACCATTAAATGCTCAGCTTCACCCCTTGCTGCTTCAGGAGATGGCTACACAGCTCTGAAACTCTGGCCGCTGGCTTAGAGGTGCTCAGACTCCACAGCAAAAGGTGATACAAGCACACAAGAATCCACCTCTTAACTCAGGATTTTTACAAGGCAGATGATGTACAAAATTTCTAGAATTCAATTTGCTCAGGTTAATCTTCCAGAAGTGCTGATGGGAAAGGAAAGCAGCATACACTGGCTGTGAAGCCATTCAGCTTGGCACAGAAGATGGGAGGTGGGAGCAGAGAGAAGCTCTCCTTGAGAATTTCATGGGATGTGGGACCACAAAGGAGAAAGAAAACATGGACAGAGCAGCACAGGCTGCAGGCAGCAGGACACCAGGCTCTGCAAGCACCTCCTGATGGTGGAAAAAGAGCATTTGCCATTAGCACTGGATTTGTCTCCACGGAAGGCAGCTGCCTGCAATTTGGACCACTTTGGTATGTTTTCATTTCTTCTTATGAAGATTGATGCTGCAAGCAGCACTGATTGCTGTTGGCTTTCGTGTGTGCAGCATCTGGGATGGAAGGTTTCAAATTAATAGAAGTGTGATATTTCACATATATAGGAACTGTTGCTTTTGGAAGGAAACATGAGCTCCCTACTTGACCCTCCAGATCTCCATGCAGCATCACACCATGTTCAGGCTAGAGGCCCTCGTCTCCATCCCGAAATGCTGAGGAGCAGGATCCAAACTGCTCAGGAAGGCGCTGAGCCAAAGCCCTGTGACCTGCAGCCCTCTGGGTCACCTGTGCCCAGGTTTAAAGCTCCAGGCTCAGCCCAGACCAGGCACAGGCACCAGCTGGGCAGCATTACCAGCACAGCACCTTCATGCTCTCTGCCATGGGAAGCAGATGGGTCTGCAGTCCTGGGAAGTTTTTCTCTTTTATTTCGAAAAACTCTCTGAAAGACAAACTTCCCCTAGGACTTTCTGAGATGTTATTTCCCAGGAAAGTAATTTCTTCCCATTTTCCCCAAAGTGAGCATGGATGGGACTCAAAAAACCCCCTCTGAATCCCTAAGAAAGTATCATCCTAAATACAGATGCTCAATGACAGTTTGAAAACAACACACTGAAAACTAATTTAAGACAATCACATTGCTCCAATACATAAAATCCCATGAAACCCACTGGCTCATGCTATTCTAGAGTTCAGGATTGATTTTTAAAACAATTATGTCCAATATTATCTGCAGTGTCCTACTCTTTGCCCTGTAATTAATCCAATCTTTTATTTCAAATAATGTGAAACACAGTATGAAATAAAAAGAAAAGTAGAAAGATTTTGAAATTAATATCTAAGGGTTTAGTTCTAAAAAATGCTGGGATGTTTGAGTGCTTCTTAAACTTTTCTCCTTTGCTCTGAAAATGACCCTCCAACCAGCCAACACAATTTTGCAAACAAATTCAACTCCAGCGGACACAGACTTCTCAAGATTATGCTTCAGATGATGTTTCTCCAGTTAGTCCTGGCTCCGATGTCAAAGACTGATCTCCCTGCACAGCACATTAGTCAGACACTCTTCCTTTATTACAACCCTTCAAAACACCTAAGAAAAATCAAGGTAGAAAATGTGCTGGAGGGGATGAGACAGGGAAAGGGGCAGGTTTGCTGCATAAACAGAAGTTTGCATCTAACAATGACCCTTAGAACAAACATAATCCAAATACCATTTTTGCCCCTTTGGAAGACCCATTCTGCCTGAAAGAAAACATTGGCAAGATTTTTCAAAAAAAGAGCAAAGGACAGAAGAGAAGAATTCTCTCCCAGAGTTTGGAAGAAAACACTTCTTTGCAGTAGGAGACAGCTGGCTCTACCACATCCCAGCCCAGCTCTGCTGACTCCATCCTGTGTTAGATAAGCTGCTGGCTCCACTGTCCCCACAAGTGGGAAGGTTTTTAGACTGGGAAGCAGAGAGCAAATGCCTGATGAACTGGGGGGACCTTGCAGATGTTTGGCCTTTTCCTGGTCCTCTGCAAACAGATGGACCTTTCTCCTTCACAGCTTTAGTTATTTATTCTGCCACTGTGCTTTCCTCTTTCCCACACACAGCCACAGGACCCGATGCTGTTCCCACTGCACTCACGGGACAGTATTCCCTCGGATGCAGAAGGGAAAGCTGTCACTGCATTATTATTATTATTGGCATTGCTGGAAGTCTCCCTCCGGCAGGGAGGGAAGCATGCAAACATTAAAACCTGTGTCCTCAGCAGCATCTGATTCTAGATGATGTGGGGAAGAAACTGGTCTATGTTTGAGGGAGTAAAAGAGGAAAAGAACCTGAAAGCCAGCTTACACTCCCTTTAACCACAGTGTCCCTACCATGCACCTTTGAGACCTTCTCTCACCCCCAGAGCTTTGCAAGTCAGATTTCACTTACTTAGAGCTGTGCAAGCCGTGGGAGGAGGAAGGAAAGTCCATGTCCAGGCAGATCATCTCACTTCCACCCACTGCTGACCACCTTCAGCATCCCAGAGCGATGTGGGAGCGTCATGGGCAAGGGACTGTCCCTGCTCTGCATGGATGCACCAGCAGCCATGGCAGAATGGGGTCTGGGGTTACCGGTGGGGGTCACATCCCACCCTCAGTGCTCACCCTCTCCTGACTGATTTAACCGGGTTGTCCCTCTGTGAATAAGGGATAAGATAGACAAAAGGCTCATTAGTATTATTGTTCAGCACCAAGACCAGCATTTTGGTTGACTTTCACCTGACATCAACCTGAACACTTGGATGTATTTCAAGTTATGAGAGCAACTGCACTGAGTTCCGTCAACAGAGAGATATCAAGGCACCTCCAGAAAGCAATTTGTATTTCAAGGCAGGTGAAGAGACTTGCCTTCCAAAGGCAAGTCTCCCCATGGAGACAGCCTGGGCCAGGCATGTTTGGAGGTAGGGAATCATACCCTGCCCCTCCTCCCAGCATGACACAGCTCTTACAATGACAAATCCCTACCCATTACCACACGTTCAAGCAGAGAAAATAAACCCTCCTTGTTGCACCAGCTACTCATTCCCCTCTTGTACAGCTGTGAAGGCCGTGAGTCAACCTACAAAGGGGCTGTGCAGTGAGACACATGCCCAGCTTGGTTATCTCAGATACAGTGGCGCAATGTGCCATGAAACCACAGCTCTTAGCTCTTCCCTCAGCGCCCATGTGGCTCCTGTGCCGGAGCATCACCCACTGCAGCCACCAGAAACGGGACTGTCAGCCCAGGAATGGCCCAGCCCAAGCAATACAGTGCTTGTGCATTGCAAATACAGGTAATTAGGCAGAAATTGAGTGAGTCCATCCTGGCCATGTTGGGAAGCAATAGCAGAGGTGTAAGCAGAAGTGATGCCTCCCAGCCTGGCTTCCGGATTCGACTGAATCTGTGCCATCACACATGCATTTGCAACGTTTTACCCCTCTCTGCTCCAGAATTCCCCCTCTTGCACTTTCCAAGGAGCTTTAAACATTCCATTATTACACTTTTAAGTATGCAAATATAAAATCGTTCAAAGTCCTGACAGACAGCACAAACCTGTCAGGCTGAAGAGAAACTCATAAAATTTTTGCCACTGGCTGCCTGATGCCTTTTGGGTACAAGTACAAACTGAGAAAAACATCCTGTCTCATGCACCAAACACCATTCTCACAGTCTAACTTTTAAAATTTTAAGTGCACTTCAGTTTTTGCAGGATCAGGATCATGTCTCAAGTCTTTGTTTTCAGGAGATATATCTGCCAGTCAACATATGAATTGCAGCACAGTAATTGCCTCCCCCCTTGACAGACACAGTTGTTTAGACATGAAGATTTGCAGCTTTGAAACTTCTAGACTTGAAGAAGGTCTCACATAAAGAGACTCTTCGGGGGAAAAACACAGAGAATCACAAAAAAGCAAAACACCATATTTTTCACTGAAACAGTAAGTAAATGAAACCTATTGACCAAGAAAACTGGGCTCACACTGGTCTTCCCAGATCTCTGGCTGACGTCTGAGGAGTGTATGTCGGATGCTGCTTTCTATGTTCTCCTTCTAAGCAAAAATAACCCTTTCTGATTGTCATCTTGATAATTTCTGATTCTGAAAATGGTTCAGAATCAGTCTGAACCACCTGAGAAGCACAGTTCAGCCCCGACAGAGAAACCAGACTAAGGACAGTGATGGAACAAACCCCCAGTGATGTGTTTCCCTTGTGATACAGACAGACTCCATTTGGCAAAGTACCCAGCAGATACAGGCACTGCTCAGTCAAGTATTTGCCTTCTACTGCAGAAAGCCAAAGCTTTCTACATTGGAACAATTAAAATTTACACCTAAACCCTAATTCACTGAGCACTAGGCTAAAGTCCTGTTGATTGAGGCTACCATGAACCTGTATTCCACAGTGACCATTGCAAAAGCCTGCACAATATCACAGTATTACTGAGTGGTCTGGGAAACCTCCTCATGCAAAGTGACACCACAGGATTTTTATAGCAAACTTCAGCTAGATGTGACCTGGTGCCTCCTAGGTGTGAACATACATCTTACTATGTCTCCCAAAGCGAACATTTTCCTGCAGCATCTGTACTTGGCACACATCACTAGACAAGGAAAGCACACGATTCAAATCGTGTTTTGGCCACAACTATGTTGTGAGGAGTCACTGACACCACGTCGGTGCAGGGGAAACTGTTGCATGATGATGCACCAACTCCACAATCCACCTAAATATACCGCATTGGCCCGTGATTCCTAAAATCAAGCGGCTCCAACAACCCAAAGCACTGTTTAATTTACCACTCTTACCAATCACTAATCCTACCATTTGAACTACTTGTGCTAATCAGCTACTGTATTAATAAGCACAAGGAAGGGAAAAAAAAACCCACACTGGCTAATTTCATCCTCAGCATTTAAAAAAGGAATACTGAGTCTGTCAGGTAGTTGCACTGAAAATTTACTTCACCACCTGCTAGCTGAAATATTGCTTTTATGGATTTATATTGTATTAAAAGGTCACTGGCTGTTTAAGTCTTAAACAGTTTTAATCATTCTAAAAGTCTCTTAACAGTACGAAAAGGAAGCTCAGAACAAACAGCAGCAGGGATTCTAATTAAAAGGGCCAATTCATCTAATTTTATTTGGGGTTAATTATTCAGGATTCACTCTCTGATGTGTAAGGAATAGCAATTAGTAATTTTAGTGATTTGAGGAACATTGGAGGTGTAATCAGTTAAAATGAGTGAGTGTTTACAACACAAGATGTTGAATTAGTTTCTCCCAGCTGGAGAACAGGAACATTAGTCCCCTACAGTTCAGGACTATGAATCGCAGTCCTGCTTAAAATATTCTCTTCAAATTAAAAAAGAAAAAACCCACCACACGCCAACAATCATCTAGTAATTTTGTTTACTACATGGAAAGTCAATAGGAAATGTGTACCATGGCAGCTTATGCATCCTCACCTCCACATTCTCCCTGCCATCCAACCATTTAAACCCCTGGGATTCACTGGAAACTGTTCCCAGCAATTTTCCTATCTGCACAACTCCAGTCAGGCTACCACCCTCCTGCCACACTGCCTTTCACCACAACTGGCTGAGATAATGGAAGAAGCAGCCTGTGAAACTTTCAAATGTTAATTAACCTCAGTGGTTAAATATACAGAGGAAAAATGACCACGCGATTAACTTAAAACCTCTAGGTACAATTCCTCCTGCAAATGCAAATCCAAAATAGCTCTGCTGGAATCACTCTGGACTTCTTCCAGTGTTACTAGAGCCAGAATAAGGTACTAAAGCTTTCAGAAGAAGCAGATGAGACCCTGGTGGGGACAGAGGAGCCACGTGGGAGAGTGCCAGCAGGGAGACCCAGCACTGACTGCTTTGACATTTGGGTCTGAGCTGAGGCAGCAGCTCAAAAGCCATTTTTTACTCCCTCTCAAGAGGTAACTGGGTTTTACCACCAGTCAGGCATAGCCATTCAGTGGTACTGGAGCTGGACCCTTTGCAAGTTTGTGACTGTTAAAAGGAGCGGCACTGGCACAGTGCGCCGGGCTCACTGCAAGTGATGCAGCTTTTAATGAGCAACTTAATTTAGTACAAACAGAAACTGCCATAAGTGTCCTGTGCACAGAGCTTTCACTCCAGCTCTGGTCAATGTGGGAAATCCCCTCCACCCTGGGCGTTCAGGTCAGAACCTGCTGACCCCCCTCTCAAAACACCCCAAAGGCAGTAATTAGCATGAAGGCAGAAAAGAAGGGTTCAGTTCCCCAAATTATGCAAAACCTCAGCTGCTTCACCACAGCAGATGCCCCTCATTGTGAAAACAATGTGTTTTTTTGATGAGACTGCATTTTCACTCAGCTGGTGGCTGTAGACACCAAGTGCCATCCTTCCTAGCAAATCCCAGCCCACACTCCTGTGGCAGGGACGTGCAGTTGGTATAACCTGGTGCTGAGCTTCCTACACATCAGGCTTACAACACACAAAGCCACCGATAGAAGGCTGCATTTTTATCCTGAGCTTATTTTTCCATATGACTGCAGGGCAGAGCATTCCATCTATCACCCCACACCAACCTCCCGGCCATAGTAGTGACTTACTTTGGTCATCTCAACAACCCATTTTCTAAACGTGATGCAAGCAAATCAGCTCTGCTCCTGCTCTGAGCACATCACATGCAGCAGTTACTTCTGTAACGCTGATGTGTGCTAAGATGAGAAGCCTGCCAGTATCAGAACTTAGCTCTATGGAAAATACATCCGTCCTTTACTAAAGCTTAGGACTAAAATTGAGCCAATGCAAGAAACAGTCCATGGCACTTCAAAATGTCAATAAAAATCTGTGCTAAAGTAGAAGGTGGAAGAGAAATTGTAAGATTAATGACAAAGCTCAAAGCACTGCTCTTTGTCATAGATTTCCTTTAGGACATTGGGGATGTCCTAAAAACCCCACTGTGCCTCTGTCCAGTGGCATGAAAAGCTTTCCTTTACCTTCTCTGCAGTGTTTATTTGTAGAAGTGAGCATAAAGTTCTTCTTACTTGTGCTGTAATTAGTGCAGTGAGATCTCACCTTCAGCTGCAGCTGCTCATATCCAGTAACAGCAACAAAATTAGTTCTGAAAAAATTTTTTCTTAAAGATGACAGAAAACAGCCTGCTAAGAGAGAGAGATTTCCACGCCAACAAATAAAAATCAGGGCACCTAAGTCAGAAGAGCAAACCCTGTCCTGGAGAGCAAATGGGCTGCATTCCCATATACCAGCCTTCTCCTTTGCAGAATGAAGGGTCCATGAAACAACTCAACAAGGGAAATGCCGCCTCACTCACAACAAAACTGGAACAGGTTATCTATTTGTTTATTAGATTATGGTGGTGAACTTATTTGTTCATTGCTAAGAGCTTCTGACAAGAGTTGACATATGCATTAATTTACTAAAGAGGGCTGTTGTGAAGGAGTTGAAAAAAATGAGCTACGCCACTGGATTAGGACCTCATTTTCCCTGGCTGCTGCTGCAAAGCACAATGAAAGTGAGTCTGTTTATTTGGTCAGCTTTCTCCCCTGAGGCAGCAGACAGGGAAGATGAGGACCATGTCCTTCAGACACAACCTATCTTATCTTCAACCAAACCCTCTCTGTGCCTAGTGATGAAATACAAAACACTGCACAGATCACAAAAAAAAAAAAGTCTCTCAGAGCTCTTCACTGCCAAGGGACTTCCTCAAGTTTTGGAAGCTGCAGCCAACAGTTTTAAGCAATGCTGGATTTATCTTTGCCTATGACTGTTTTTGTATTGTTTCCCCATTTTGGGAGCAAGTTGCAATCTGAGCAGTCAGAGGAAACCCATGAGCTGCAGCCTTGGCTTGAGCCTCAGAGTCAGCAGTGGCCTGCGATGCAGAACATCTGGAAGTGCTGGATCCATTCTCCTTGCCCAGCATGCAAAGGAGATGGATAACAGAAACCACTGCCATGAGCAGAACATCCCAGGAGGAGGGGGTCAACCTTCCTGCCAGGTGTTCTCTTCACTGAGCCTTCTGCTCCTGCTTCAAGAGACTGGAGCAAAAACACCAAGTGGGAAATGCAAGTGCAGTGCTCAGATGAGCTGATCAAACAAATCCCCATGGACTGGTTTTCAAACTGGGTCATTTCATTCCTCCCATCCTCTTTGCCACCCCTCCCTATGTAACACTTACAAACATCCAAAGTTGGAAGATGAAAGCAAAATGTGTCTTCATCAGATGTGTCTCAGTTCACTGTTTACACCAATACAAACAGCCCTGGCTTTCTTCCTTCCACTGCAGTTAGTCAGAGCTACTGAGAAGCAGAAAAGCACCTAGATTTTCTTTCTGCTACAAAATTAATTGCCTTCTAACTCACCAGTGTAACAGTTGAATAGTAAATTGCATCCTTATTCCTTGAAGATAATTTAAGATAAAATTAAATGTTAGATACATAAAATTCACCTCTATCATGTTTTTTTTCAAAATAAATAGCTAATGTTTCATATCCAAATTTTAGTGGTGGACTTGGCAGTGTTAGGTTAACAGCTGGACTTGATGATCTTAAAGATCTTTTCCAACCTAAACAATTGTATGATTCTACATCCACATATAAATGTATATAAATATATATTTATATGGAGTGGTGGTGGTTTGGTTCCTTTTGCTGGTACCTACTAGAAATGTCTCATGTGATCTGGCCAGGACATGGAACAAAAACAGGATTAAAATCAAAAGAAAAAAAATAAGGAGGGTTGTATCTTTCCCTGGGTAGGAGGTGCTACTAGAGGTGCTCCACATCCTCTCTACTGTACCTCTTAACAGCAGAGAAGGTAGAGGAGAAAAACAAATGATGCAGGCTTTCCCTTTGCAGAGATGAATTTTACCCTAAAACACTGATTCGCAAGCTTTCTCTAGCAAGGACCCTTTTCTAACACACCGAAGTTACTATACACACTTCTAAGTGCAGTTATTGCCACATTTTCCGCAGAAATGCTTTAAAAATTGCGCTTTTGCATAATTCAACAAAGTAACTGATTAGAAAAGAACATGCTAAACTGGCTTTTTAGAAAAGTAACTACATGTATTTTTCCATATTCCATAAAATCCCCTACCAAAAACCACCCCATTCTTCTGGCTGGTTAGGGCACAGAGCACTGTGGTGGGGAAAACAAGAGAGAGAGCATTTCCCATCAGGAGCACCTTAAAATGAGCAAGGAAGAGATGAATAACAGAGACACAAAAAGGGCTTCCCAAGGATGAGAACCGTATTCCCGTTCAGGACAGTGATAATAATGGAATTCACACCCTGAAGTGACCCAGGAAGAGTGCCCATTCTCAGAACAGAAGCAGGGATGAGCTGTGGCAATGGTCCATGTGCTGGTTTTGGCAGAAATATGGCTCTTGTACTGCACTCAAGGCAGGAATGGCCACGACACTGTAGTTACCCAAGCACACATTTTAACCTTCTGACCATTCTGAGAAAGCAGTCTATCAAACCAGCAGTTTTGCTGTAACTCTACTCAGCATATGGTGCCTCCCTTCTGCAGAAAAAGTATTAGGGTCTGCCACCAGCCCAGAGTAACTGAGAGGGTGCCCTTGCATTAAAACACACCACACCAAAAGCAGGGTCAACTATTTGGTGTAGAGGAACCTGGGTGAGACCACTTCCAGGCTAAATTAAAACCTTTCTATTTAACCAACAGAAAACAAATTACTGAAATATTTGTGGATCTTGTTAAAAGGAATAATGCAGAAAAAAACTAAAATCCTCTGCTAAGATTGTGGTTTTGCTTGAAAAGCCAGACATTTTATTCTTAAAATAAAATGTTGTGGAAAAAAATATGGTAACAAATTGTAGTAACATATTGTTACAGTTTCTAGGCTGGACTGTGGAAATCTTCATTCTGAGGTTTGGTTTTCCATCAGAACTGCTATTTGGACAATTTTAGTTAAAGAAAAAATTAAATTAGGCTAGGTGGGGAACCTCTCTTGATTTTTTTTTCTTCTAACATCTTTTTCAGCTTTGCTGCAGGAGAGTGCAAATCTATCCTTTTCAGATTAATGATTGATCTTCATTCTAAATCCCCACACTCCAATATTAATAACCTCTCAGAAAACAATTAAAATGGATATATTGTTTGAGTGTGTGCTCAGGGAGGAAGACAAGACGATAAATCTCTGGCGACAAAAGCCTCTGTCATACTTGGAGGGCTGCTGATGCCTGTGGTGATGGACAGTGGCTATCCACTGTCACATACACATCTCCCTGTGCTTCCACAAGCACTGAAGGGGAAGGAGAGAGTGCTTAGCACCACAGTGGAAGGGGTGATGGTCCATCTCACCACCTGACAATTCCTTCATCAGTGAGGCGCAAAGAGTAGGCCTTTTCCTCCATCAGACAGCAGCAGATGATGCAGGAAGAATGACTTCCAAGTTGACATTACCAGCAAGTGCAAACAGAGAGACACCAGGCAGGTTCACTGCTTGGAAATTATTTTAATGCACAGAAATGCCTGGTGTGCTGAGGCTTTATGATGAATCATGAAGCCTACGTCATTCAGAGCTGCTTATCAGCTCTGAGATTTTTCTAGCCAATATCTCTACCTTCTTCATGAATCACAGCAAAGACAGAAGCATCTCCCCCACGACCTAAGCAGTGCTCTGGAGCTGAGGACTACAACTGCTCTTCTGCCTTCTTCCACTCCCAAGCGAAGCAATGGGAAGGTCGTGGTGCTGCTTGCCAAGGTGGTGTTTTTACAGCATAACAAGGGGAAAGCACATTCTCTGCCCTGGCAAGGGTGCACACAGAGATATTTAGGGGTGCAGAGTTTTCTAAGAGGATGGTCAGAGAGCTGGGAACACCCTTCCTATGAAGACAGGCTTGGTTGCTCAGCCTGGAGAAGAGAAGGCTCCAAGGAGACCTCAGAACACCTAAAGAATACCTCAGGACCTAAAGGGAGCCTACAGGAAGTCTGTGGAGGGACTTTTCACAAGGGCATGGAGTGGTAGGAGAAGGGAGAATGGCTTTAAACTGAAAGAGGGTATCTTTACATGCAACATATGGAAGAAATTCTTTACTCTGAGGGTGGTGAGGCCCTGGCATAGGTTACCCAGAGAGGCTGTAGATTCCCTGTCCCTGGAAATGTTCCAGGTCAGGTTGGAGGGGCCTTTGAGCAACCTGATCAAGTGGAAGGTGTCCCTGCCCATGGAAGAGGAGGTGGAATGAGATGGATTGCTAAAATCTCTTCCAACCCAAACCTTTTGATGATTCTGTGATATAATTCTATGACCATCTTCAGCATAGTGAGACAAACTTGAGTCATGGCCCAAGAGTTCTCCTAGACAAGAGCAGAAACACCCTCCTTCAGTGTTTATACGAAATCCAGCATAAGCAGGTTTTGAAAACTCACACTGCAATTTTGTAATGCATGACTTGCTGCATGCAGTCATCCAAGGTGACTGCTTTATGCAAAAGCAAAGCTCGTTCCTAGAGGATTTAAACAATGACAGTCAGATTTGTCTGATGAAAGACACTCAAGTGACTAACAATTTTATTTAAAGAGAAAACGTGGTATTTTCAGGCACCTGGGCAGTCCAGAAAAAAAGAAGCAATTGAGAATGCTCTGAAATTCACCATTATTTCTATTTCTACACAAAGGACAAATTTTAGATTTAAAAATACAGGCATAACCTAACTTTAAAAACTAGTAACACATCTAGGCAAAACCTAAATGTGGATGATTATGATCTTCTAAAGAATAGGATTCTCTGCTTTCACAAGACTATGAGATTTACTCCATATCCTTATCAGGCGATACATATCACATCATGTCATGGTGATTAGCATCTTGGTTGATTAAAATCTTCAATTCCATTGGATTTAAAAGGCTAATTTGAAAGACACTCATACAAAAAACCAAGGCCGGAGCTGATCACAAGCACAGAATGGGACACTGTGACTGCAGCATTGGTATCTGCTCCCCTCATTCTTCAAAATGAGCAGCTAAAATCATCTAGCCAAGAGAGGTAAACAAAGGTGTGTGTCAGGTCAGCCAGCAAAACCTTTCAGCTCCACAGTCATCATGAGAAAGCAAATAAAACCTACTTTGGCTCTCGTTTACTATATATTTAACATTTGCAAGAGAAAAATCAGATGACTGCTTAAAGCTTGGGATGATGCACACCATATTCAAGCTACTCTTGAGCTTGAAATGTTTAATGTTTTATGTGGTTTGGAAATGGTTTAAATTCCCTGATGAATTTTTCATGCCCATACACAATTTAGCCTTTATCAAAAAAATCCCCTTCCATTATGTACTCTGCAGAAATTCTTTAGAAGGATTCTAGATACTTTTTCCCCAGTATTTTTGTTTACTGTTTTCAGTTTGCAAAGGTCTGTATAAAATACCCTCATTTGGATATGCCTACTGAAGTTATCTGCACTTCACTCTTTGCACTACTCACAGAAAATCAGTTTCTTTCTGTCTCTCTCTCTCCCTGACTTTATCTTAACTGTGGAGAATGGGAAGAGAGAAGGAGCACTGGGGCGAGGCTAAAAGGTTGCAAACCTTTGGATGGACCCAGCTTTTTGCTGTGATGCACCATGGGGAGCTGTAACTCCACACAGCCGCGGAGCAAACCAGGGAGAGGGGCATCCTCTGGGCAGCAGAGCTGGCAGCAGGCACGTCATTCCCAGCGCAGGAGATGCAGCAGGAAAACAAGCCTAATTAGAGCACTGCCATGTGCCAGCTATTCTTGGAGGCAGAACAGCCCCTCAGGAGCTGGTGCAGGAGAGCGAAGCGAGGACAGCCCTCGGACCACTCCAGCCCACGTCAGAGGCATCCCCAGGAACACGGAGCCATCGTCCCCTGCTCTGTCCTGCCCCGCAGCCTGGGCTAAAGATACTGAACCGCCGCTGCTTTTGTTCCCTGAACACCTTCCTTATGCTGAACACATATCCCCTAAGGTTCCAGGAATATTAACATAAGCCACCCACAAATATTATTTTAAAGAAGTGATTCCCATAGTCCCCCTACTTTTGGAGAAGCATCTTAAAAAAGCTTCCCTAATATACTGGAACAGGCCCCATATTATCTCTTTGTGAAAGGAATTCAACTTCTATGCTTCTAAATTCACTGGTAAGCAGTTCAGACTTCCTTTTATATTGTAAGATTTCCTTCCCATACGACGCAAGATATATTGCCTCAAGGGAAAAACAGCTTTATGAAGAGGAAGCTACGTGTGCCAGAATTGTTCTCTTCCATTATCTGCAACATCCTTTCTCCCTCCCATTGTTTTAATAAAGTTGGTCACCAGAAGAACCTGCAGTAAAAATGCCAATACCCTCAGCAGAGTATCTACCTGCCAAGAGCCCCAAAGAACATCTGCTGTTCTGCAACCTTCTTGATGCTCAGAAAACCTGTTTTCTATGCATGCCACATATGCAGTGCTGATAGAAACGTGATTTTGCCAACAGACTTGCGTTTGGCTGTTCCCACCAGAAAAACACTTGAGGAATGGATGGCTCACCAGTAATCTCCCACCTACATGCATTTTTGTAGCATTTCATTGAATAGAAGGATGAGGAAGAAAAAAAAAACCAAACAAACAAAAAAAAAGCAGAGAGAGAGAAAACACAATCAGTGGCACTCAGTGTTAAAGGGAAGAAAAAAATTTTTTAAATTTTTAAAATCTGCTGTCTGATGCTCCTATATGTGATCCAGAGAAACATTCCCCTCCTGCACTCACGTGCTTGCATGCAGCAGGGGCTCAGTTACACTCTCAAGTTCAAGTGCATTCTTAAATGTTATGTCCCACGGGCCTTCACAAAGCATGTATCAAATTAGGCATTTGCTGGAATGCTTTGCTAAGCAAAAGGATCAGTTTACGTACTTTCCCCAAAGATTCTGCTGAAATAAGGCTAAATGATTGCAGTGGTAGCTCTCAGGAGATCCCCAATTCTTCCCTGAAGCATTCATTTGCTAGGATTTCCCTGTTGTACATTCAGCTTTGGGGAATCACTATGGGAAACTGGGAGCAGGGAATTCTCAGTGTTAGAAATCACATTATTGCCCAGGGTAGCTACAGTAACCACAAATCCCTCCCCACTGATCCAGATCCCATCAGGGCCACTGACATCTCTTCAATTTCCATTAAAAATCTCTTCTAGAGGGTATAATGTCCCCAAATTTAAGCAGAGGGAAATCCAGGGTTCCTTCAAATCAGAATCCACTTTATTTGGGACAAAAGGAATCTGCTCTCAGGAGGACTAGAGATGCTAAAAATAAGCAAATATTCCCAGTGTTTCTGCACTCCTCTCCCTGAAGTAAAATGATCAAGAGGATTAATTTTAGAGTATGTACAGTTTTTATGTGAAAAAACCCAAGCTGCATCTTAGCTTTTAAGCAAAGACCAGATGGAAAGTCTATCATTAGAAATGCCAAAGGGAGAATACTCTCAAAGTTCGCTTCAGGATGGAAAGGTCATTTCTAGTCATCCTTGTTTTAAATGTTCTCAGAAGCACTCAAGCTTTTTGTAATAAGATGGCTTTCTTTTAGTTTATCAACTTGATTTCCTTCAAAATAAAATATAAAAAGATCTCCAAAACAAAACAAAAATCACCAAACAATACAAGACAGAAACTTTAAAGGCAGGCGCCAGCTATCTTTTTTTCCCCTCCAGAGCAAGAGTCATTAAATTTTTAATGAATTATTGTTTAGTTGACAAGAAATGCCACAAAAATGACCTGCTGATTCCACCCAGGGGTGTTTACTTAGAGCTTCACAGGGAGATTTATGAAACGACAGGCAGCAGACGATGTGTCAATGGAGTCTGAGAGGCAACGCCTCATTCACCAGGTACCAGCGTCAATGAGGAACACGTCAAGATGATGAGAAAGGGGTCAGCTTTCTCCAATGTGTCCAAAGCAACATTCCGAGCCCCCAGGGAAGGCCATGTGCAGCTACCCCACACAAATTCACAAGCCCATCCCATCTGCCTTGCAAGCACCATGCTGCTGGTCCTAAGATCTGAGCGGCTCAGTAAGGACCTCCTTCAGGCTTAAGGTGCCTTCTTAGTGTTACTAGCACACACAGGGTGACTAGGAAGTGACAAAACTGTGATCAGTGACATTCACTGAGTCATTAGGGTGACCTGAAGATAATGCAGTGCTTCCAGCTGTACTCCACTTGCTAACTCATATGAGATCTCCGAACACAGGGCTCCCACTGAGATTCCAGCAGCCACTCATCTCCACATGCCAGCCAACCATGAAATAAACCCCCTGCCCATGAAGATCAGCCCACAGCTGAAGTACAGTGCATGAATAAGCCTCCTGGGACACAGCTTCCAAACCTTAACAGGAAAATATTTAATCAAAGACAGAAAACTCCATTCTCTTGTTTTCCAACAAATATTGAGAAAGTACATAGATATGGTGATATAAAACTTGACATTTTCACAGTAAACATGTTTGTGTCCCGGTGCAGATTATTCCCAAAAAAAAACTGGAGCTACTGTCTAAAGCTAAGTGTTCTTTTATTTTGCAGGCTGTGCCTTTTCTCAGCTCTAGTGAGCCACCCCTGACAAGAAGTATCTGTCTTCAGGTCTTCCTCTATACAAATCCTCTCAGAGGAGCCATCCCTGACCTAACTGAGCAGCAACTGGGCTGTGCAAGTGTCAGAGGGAAGGAAACGTGCCTGGTACCACTTAGCGAAGGATCACCAGACAAAACCAAGATTCCATTCTCAAATAGCATGCTAAAGCACTGGGAGCAGCAAACATATGCTTTGTTGTTTCTTGGCCACTTGCAAATGGTGATTATTCCATACAAAATAACTAACAAACAAGGACAGAATCCTCCAAACCCTCTTTAGAAATCTTATTTTCAAAACACACCCTCATTTTAATCATTTACTGTTTGTAATAGAGAAAGAAAAACAAGGAGGTAAGAAGTCTGACATGATCAAACCTTTCCTAGACCCACAAATAGACATTCACTGCCTTCCAACAGTCTTGATTAATCATTTTAATAAGTAAAGATTTTGCAATTAAATGCTTAGAGAAATAAGATGCATCTTCCTGCTCCTGATGCCTCATGAGTTTTCCAGCTCCTCTCATAAAGAGCTTTCATTACTCTGGGCATGATGGTGCCAGAACTGCTGCAAGAGAAAACTCTTATTTCAGTTTCAGTCACTGTCCAAAGGCCCTGAAACTTCTTCACAGCTCTTGGATGACAGGGGAAAAAAAGGCCAAAAAAACAAAAAAAAAACCCAAACCCAAAAGATGGGGAGTTTGAGTCCTAAGATCAGAACCACATTTGGTGGACAGGTTTGTCAGAAAAAAAACCCTCTGGACTTGGAGTAAACTAAGCATATTTGGTCAAATAGCAGTAGATCAAATAGACGAGGAGCCTCACAATTCCTTTCCTGCAGCCCCACATTTGTGGTGACAACTGCACTTTGCTCTGATGAAAAGTGACCTTTAGGGCCTGACATTTAGGTCCAGATTCTCCAACTTGTGTCACCTCCGCCTCCAGTTTCACAGGTCAAATTCACAGCACTTTAAATAGTTGGCGACATTCATCAAACATGAGCCCATGTCTTGCCCAACTGAGTCTTAATATGGAATATTCCCGCTCCACAGTCCCATGCCATGCTGGATGGTCAACTTACACGAGGTACTGGATGTGCCATATCTCTTTGGAAAATCAACATACCAAGCGAAAGCTCATCTCCCAAAATAGTCACCCTGATACTTTATTTCTCTTTTATTTGTTTCCCTACTGCAGTTACAAAACACATTCTCACTGAGGCAAACAGGATCATTCACCAGGGCACTTTTGGATGCAAAGAGGCAGTGCTAAATGTGCACCAGAAACAGGAATATCATAATGTTCTTCCCACCTGAGAAGGCATAAAAAGGCAAATGGACCCTCCATTAGCTGGTCTCCATGATATCTCAGGAAAACACCATATATTCAGAATGGAATTTTGGTGATTCAGAGATTTCTTGTAGAAAAAGTTCAACTGTGATTGCAGGGAAATAGCTCAGCTGTGGTCACACATCACATACTTTGTCTTGGATTAGCTGCTAAATTTAAAGTATTTTCTGTCTATCCAATAAGAATGATTTACTGGTATGGAGGAATGTTTTAAATGTCATGAGTTTTCAGGTTCAGCCAAGCCAATCGTTCCTGCAGCTAAGTCTGAAAGACTCTTGACCTTAATGAGGGATGTAAACAATTGAACAAAACCTAGAGCTGGAGATCCACCAGCCCAACCCCCTCCTGCTGCCACAAGGTCATCTCTCCCTCTCAAGGGCCTGTGTCCCATTTTTATACACACAGGCTGAGCGCCTGATGCACCAAGAGAAGTCGGTCAAGTAGCCTCCTGTTACAAACCCAACTGATTTTTCAGCTGTAGAAAAGGGTTACAGTGTGAGACTCTGCAGGATCACTGTTGGCAGGAATGTGTTAATAAGAAAAGATCAGTTATTAATTTAATTCAAATCTAAGGCATTGAATGGACTAAGCAGAAGATGAGGAAGACACTTCATGCATTATCTGGTAGGACTGTATGGTATCCTCTCCATGCTGACACCAGAGGAGATGCAGACCAGCTGCGATTTTACCCAACTCACACTTCCCTCATGTGCTGCTTCTTGTCTTTATAAATTGATTTTTACGTAAGACAGCTGTGTCAGACCTGAGCTCCCAGTGTAATTTTCCCTCTATGCCTGCAGAATTAATTCAGCCCGCCAGGCTTTATTTCTCCTTGCACACCACACAAAGAATTACAAATGGCTCTATTTGTGCTCAGCTGGTACAAAAGTGATGTCAAAAGTGTAATGGGAAGGAAGAAAGGACCCAATTACAAAAGCAAGGTCTGTGAGATAATCACAGTCCCAGGACAGTGAGATATGGCAATTAGGAACATCTCATCTCTTTGTCAGTTGGGGTCATCCGATGAGCTTGTTATCAAGAGGAAAGGTGGCACCTCAAAATACCAATTACAACTTTCCAGACTCAAACTGCATTTCAGCCTCTTCTGCCCCTTGTGCCATCATCTCTAACATGACAGGAAGGTCAGAATGAGCAACAGGAATTCAGTTTTCAAGAAAAGGTCCAATTGTACTGCAGATTAACAAGCAATTAGCAGTTTTGCAGAAGTTGTGTGCTCTGGCTGGGGGGCTGCCGGGCTGTGCTGAGGAAGTGCATGGTGTTGACTTCCCAAACTGAGTCACTGCTGTGAGCCCTGGGTGGTATTTATAGAGTCGGGGGAAAATTTCCAGGAAACATCACTTACTGGTACTCACAAAAATAGCAAGGAAAGTCTTCAATTACTAAACTTTTAAGGAAGAAAATCTTTCTTCTTTATGACAAGACAGCAAAGCAGAAGCCTCTATGATTTTCTTGAAAGAAGTCATAATTAATAGTGTTCCTTGTCTCACTTTTCTCTAACAGTAGTAGATGTTGCTCCTACGATATTCATTCTGTATAGCTGCAAGGTTGGGGTTTTTCTCCTCTCTTCTACAGATTATTTCCAGGATAAGACAATGAAGTCAGTCTTGTGTCCAAAAACTTTAACAAGACTTGAATGGACCCAGGTACCAACAACAGCTCAACCCCAGCAGTCCAGACCAGCCTGAATCTTTTACCCAACTGTCCAGAATCCCTATCTGGGAGAATGGTTGTAACCTTCAGTAAACCACATGAATCTGCAAGGAGATCTTTTACTGAGAGTGAAACTATCACCTGCAGAGGTGAGCTGGTCCCTCTGTACAATCCAGACATGCCCTGGTATCCCAGACCACACAAAAGCAGAGGAAGGGCACAGACAAGTAGCTAGATCAGTGCCTGTTCCCCTCCACACATGCAGCAGTGCCCTTATGTCTCATCAAAGCTGGGGATTAAGCCAGGCTTTCAGAAACATTTTGTCCCTGCACTAGTTTTAAGGCTGTAACCACAAATCTGGGGAAACTCAACCATTTTATAGTATTTCCCTTTCTTTCCATTAAACACACAGATTTATGCTCTTGCTTAGCAAGAGTGGGCAGACCATGCCAGGCTTGGTCCCCTTCCCTAAGCAGCCAGCATCCCCCATCAGGGAGGATGTAGACTAGCTGACCACAGAAGTGCAATTTCTGGAATGAAAAAGAAATTTTTTGAAGTATAAGATACAAGCACACGAACTTGTCCCCATCCCGTACACCAACTGCAAATGCTTTAATTTATTACTATGACTTCCACACTGTTCCTACCACCGCCCTCCCCTCTAAGACCTGGGACCAACATTGGCCAAATAGTCTTTGAGAAGGCCTCAAAGGTGTTCCCCTACATCTTATACAAACCAGTTCCTTATATAAGGACAAAAAACAGGATAATGAGAAAAAGGCTGCTGGCAGGAACTCAAGCATACCTGCTCTGCCTGGCCTCTCAGCCGAGCTCTCCCGGCACAGCCATGGGGAGGGCAGGTCGGGTCCAGCTCTCTGCCAAGCTGTCAATCATCACAGCACAGGGTTTGTGACACTCATGAGACACAACACCCTGTGCAATGCAACGGAGACCCAACAAGTTTGTTTTGCACATGCCACTGCAGCGTTGGCAGATACAGCAGCGTGCTTTGGCTCGCACTGACATGGGAAGCATTCAAAGCACTCGTGCAGAGATAAGAGGCCCCCCTCATCTCCTGCCTGAGACACACTGACCTCCCCTCCCTCCCTTCTCCTTGGCATTGTCAAAAAAACAAAAATCTGTCCCTTATGTTTTCAAAATGTCTCTGTTTCGCAGGGTTCTCTCCCCCCCTTTTTTTTTTTCTGAGGCCAATTAAAAATAAAAGTTACCAGAAAGACAACAAGGGGAAAAAAAAGCGTCTGATACCATTGGATCCAGCCTGTAAGGATCTCACACATAAAAGAATTATGTCCCTGAGCACTTTCCAACAGACTTTCAGAAAATTTCATCTTTCTACTTCCCTGGCTGGATAGTCTGTTTGAGTAATTTTCTCTTTCTCCTGGGGCCGGTTGCTAAGAGACGCGCTATTACTTCTCCCTCTCTTATGACCCGATTACAGTGATCAGCAAAGACAGCGTGCAGACAACAGCCTGACACGGCTCATACAAGAACATGGGGCTCGTTACAAAATGATGGACTGTATTAACACTCCACAGCCCCTTCGCTCGCCATGGCCTTTGGAGAGTCTCCAGGCACAACTGGGGGCTTTTACTTCCCCAGCTTCTGAAGTGCACGTTCAAACATTTTAAATCACAGGACTGGGAAGGGAGAAGAATGGACTTTTACCTCCTGTGCTTCACTGTCTGACAGCCAGAACGGTGTTAATGGATCCTCACTGAGCAACCTTCCTTCTCTTACCCTTCTAGAGAAGTGGCCTAGGAGCTACGATTATTCCTTTTCACTCTCTTGAAAAAAAAAAACAAAACCCAACCTTTGCAAATACACAGCACAGTTTGGGTCAGAACATTCCCTTGCAGGGTCTGACAGCACCTTGTAAAGTTGATTGTGACACTTCAGGGGCTAAGAGGTGACCTGGTCCTGCAAAGAGCTGAGATGGACTGCTCTGGATAAGGAATGCAGCTGTAAATAGATCCAGCTGTAGGAGTCCAGTGGTCCCAATGAAGTTACCAGAATGCCCAACAGGCTCCCGGTTCATGCAGAAGCAGCCACAGCCTGGCACTGTGTCCTCTGCAAAAAAAAATAGGGGATGGAGCCAGTGGAGGAGACATGAAACTTGGAACACAGATTGGGAGCTTGCTCTGAGTGGTACATGGGGCAAAAAGTTAAAGAAAGTTGATTTTGTTGATGTTATTACCAAAGAATTGGTCTTCTGAGGATGGGGCCACCAACCTCAGAGACCATCAGTCTCCACTTAGGAAGAATTCAACCCTCACTGCATTCAGTTTTTATAACATAAATTTCAAACTTCTACACTTTCTTCTGTTAAACCTACTTTTGAAAGATTGTGTTTACCCACACTGTTTTGGTTCCATTTTCCTACTCTTGAGGGCCTCCTCTCCTCCCACCAGCTCACTCAGGGCAACTCCTGTGGCAGGACCCCTGGGCAGACCCTCACACCACACATAGCGCAGAATATCTAGAAAAGCCAGTTGCTAAATCTTCTCAAAGGGGACTTGTAACAGAGGTGACCCAGAGCACAGGTCCCTTCCTCATCTCCATGTCACTTCCCATAAATTCAATGTTTGACACAACAAATGCCAGCTGTCATGACAGTGCAATTTCTATCCACCAGCCCTTAACACCAGGCTTCGCTTTATGATTTGGGTCATGTCTAGATGAAACCGAAACTTTTCCTTAGTCGTTGTCATCACAGGAATTAAGAGTTGGAAGAGACATGTGAGTCTTTAGCACTTCAGATCCTCAAATAATTTGGGTAAATCCCCAACTGAGCCCCTGGAGCACACCTGCACTTTCTGCCATGGCTGTGACTTCACAGGGTGTGTGCTGGTTAAAGAAGACAGAAGGGGAATTTTCAGATAGTGGGAAACTAACTCACTGCTTATTAGGAACTAGAATAGATCCCTGCTCATCTCCTGCAAAATCACCCTCCCCAGGCCAAGCAGAGCCACAGGACTCTGAGTCCTGCTCACGGACCCTCAACTCCTGCGCCAAGTCCATCTAAACACGCTTTGCTTAGCAACAAACATTTCAGGCCTTGTATATTTAGTCCAAATTGTAATTGTGTAGGATTCACTGCCAGAAATGCCTGCTCTTTGGCCACAACTACAGTTTCTGTGGCTTCAAGAGTTGCTTATTCATTCTCCCAACCTTTTATTACACCAACCTGTAATATAATCCAATAGACATTTACTGGTTGCTCCGATTTAGCAGGACTCAGCCTGGCAAAATGAAAAAGCTTTCGGCAGAGAAAAGGAAAAACATACATATAATCCTTTACTATAATGGTTAGTTTTCAGTGTGCAGAGGAGCAGCATTGTGTGAAGAAGGGCAAAAAAAAAATTACTTGACTGTTAACTGTCATATAACCATTGTTATTATTTAACAGACTAGCATCTGGAGGATGTTAACATTTCAGATTAAATAAAAGGGACAAGTGCTGCCTGCTTGAATTCAAGCTATTTGTGCGTGAGCATTGCTTTCTTGCTTTGGGCACCACAGCCCTGTAAAACTTCATACAGGACAAACACTATCTTTTTAACAGCAGGTTCGATATGCTCAATGACAGATGTTTGTAATTCAAGTTATAAAACGATGGTTCCTTTCCATTTCAGAGTGTTAGAAAGAAGTGTCTTTTATTTCTCTCTTTCCCTTCCCTTTTTTGTCCTTTTTCTCTATTCTACCCAAACTATTGTGGTTCACAGAACAGGCCACTGCTAAGATGAATCACTATTCAATGTTTGAAATAATGAAGTGGAAAAATTAAATATAGTATCTTGGAAGAACAGACAGGAAAAAAAGAAAATGAGAAAAAATAGTCAAGGCAGAAAAAAATTAAGCATCTACCTGCTGAGAGGTGCCATGTTTGTTTTATGATACCAAATAACTGAGAAAATACAAGCTCACTCACCAGAATGAAACCCAAGGCTAGGCACTACTTCAAGTAGTTCCCAAATAAGAGGCAATGTGTTCCAGAGCCTGTGAAAATTTAATATTTGTAATTCTAACAAAACACAGTCAGAATACTTAATAAAACCTGGTGGCTTGACTTGACATTTTGTGAACTACAGATAAGTATACTGGTTCAATAACAGTTTTTATGCACTTGTTTTATACTGCATTTTCTCCAGGGCCTTTTTCAGAGGTGGTATTTCAAAAAAGAAAATGCTCACCCTGAGAGCAAAGCCAAGACACAGCTCTATGGATTTGTCTCCAGCAAAAAGAAAAAAAAACAAAGCAGATGCACACACTGTTATCCAGCACAACAACTTTTGGGATGACTGCTATCAAGACAGAAGGCCCCACACAGAGTCAGTTTATTCACTCTGGTGGGAATCACAGGTCCTGACACTGGTCACTGTGCTGTAGACAACTGGGCAAAAATCCCTATCCCTGTGAATCAGAAGTTATTGAGTAGAGCGACTCTGCCCAGGCACAAAGGCACCAGCTAGCTTGGTCTCACGCCTCCTCAACATGGCCCAGCTTGCTTGGGGCAGTTTAAATCCAGTTTTATACAAATGAGAACCACCATTCATTTCCAACTGGTTTCACTTGGTTCTTAAGCAACGGGAGAGAGGATGTCCTTAGAGAGAAATCAATGGACACTTCCAAAGGGCTGCCCCGAACTGGTTCACAGCTATTCCTTAAGGAGGGCCCCCTGCCTTCCCACACATTTTGCACTGTTCAGGGGCCTTGTTTGTGCTTTAAATGCTCTTATGTGAAGGTAGCAAGCCCACCACAAAGAGGCCTGGAGCTTCAAGATCATTTCCACTGGCTGGATTGTGTAAGAGCCTATGGATGATGCAGTTCTGACACTAATGAATAAAGTATTGCTTCATCCGCTGCATCTCATTCAGCACAAGAAACACATGGAAAAATGAGGGAAGGATTAAGAAAGACTTTAGAAGTTTATAATATGCACTTTAAAAAAGCTGTTTCTAAGAAACAAGCACTAACTTGGGGGCTGTGCTCAGGCACAGTCAGGATGATTTGCAACAGTAAGGTCACCTCTTTATTCACACCACATTTTTCAACTCCATGAGCTCAATCCTGTGAGGGGTGGGACGACAGCATTCACTGCAATTGATGGGACCAGAAAAGTGTTAGAGCACTTCTCAGCCTATCTTTTGGTCCCACCACTGAGACACTGCCTCCCCCGTGAAGCATCAATGATTTTTTTTCAGCGGGTGGCAGAGATGAGGAATAAGAGAGGGATCAGCAGATCCCACTGGAAATACTCTGGTATTGACAGGACTCAATTCAGAGTAACAACAGGTTCCCATGCTTCATCTGTGCAGCAGCAATGGTACACAGGCATAACTCCTAACATGTGCAGGACAGCCAACTCCTGCTGGCTGTCCACGTCCAGATAATTGCATTATCTCATGTCAGCGTTGAACTATGCACACAGAAAACCACCACAGGAGCATGGCTGAGACAGCTCCCTGTGCCTGCACCCCAGCCTCCCTCCAACAACCAGGACAGCACTGCAGAAGCTCCTGAGATACTCCAAGGAGCAGGTACAACACCCCTCTGGCTCTCAGCCAACACAGCCCTTCCACTAGAGAGAATTCCTCCTGCTATGGAACAGAACCAGCACAGACTACCAGGAAAAAAGCCAAAAAAAACCCCACAGAATCTTTCAGGTCAGCCTGAATTTATTCTTCCAGGACTCTCAATGCAAGTAATGAGTAGACTGGATTGTTGGCTTCTATGAACTGTCAAGGACTGCAGGGCAGAGAACAGCACAGCTACAACACAGCGTGTCTAGTCCAATAAATCCATACCCAAGCTTCAAAAATTAAGACAGAGCTACTGATAGCAGCTGCTGTAAACAAAGCCCACTAGGTATACAGGCCTGAAAAAAACCCCACAGCAAAACAACAAACAGCCTGATAGTTCATGCTCCCAGTCCCCTACAGACATAGCAGAACATAACTTGCCAGCACTCAAAAGCCTTCACACACATGAAGAAGAGGAGGGCACAGAGAATGAAGCCCTGGGAAACCTGGATCAGCTGGGTTCAAGAACACACACTGGTGTCCATGACACAGCCTTGCCCTGGAGCTGGTCCTTCTCATTTGCCTTGGTGCATGAGTCACGTGCCCACTCCTCCAACCAACGTAAATGGAAGGAGATGGTTTCAAAAAAAAATAATTAAAACCTCAAAGACCTTCACATGAGACTTGTTGTTCACTGTATCTGAAAAGTACCCAAAGAAAGGAAGGAGAAGGGAGGAGCCTGCTTTGAGTCTCACCCCTTCATCTAGTTTCCATTATTAAATTCGTATTAACTGTTTCTGCAGATATTATATTCACCAAGGACAGCAATTACAAGGAACGACATCAGCACTAATAAATACTGAATTTATAAGTACCCAACAGCATAAACTAAAGTGGCTAATTTTGTAGAGCATGTCCTGAGAGGCCCAGAGTGTGACAGAGAAGTACCCCCAGGGACTGGGCAGCCCCAAAAATGGAGTGGCTGCCCTGTGAGGGATGTTGCCTGCACATCCCTTTCTGACCAAGGCTGGCACTGCAGCATCTCAGTCTGTCTCAAGCAGCTTGAGAAAAACACATGGTCCTGTTCATATGAACAAAAGACATTGCAAGAATATGACAGATTTGGTTTTTTGGGAGTGGAAACAGTCATCTTTGAAGGAACAGGAGACTTCCTGGGAGCCATGCAATGATCTGGCACCTCCCAGTAGCAAGGATGGACTCATTTCCTCCACTACCACCATGAAATCATCCTTCAAGCGTCTGCACACAGTGGCAGAGGAGGTGTATTCAATCCTCAGGGAGCTGCACTAGTGCTCACAAATGCTGCACTGGAAAGCCCAACCCTACAATCCAGCTGAGCCCCCCCCAGCTCCCCACCGTGCTCCACCTGCTTCAGCATAGCCTTGTTTCTCCTGGACTTGCAGAGATTTATTTGGACGCAAGGGGAAAAAGAACTTTTGTTGTTACCAAAACAAAATTCAGACCAAAAGGTAACTCACACTGCAAAGCTTGTCACTCACTGTGCTCAAGCCATCCAGTGGCCCTGACTCAGGCTTGTTGGAGTACCTCTGACTGACAGCAGATTTTTACACGTTTCTGAAGCCCCCATTTCTGGCCTTACAACCCCAGTGCCACCCCAGAAGCACCAGCCCCACGGTAGCAGGTACAAAGCTGGTAGGTCAGCTATCACCAACCCCACCCCACACCAGATGCTTCCTTAGTCTGCCCTGCAGGGTGAGGCCCCATTTTCTGGAACTAAGGCAAAGATGGAATTTGCTTCATCTGCAAGCTATAAATCCTTTCCATCTTCTTGAGCCCAGCATAGATGGGAACAGCTGTGTGGCAGCATTTCCCTAAGGCTCCAGCTCTCTTGAAGATGCTGAAATACCAATTTAAATCTAAAAGCTGGAGAGCAGGAGAGAAGTGGCAAGGAAAAGAGGAAGGGCAACCACAGAAAGGTTTGGATTGGAAAGAGCTTGGAAAATAATCCAATCCAAACACCCTGACATCAACTGGAATATCTTTCACTAGATCAGGCTCCTCAAAGCCTTGTCCAACCTTACCCTGAGCACTTTTAATGATGGGGCATCCAAAATTTTTAAAGGAAACAAAATTAATACTGACTCCTCAGAAAAAAGGCATTAGTTTAAGAAATTTTTTGTGTAGGACAAAACCCATTGTGCACATTGCTGGACAGGGTCTGCTGGAGAACAGAGGGACAGGGCAGGCAACACCAAACAGAAGAAAAAGAGAGAGAAAACAGGAGAAATAAGCCAAATATCTAAGAAGCAGACTGTCAGGACCCAAGTATGGTTATGCCTCAGCCATCCCAAGACTCATCTTGTCCCAGCATGAAGAGAAGATGCTCTCAAACTTGAAACACATTGAGCTCCATCTAAGGACCACCCCTGACCCCAGTCAAACTCTTAGAGGTACTGCTCAGATGTCTGGACATCTAATTTGGATTTCCAGCCTAATTCCTCAGCTGCTACACTTTCTCCCAATGCACAATTGCTCATCTTGGAGATAAACATCTTCCCCAAGCTTGAACAGCTCTCCTCTCTCTGTGGGGTAAATACAGAGCTCTGTAAGATGACGAGTGCCAGCACTTCCCAGGAACTGTGGTGCTCACACCTCCCAGGATCAGGCAAGGTTAATCCCCTGCAAACTGTCACAGTGGGGAGTGGCAGCACTAAATCCTCTAGAAACCCAGCCCAGACCACAGCACGTGTTTGTAGAACCTATAAAAACAGGCTGCACTTGCCTCTTGGGCTGGCTGCACGGCAGAGACCTGTGCAGAATGCTGAGCAGAGCTGGGGTCTCATTGATGATGATTACGATTATGATCATTACTTCTACCACCACTGCAGTCATACCCAGGGGCCCCCACACGGATCCCTGCAAGGGCAAGACACAGTCTCTGCTTTGATGAGTTGATAAATCTGGTCTGAAACAAGCCGCAGCAACTCAGCATGGCAAGCAGCACGGAGTGGGGCTGGCAGCACAAGGAAAATTGCTACTTCACGGGTCTAAACACATGCCTTGAGTGTTTCAAGTCACAGTAAAATGCTTCTGGTTTATAAACTGTTGGCTGTTGCCATTTCACTTTTTTTTCAGTCTTGTAACCATTTCTAACTTCTGCTAAAGTTCCACTAAGTAGCTTTTAATTAGCACCTTCTGGCTTAGTTTTGTGCAGGTGTCAGGAAATAAAAAAATAAAATCAAATTCAAGGTGAGACCAAGGAAATGCTTTGGTGAGAGATGGGAGGGAGAGGGGGGTACACACAGCACCTGCTCTACAGCCTGTCACTCCAGTGTCTTTTCCCTGTGCTTTCAATATGATCAAGAAATAAAACCACAAATGTGATCTGCTGGACAGACCCTCTACATGCAAGCAACACCCCTACAAAATAATAACAAAGAAACACAAGGCCAGAGGATGCCTATTCCCAAATGCTAAAAGCAACAAACTGGAGAAATTACCAGGAACAGAATTTCCCAGAGAGATTCCAGATACTACAAAGGCTGCAGGGAGCCAACACCAGTGACACTGCTGGGGCCAGCAAGGCTGTGATGAGCACAGCCACTCCCTGCCCCATAACAGCCCCTCCCCAGAGCAGTGCTGCTGCTCCCACACTCATCTCCAGCAGAAGGATGCATGGGAAGCCCATGTGCCTCCAGGCAAGCAGCTTTGGAAGGGTAGGAGGGATGAAAACACACTGGGGTGCAAGGGGATGCTGCAGCTCCCCTCCCTACAGACTCACAGCTAACCAGGTGGGACAGACCTCTGTCCAACAGAGGACAAATTTAGGCAAAATGACAGTGTCCCTGCAAGCAGGGAACCAGTGGGGCCTGGAGCCATCTCCCAGGCTGAACTATAGCAGCAAAAATCAGGGAGGTCATTGAAAAAACAATTAGAGAGCAGGGAGGAGAGAAGAGAGCCATAGAGTGAATGAAGCACATCAGGCTAAATATTTCGCACTGCCTCCCCTGCCCTCGCCTGCCAGATCCCAGAAGCCTCATGTTCTCAGGGTTATATATGGATGGGCAATGGCTTTGCACAGGCTGCTGACAGCGGCCAGCAGCATGTCACCTTCTGCAAGTGGATTATCTTAAGCTGCTGGCACGTTGTCACATCACTAAGCCTATCCCTGACCAGGTCTGGGCCAGCCCTTAGCTCTTCCAGGCCTGTCAGATAATGATGGGATCTCTAAAAGCCCAGCATCGGACAAGGCAAGGGCCTGGCATTGACAAAGTCTGCTGGGAGCTCCCGACTGTTTCCCGGTTTCCTGCAGAGCTGGTGATGTCTGACTACTTGCAGGACCAGACCTTGAGAAAGGTTTGAGGGTCTTGTGTCCCCTTCTCAGCCTGCAGTCCCTGCTCTGATCCTTGGGAAAACCTCCCTCCCCAAACGCCAAGAAACCAAGTATTTTTTTAGAAGGTGATAATGTTCCTGAGTCATATATAATCAGACCTACAGTCACTAAAGCACTGACAATTAAGACATACTGACCTTTCACATACAAAGAATACTGATGGATCAAGAACAGTTTTTCTAAGAAATAAAGGGTCATTTTTCATTATTATTTCTAACTGCAAGAGAATTAGAAAAATAAGAATTTCCACTTAACTTGAAGGTGACATTTTCTTTGCATTTCAGAAATGGATTTATTTTTTACTTTTAAAATTCCAAATGTCTTTCTCTTCCTATTTCTCACTAAGTTTTGTTACTTAAGGCAGCAGAACAGGTGCATATGACTTCGCTTTTCCCCCTCCAACACATTTTCTTTTTTCGTTCTGAATTCTCCGAAGTTAGAGTGGCAGAGGAAAAAAATGAAAACACTCATCAGGCTTTTCCAACTTTCCTATAAAATGTCCTTAACTTCTGAAAATTACTCTGTGCAAGATTTAATATGCTGCTTTGTTTTTCTTTCTCCTTTCCACTACTCTGTAGTCTTCCTGAAAATGCATACACTTTCAAAAGACAGAGCACAAAGAGGAAAAAATATACAGGTGATATTTATCTTATTGTACTCAACATAAAAGAGGAAAAAGTGGTGAAGGAACAACGTAGAGCATCCAAAACCAAATACTGGTTTGGCAATTTTCTTGAATACAACTGAGGTTTTCTTTGGAGAGAGGTCGGAGAGGAGGAAGGGAAGAACTTCCCCCCATTTCTACCTATAGTAAATCACCAGGAATAGAAATGTCATTCTCTGCCAAGACAGCTACCACTCTCTCCTAAAATCCTTGGCCTTCACCTTGTTTCTGCTGCAGTTCCATCACAAACTCTCCAGTGTCAGCCAGGGGCACCGCAGGTGCTCCAACCTGCAGGTTTCCAGTGGCAAGTTCCAGAGGTGCTCCCAGCCATGCACTCCTGCTACTGGGAACTCCCTCCATCCATGTGTCCACAAGCCAGGAACCCAAATCCCACACTACATGAAGAGAGGAGGATTTTTGCAGCAGAAGGCAGAGGAAGGCTGACACACAGTGACTGGCAGGCATTTGTTTTGCTGGCATAACAGCTCCAGAGGCCACTGCAATAGTCATGTAAATATTCTCCCAATTATTTCATATTCAAGAGTGTTCCACAGAAGAGGGAAAAGAAAAAAAGTAAAACAATGCAGCAAGCAGACTGGAGAGAAAACACATCTAGACTCATTGGCCAAACTTACGCCCTGCCCAATTATATTCGTATTCCCACAGACGAATCCCTTGTTTGTAAAGCATTCCCACTCTGCTGGGGTGAAAGAACCAATACTGAAAAGGGTTGCTTGAACCCAAGCTCCTTGAAATGACATGCACCAGCAGGGACCAAACAAGCAAAACCTCTTGAAAAGTACCAGTCTTGGGCACAAGACACCTGCTTTCAATTAAAACCGAGAAAGATCTACCCTAATGTCTTCTCCCAGCCCTGCACCTCTCAAGAGGATAGCTAGCCAGAGCAAGGATAAGAGATACCTTCACATTCGTCTTGATTTGAATGATCTGAAAAAGGGAGGCTCCCACAAACTCACCAACAAAGAGCAAATCAAGAACAGCCTGTGTTAGCAGTCAGTTCCTCTGAACTAGGCAGTTGTGGTTCCTTTCTGAAAAACAAATACTCACCATCACCTCCTGGTTGCTTGTATGGGTTGTACTTTGGTTTGGGGGCAACCACAGGCGCAAACTTCTTGGGGGTCTGCTGGGTGGACACAGAGATGCTGGGAGTCCCAAAGGTGTGTGTGGTCTCCATCCTTGCAGTAACGTGGCCAACAGGCTCGTTGGTACTCTTGGGTGGCAGCCAGGACGGGTGGGACATGGTTCAGGTCTGAGAGAAGACACAAAGAGTCACATGTACATTAGGAATTTAGGCTGAGAAGTAACAGTTGCAATCCTATTATTTTGCTGGTTTATGAAACCAAACATACAAAACCCTTTAACACATTTAACTGGTGCATGCTTAACTTTAAATATGTTGTTCCTAATGTACAGGACTTTAAATACAAAATTGCCTTTCTCTCCCCAGCAGGTCAGAATTACTGATCAGGTTATTATTGGTACCTGTAAAAATCACTGCAATTTTCCTCTTCAAAGCAGAGCACAACCAGGCTGATACCCTGAAGCAGCCCATCAATCCCACCCTGCATTCACAGCACAGCAGTGATAGACTTGCCTTGCCCTGTTAGGCCTTTTTGAGTACATTAATGTACAACAGTGCAGGTGCTCTGGGGACAAATCTAGTCACAGATAGGCAGACACACTTCCAAAATACACTTTTAGCACTTTTTCACATGTCATTTAGGACCCCACGCCCCAGTGATTTTCATTCAAACTTTTAAGAAAACTGATTTCAAAAGCAGCTAATCATTCTTGATGCCTCCATTTCTGAATGCCCAGCTTAAGACATTTTAAAAGCATGTCAACTTTGAAAAAATGCCAGAATCCCACAACCGCTGACAACCAGGCTCCTTTTAGACATTTTGACTTGTGTAACAAAAAACAGAGGCAGCCTAAATCATTACTTATTTATGAAAATCTTGGCTTTGGCCTCTTAAAAGCCTACATCACTTTTGAGAACTGGGCTCAGATGTTGCTGAAAGTGTTGCCCATAAAAATCCTGTTCATTGCAAGGAACAAGCGCTTTTTACCACACACAAACCACACTCGCTGGGTTGCAACCATAGTCGTACTGCACCATCAGATGCTCCTATGGACCTGGATTTGAGATGTGATGGGGAAATGAAGACCCCACACCAACAAAAGTTAATGCTAATTTTGGAGCTCTTGAGCACCGTATCACTTCTGCCCGTGCACTGCCTTGGTGTCAGAACCCCTTAAGGCTACCAAAACCAGCAGGCACCTGTGACCTGATCAGCAAAGATTTGTTTTGATCATGGAAAAGGATCAGTGCAAGAGACAGGATCAAGGTCTCCACACGGCAGTGCAGGGACAGTACCTTCAGCTAAGAGCAATGACTGTCAAAACTGGATATATACGTGTCTTAGTCCAACCAGTCAAGTTGCTTCAGGAAACAGGTTTTCTACTTGAGGAGTAGTTTCTACTTCGGCCCCAATGTCTGATCCAACACTATGAGATAGACTGGTTTTGGTCATTTTCCACCTCCATCACTGCTTGCATGAGAGAGGAACTGGCAAGGGCCAAACATCAGTCCCAACACTTTCGTCTCTTCCAGGCCATGCAGTCTGACATCTTGACATGCAGACAGTGGTTTCACAATTCCTACCACTAGGAAGTGAGCCTCCTGCACTAGGAATCCAATGCCAGTGAAAGGAAGATGCTGGAGCTGGCTAGAAATGAGGCAGACAGGAGCATGGCAGGAGCAGCCTGGAGACATATCCAAGGCTGAGCTGCAAGGACACAACGTTCCTCCCTCACAGGCCTGCTGTCCAACCCGACAGTGACAGTGCAGAGCACCATTCTGAAAGCAAGAAGTGAAAGGCAGGTCCTCCCCACAGGGCTGGAGAGGAAACCAGTCACAGCAGGTGGGGGCTGAGGGCACACAAGCCTGGTCCCACCATCTGATATTCCCCATTACCAACACCAGCCCCGATGGACCCAGAAAATGACTGTCACTCCAGCAGTGAGATTCACCTACACTGCTGCCTCCTCCTCCCACACCCTTCAAAACTGTAAAAGCAGCAATAAAACTCAGGTAACTATCTAGGTTTTAAAAGCAGAAAGCAATGAGGGTAGTCAGCCTTAACAGCTAAACAGGACAAGTCTGCACTCTGCAGAGTTATTACATCCAAAGATGACTGTACCTTATCTGTTGCTAAAAGCATCCTGGAGTTTAATTCTGACAGGTTTTCAGCCCCTGGCTTCACATCTCATGTGAAAGAGCACCTTGCTGCAATGAAGCATCCTTAGAACCTGAACATTATCTCCATACTGATTCAAAGCAAAAGAAAAAAAGAATTCCCAGTACTGACTAGATTATCACCATTTCTGTTCTGGAATGTTCCTTAACCACCTCTCAGGCAGCATGCCTTGGTCCCAAAGACCTCTCACGGTCTGCTAGGCTGATGACAGGGATGGGTTGTGTGATGCACAAACCAAGAATGTCTGCTTCAGTAGCCAGGTTGCACAGCACTGAGGACGGCTGAAGACAATGAGAGAATTTCACTGAATGAGCTTAAAAAGCAGACGGCTCCTATGGACAGCTTGGGAGCAGGGAGATCACACTGCTGTAACTCAGCTGCTGACTGTAAGCTGGCACACAGCTCCCTCTCAGCTAACCTCTAATGCCTTTGTTTTGGCCATGGTGGTATTTTTTAATTGTTTCCCCGTTAGCCTTTTCTCTTCCTCTTTCTCCTCCTCACATTTTCTGTTATGCATTTACTGCCACTTGTTTTTGCTATCTGTGTCCTGACAGTGTTTTCAGCAAGTTCCCTTTTCTTTGTCTGTTCCAGCCCCAGCTCCCCAGGCTCAATTAAATTTAGCCTAACTACTCTGCAAGATCATAGAGAAAGAAAATGAATTAATTTCTTTTTTAAAAGCAGAAGCTAAACTTCTGGGTTTGCTGTTATTTTCCCTCCATTTTGTCAGCTGGTAAAAGGCCAAAAGCAAGGAAAAATGTAAGGGACAGTGGCCTGCAGACAGGTACAGCCCCCCACCTCTCAGCAGACTTCTCTGTGGTGGAGCACCCTGGCTAATTCAAATAAAGCCATCAGCGCTCCGTCTCCACTCCCTGCAATACTGCCTGGTTTTCCATCAGAAGCTTCTTTGGAGCAGAACATTTTGTGATGTGGACAAGTAATCAAAACAGCACAGGGAAACCTGGGCCTGTAACTAATCACCTTACCCTAAACTGCATCTTACATATGTCATTGCCTGTGTGTCATTGTGGTGCCCACACTTGGACAAGACCCCCCAAAGGTAACAGCAGCGCTTTTCCAGCTAGTCAGCAACGCAGCCAGCAAATACACATTTCACTTTTGAGCTATTTCCTTCCAATAAAAGTTATTTTTCACTGAGAAGTTAACCTATTGATTACATCTACAGCAGCCCCCACATTTCTGCTCCAAGCAAATAATTCGTCAGGCACTGTTTGTATTCAAGGAGCCCCTTCCTTGCAAACCTGAATACCTGAATCTAACCCAAATCTAACCCTACAACAGTTCACACAGAAAGGCTGGAAAAACCTTTGTCAGCAGAGCCCGTGTCCCTGGGAATCTTCCCACAGGGACAGCCACCTCTTGCTTCCCTGTCAGTGCCACACCTCCCTGCCTTGGCTGAAGCCTTCTGTGTGTCTGCCTGCCGCTCTCCCACAGCCATCCTTGGTCAGCAGGAACTCACAGCTCCATTCCTCATCTGACTGCTATGAGCTTTTGCTGTGACTCCTTACTGATCACTCTGGCAATACCCCCTTCCCAAATTCACTGCCCCATCACCGAGAAAAAAAATCCCTTAAATCTTCTTTATGTCACTGCTTTAAAAGCTTTTCTCGTTGACCATCTCAACTAACCCTGAACTGTCCCCAACTACTGCTCCACAAAGGTTCTGCTGAGCTAAAGAATATTTATTATAAAGCACACGTAGCTTCAACTGAAACAATGCAAGTGTTGGAAAACCCAACACAGCATCAGGTAAATTGTTTCGACAAGCAATTAAGCATCATAATTACAGCTTCTCCTTTACGTGTGGCTTAAAATTTAGCTAGCTCCACTTCCAACCACTGCATTTTGTTATGCTTCTGTCATCTGCATTACAAACCTGCCTCTCTTCCTTATGCAGATCCTTTAAGAATGCAGCCAGATCACTGCTTAAATCAAACCAAAGCACTTAAATTAAGTATCAATTAAACTCCCTGTAAAGGGCAGACTTCTCTTGATTCTTTCATGTATGTTTACTCTGAACTCTCTTCAATTTTCCAGCTACCTTTTATGAAATGGTGGCTGATAGCATAAGACCATTTTTTCAAGAATAGTAACTTAAAATAGAAGAGGTAAAATGATGAAAAAATGTCAGAAACAAAAACCTGACTGAAATCAGTGGTGGATGCCTGAGGTTGTGTTATCCTTCCTTCCTTGGAAGCATTAGTCATCACCTACTTTTGGAAGCAGAGAATAAGACCAGACTAACCATGATAAATAGCATTAAGAGCAAAGAGTGAAATCACGCTGCATAAATAAGGCAAACAGTGTGCTCCGGTTCTATCATTAGGACGATCTTAATGTTGTAAGTTCGAAAATTCTAACCATGAAAGAATACACCACAGCAGAGGAACTGGAATCCACGAATCCCAAGCTGAGACCGCATTACCTAAAAATGTCAGACCAGGAATATCAATAGCAGATAATACCATGCAGTAATAACAGCCTGACAAGGTTTTTTATTGCCTTTTTCTTTTTTCAAATGTGTGGGCATAAGAGCTTGTTTTTGCTTTTAATTACAGGATGTCATTCACCTTTGAGAAGCAAAGGTAAAACAATGACAGTTTCAAGTCAATTTAGCCTCACATCTGAAAAGCAATGGAAGGGTAGAGTACCAATTCATCTACTTTTAAAATTGTTAGTACATTCATCTCTGAGACAGGCTGGCTTTTCTGTGATTAGACTGTACCCAAATAAATCTTCATTTCATTTTCATATTTGTAACATGGACCAATACTCCTTGGATGTTGATGGACTTCGCCAAGGCAGAAGATTTTGTCCCTGAGTTAATTAAGCTAATGCTTCGTAGCGGGTAGCAACAGTATTTAACAAAAAATGAGCAACAACCGTCTGTGCTTCCAGACAGTCTGCTCTGCCTTCCATCCCACGCCTTCCTAAATTCACTGGCTTGATGTAGGTCTGTGATGTTCTTAATATCACCCATGCACAGTGAACCATCACTCCTAAGACCAAGAGGCTGACCAGATATAGGGAATTAGGGAATTGTTTGTTGACAGTAGAAGCAACCGAAAGCTGTGTTGAGGATTTTCTCTGATACTCAACACAGGCATCACCTTCCCTTGATAGCCCAACTTTGTCTCTAAGAGTAGAAAGGCAAACTGCATCTTCCCCACTCTCTCTCCTCTCCTCTTCCATCCATGTAAAAGAACTCAAAGAGAGAATTTCTGACTTTACATCACCTTCCAACTGAATTTTAAAGATCAGCTCTACAACTAAACCAAAGGGGCATCCTTCACAATGCAAAAATCATGCCACTCATTCCTTTCTGTTAGAAGTGCAACCTACATGTTTGGATGATTCTACTCTAAGCTGAGTCTTCATTTTTCTGCCTGGAATTCCCCAAATCACAAGCCCCAAATGCCTGCTAAAATATAGTTCTTTGCTTTGTCCTCATCACCTCCAGTCCGCTAATTAGTCAAATGCACTAACTGAGGCTGACCAGAGAGATTTGTTCTCCACAAACTCCCAAAGCTTCTTGTTTTTCTTGGCACTGTTCCCCTCTGAAGGTTAAATGAATTTATTTCTCCATTTATGGCAGATGTTCCCTAGCTTCTACTTCCCTAGAGTAGACGCTCTCCTACTTCTTCTGGCCTTCAAAAGAGGGTATAATATCAAAATTCTGGTCTCATTAGAGGTCTTTAACCAAACATAGGAGTACCACAGGTACTTATAAACTCAGCACAAGCTCTCCTGGGATGCCTTTCCCATATGGTACTACTTATTCTCATCAATTTTACATCATATGGCAAATTATGTGATTTGGGGAATTGGGAGTCCTTTGGAACTCCCTTAATCATTGCTGATCTGCACAACATCTCTCCAAATTTAAGTCCTGTAATATTAACCATTCCAAAAAAGATCCTCCCCCAAACACCCCTACCAGCAAATTGACTCCGGACCTTCGTCACACCAACAACCAGAACCATCAGGAACAACTCTGAGCACTGGGAATCCTGTGCATGGTGCTGATGTGACCTCTACCACCAGTGAGCAGTGAAGCTCTAAGAAGAGTCAACTGAGCCACCAAGAGGCTTCAAGAGGTGATGAAGAGGAATAGAAAACACTATCATCCTCCAGGGACTGCCTCCCCAACTACAGGCATGTAGTTGATACACATGGACCCAGAATCCCTGGGACAAATCTCTCCCCAAAATCAGGGCTCTTTGCTCGCACCTATTCTGTATGGTTTACGGGCATTTCCTGATGCTTTACTGTAGTCTTTCACAGACATGCAAGTTTAACTCTGCCTCTTCCCCTCAGATCCAAAGGTTCTTTCAATTGCCTGGATAAGGCAAGATTTTGTATCTTCATCCCAATTCCCTCAAAGTGAAGTAAATAAATAAGTAAATGAAATCAAAGTCACTTCTTCAGTTAAACAGGACTGAGAGCATTCACCTATTTCCTGCTGTGGGACATCACTAATGTCATCAGAGGAATTAAAGGAGAAAGAAACCTAGTTAGAGCACTGATGAATTATTCCTCAAAGAATATAGTCTGGTAATATTTCATTCTGGCTTTAACAGCTTTAATCAAACTTCCATGGGATCCCCCAAAAGACCTGACTTAAATTCAAAGTGTACCCTGGTTTGAGTAAGGGGTTGGCCCAGATGACCTCCAGAGATCCATGGAGGGATCACAATCAATTATTCTGTGACTCAAAAACCCCAGACTGCCAGCTCTGAAGGGTTCCACAGAATCACAAATCTGCTGAGTTGGAAGGGACCCACAAGGATCATCGAGTCCAACCACTGGTCCTGCACAGGACACCTCAAGAGTCACACCATGAGTCTGAGAATGTTGTCCAAACACTTCCTGAGCTCTGCCAGACTTGGTGCTGTGATCACTGCCCTGGGAAGCCAGACCACCCTTTGGGGAAAGAACCTTTTCCTAATATCCCACATAAACCTCTCCTGACTCAGCCTCAGGCCATTCCCTCAGGTCCTGTCACTGACTGCCCAGAGCTCTAATTTATCAAGGTCTTTCTGCAGGGCGTCCCTGCCTCCAAGGGACTCAACAGAAGCAATATACTGTAGCCCACTTAAAATATGCCAGCAATATCACCTACTGGCAATGAAACATTATATTCCTTATTCACTAGTTGCAATGGTTTGCAAATGAACAGAGCTTGTGCCCATTCTTTTAAGTAAATAACTAATACCTGGAAAACAACTTTTTTTTTTCCTAGCTGCATCCACAGTTCATTTATTCTTCAGCAGATTCGTACCAGTTTGGGATGTGACTTTCATTGTACACACTGAAGTCACTACAACTTCTGCAGTGTTACTGAGACACAAAAGGAAGACAGCAAGTCTGTAGTGGAGACTGCAAGGATGTGATGCTAAAGAACAGTCTCTCTGGTACAAAGATGCTTGACAAAGGTTAATGTCATCATAAAAATAGTTCATCAGATACCAACCCACTGTCACACTCATTTTTACTCCAAAACCATGCTGCTGGGACAATTTTTATATCAACTAAGAACCCACCCTTAGATTTCCCTCTTAGCTCATTTCTCTTGTATCATCTTCAGTAGTGGAAAAGGTAGAAGGGCAAACTAAACGTAAAACTTCTTTTCTTTCTCAATATAATTGCATTAGGAGTTTTGGGATTAGATGCTGGCTATTTGAATTTGGCAGCTGCTGCAAAACACATGCATAAAAGCTGATGAATGAGATCCTCCTTTTACAGCCATGTCACATCCTGGTGTCAGATAACAAACTAGGCTTTAAAACCCCAATAAATTAAACTTGACTGGTCCATGTGAACTGAAACAAAGAGATGGTACTGGCTCCCTGGAGATAGATAGATCTATCTAATCTAATACAACTCTAATGACTGCATTACAATTTAACCAGAGAGCAAGCTGATTCTTGACTTCTATGGCATGAGACAATCCTCAGCTACTCCAAACATAAGCATATTGGATAAAACATCAATCCAAGGCCTCAGCTACTTGTGGTCACAACAAACCCCAAGGCAATTGCAATGGAGGAGGTAGACCTGCTGGTTTATTCAAATACGGTTTATGGCTGAACCCAAGGACCTGAGCCAGGAGGCAGCTCTGAGCCAGCCAATTGTCATAACCTCTTCCCCTGATAGCTTGACCTACAAGTTTGTGAGGATGTTGCTGCACCACAAAGAAAAGTTTGAGATGGATGTTTCAGAAGTTTGTATATAAAATAAGGGAGGAAATATATTAATAGAGACAGCAAAAACAGGAATGATGTAGAAAGGTTATTCTGGGAGTCTCAGACCATGAACTCCCTTACACAAATACTGTTCTCCTGCATACAATTTATTTTCAAGACCTCTCTGCCAAAAAAAGCTGCCTTTATTCCTTCTGTGCCCATATTCAACATCTTGTCTATAGCACAGCTTAGTACTTGGCTTCCTACTTCAGCAAGGGACTGCCAACCAACACAGAGCTTATACATCAAATAAAAATATTAAGGGACTGGACTTCTCAACTGATGGAGATGTACTGAAATCAGGCCTATCAAGAATCTTACTTAAGTGAATATAAAACAGGACAACAAGAAATGGCAAGGTTAAGGCTGTTGGAACAAACTCAGGTACTTTGGATGCTGATGCTGGCTGTAAACAAGGAGGAGCTGTGCAGAACTAGCATTCAGCTCTGCTGTGAGATATCAACAAGACCCCAGTGGGACCAAATGGGACCGTGGAAGCATATTGACACACAGATAATTGTATTAGCTTTGCAGAGTGCTGTGTGTGTGGCTCAGCTCGGGGAGAAACAGCAGGGATCTGAGCTCAGTGGGAAGCTGCTGGAGCCAACAAGGAAACAGTGCTGAGCTTGAGGGCCTACCCAGCCCGGCACTGTGGGTGTAGGTGGGTTTTCTGTTTTTGACGGGGCTCCCTGCACTTCGCTCCTCTTCTAAAATAGTTGTGGTTGCAGGCAGAGTCAAATGCTGCCTTCCCTGGAAGAAAACAAATCTGCTACTGCCAGTCCAAACCCCAAGCTATCAAGGTGATTTCCATGAATGGAAAAGGAGCTGCAGCCCAGAACATGGGCACAGCACAACCCCCACTCAGGAAGGAAACGTGCATGGGTCCAGCACCATCACAACCTTCTTTTGACAACTCATGGAGTTGGCAGTAGAATCCAGACTTTGACACTGTACTGCCTAAAATCAAGCAATCAAATCAATTAATGGGCAGGAACTGTGTCCAGGATCAAAATCTTTAATCCCTGATTCCTGCCACCTGATCCACTTAACTTTTCCTCCCTCAGATCCCAAACCTCCCTGGAAGCCACAGCTTCAAGTACGACAAATCCCTGGATGAGTTCTCCTTCCTGAGCACTGCACCAACCTGTGTCTTGGTTTTGCTAGCTCAGCCCATAGCACTTCGCAAATAATCAGGGGAAATAGCCTTTTTCCTATGGAAAATCCTGTATCTTAAAACACAGAAGAGTGATTGCTGCCAGATGACTGGAAATTGATGCTGCAGAGAGATTGCTAATGGAAGCAAGATATTTGAGTGTATGAAAACTATAAGAAAGGAAGTACACAAACCCCTTTGTATAAATAGTCAGGAAAAAGACTACATTTCTCTGAATTGTATGACAACAGGTGACTTGACATCATCAAGACACGAGCACCCCAATGTCTTCTTGTCTCCTTCTGCAACACAAAGCAAAAAACAAAGATTTAATTGCTTCCTCCTTAAAGAAGCTGAAAGCCAGCATTACTGTCAGAAAAGACAGAGGATTTCTGCAGGCTACCAACTCCTGCTTTTAGCAGGAGACTGAACTATCACCAGTGCTAGGTAAGGCTTGCTGTGGCTTTGTCCTGGAAAACCTCTAAAATGAAGAATCCCTTGATACCTGGTGACTGGTACTAGTGTTACACTACTTTCCCAATGAAAATGCTTTTCCAACTCTCCAGCTGAATCTCCCAATCCATTATGCATGTTCACAGCACTTTATTTTGCCATCTGGACAGAAGCATTTGGCTCTGCCACGTTCAGAAGGTCCCTGGCAGTAGTCACAGGCTGCCATTGGATCACTCCTTTGCCTCCTTTCCATCAGGGACAGAAGCCAAAGCTCTCTCAGCCTCATCTTGCAGGCCCTGATTGCTCTCAGCCCCTGACTGACCCTCCTCCGCATTCTCTCCCCCTCTTCAACATCCCATTTCAAACGGGGGACTCAAGACGGGATAACAGCCTCACCAGCAGGGAGGAAAGGTGAGCAATAACTCATGCCAGTCTACAGTGCAGGCTCCTCCTGAAGCAGCCCCATATCCAGTCTGCTTAATTGACAATCACAGCACACACTGGACTCATATTTAACTGGGTGTTCACTGCCTGCTCCACATCCTTTTGTCAAGAAATAAAGAAGAATAAAATGCATATTTTGAGACAGCACCTTAGCTGGAGGAGCTCCACAATGGCCACGGGCCACATGGAAAGGAGGGTAGGTCACAATGTGGTGTTAGCTACCCTTGTGCTATTTTCAATAAACATGACAAGAAGACACCTGTTCAAAGAAGGGGGGTCTTGGAAGCACAGGGAATGGGTGAAGAGGAATATCAAAAGCAAAGGCAAAGCTGATCATGACACTCTGGAGTGCATGACGATAAAGCTCTGGTTTAGTGTCCATAGGGCATTAGTTCTGCTCTGAATAGAAACTTGTGACAGAAGACAAGTGCTTGAGATTTGATTTTCAATTCTACTTTGAAACTCATAAAAGCACCAAGCACCAGCCCAAGAAACTGCTGCTCTTCCCTTTTAACTCAGTATCCGTTCATTCAAGAACAGTGATACGCAAAGCTCTGGGAGATAATTCCCCAGCTGGTGCAAACCACAGCACCAGCAATGAAGTTAACCCAGCCAGGCATCCACACTGGCCTTGCAAGTTTGCTAAACAAGCTCATCCTATTAAAAGGCTGACTGGTTGCTCCACCAGTATCACTGCTGCCTTCTGTTTTCGACCACACGAATTAATCATTTGTTCCCCCTTCCAGAAATCAGTAGGAAGTTCAGTTGTGACAAAAGAGTTTTCATACTAGACTGGTTACATCAGTTCCCTAGATGTGAAACAGCTCAAATCTGACAGTCTCCAGGAAAACACTCCAATGCTCTCTTACCTTCACTGTACCTTCTCAGAAAAGACTGGCAAGGGGTGATGGAAGAGAAGAAATGAATCCTGAGCAGAGGGTACTTTTGGAGGGAAGAAGGAACCAAACTTTTAATATATCCAGAGATATTTATATGCTGCTGCATTTTACCCACTGTTGGCAACCACTTGTTTTTGAGCTGTGCTAGGGCAGGCAGCTGGGTCCTGCAGCTGGTAAGGGCACACACACAGTTCCATTTATCAAACGCCCTTCAATAGCTGCTACCACTGTCTCACAGGTCTGAGGCAAAGCCTACTCCCACACACAACCAAGCAAGCGTCTGAAAGGCATTTCAGCATGCCTCTGCTGTGTAGTGCACGTATTTCTCTTTCAAAGTAACACAGCTGCCAACACCTTAATCATTCCTCGGGGACCTTCAACACATCAGCCCTTAAGTGCTTCATTACCTCCAGCGGCTCCTGCAGAGCTCGCATCCCAGGTGAGCTGTACACAGCTCTGTCAGCTATAGGGAGCAGGCTGAGCTGCAGCAGAGCACGATCTGCACAAATCAGGTCTAACAGCCTATCTTCCACCACTCTTTGTTTCCGCAAGTTTGGCCTCGTTTGCTGCAAAATATCTAGGACAAAAGGCAAGGCAGCATCAAGAAACCACATTTGAGACTAAAATCATTGCGTGTTTCTTCTCATGAGATCCTGTGGGACAGAAGATGTTTGCTCCTCCACATGGACACTCTAAGGGGCTATGGAGACCAGTGAAATAACCTTCTCTGAGGCACCTGAGTTGTGTGTGCCTCCCCAAAGCTTTCTTGTTTTTAAGTTAGAAACTGCTGCCTCCAGTCACAAAAAAGAGAGTTTTGAAATTGTATTGATATGTTCTTGGCACAGTAGAAAAATAAACTGCAAATGCAACCAATACGGAAACTTGAGCTGCCCTTTGTTTCTGCAGGACTTAAAACACTAAGGGGAAAACCTAAGCAACAAATTTCATTGATCCATGGAAAGATGCCGTCTCTTAGGAGTGGTACACAGATACCTATTTTGAAATTAGCTTGGGTGTGTGAAGGCATAACCTACCCTTTGAAGCTTCTAGATTGCTCCATCAGGTTCCTTGAGATGACACTGCTGGAGATGTCATCCCAAGGAATCACTTCCAAGTTAAATCCCTTTTTAAAACAAGCTACCCCAGGGCCATTTTTTGTGAAGCACCTCCACTAGGGAACAGCTTCACCTGCTCTCTTCACATCAGTCCTCTGCAGCCCCCACACCATCCAGAGCCCTTCCAATTGAAGTTATGATCTAATGGCTCAAAATAACATAGGAAGGTTAATTAATCATGCAATGAATACAAACTTACACACATGAGTATGCACAGACACGTGCACGTCCCTGATTTTTTGATTCCGCATCATTAGCTCAGGAAACTGGTAGAGGGAAAGAATAAGGAGAGAAACCAACAGTTGCTCAAACGGATCAACACTTCCAGGCTCTCTCTTTTGCAGCTCATCTCACTCATACTTGTGGTTTCAACATGTGATTCACATTAGGCCCCTCTGCTCGCCATTTGATGGTTCTGCTAAACAGATGTGAATTTATTTAGTCACAGAGCCTGCTCTTTACACTGCCTCTTTCTAGAACAGATGGGCTTTTTTTCCCCCTGTTCAACAGTATTCACATAACGATCATACCCAGTGCATAGGTTTGCTTGGCAGTTTCACAGGAAAAGGAACAACACATGAACACAGACACATTCTCACAGGAGTTCTTTTCAGCAGCCTGACACACTGCAAGAGGTGATGGCCCTGATGGAGAACACCCAACTACAACACCAGGAACACCCAGACAAGACCAAGAGCTCAGGGATCCCCGAGATCAGCCTCAAAACTTCAGGCAAATGAGTGATGAACACTGCACCTGGCAGGGTCCAGAAGACACAACTGTGCCACACACCCTCCATAAAGTTCTCCTGTGAAAGCTTGAGTGGAGAGGGAGCTGAATGAAGGGTAAGCTCCTGCAACATTCATGGGGACATGAAAACATGGCATCTCCTGGGACTCTTCAGCATGGTGAAATAGCCTGGAAAAGCTATCCGCTCCCTGTGTGGGCATTCTTCGTTCTGCACTGAGAGTGTCTTTGGCAGTGGATGAAGCAGAACTGCACAAAGGCCCTCTCAGAGCAGAATAAGAGTGTCCACATGAGAAGTACGCTCAGAACAGCTATTGCACTTTAAATTCACACCCTGGCTTTGTTTCGCAATGCTTTCCCTGTGCAGAAGCGCTCTGGGCTTCAGATTCAATTTCCCCTCATATTATCAATAGCTGAGCACTGCTCCCATCCAAGGGCAGGATGTGGCCAACACGAGGCCAAAGTACAATCTGGGAGGAGAAGGATGAGCTTCCCATTCACTTTGCACTATCCTGTATATGGATGTACCTCTCTATTGCTTCAGGAACTGAGCACTGATGGCTTCACCCCAGAAAATGGCCCTGTTTTGTGGCTAAATCATCTCTGCTCTACCACAGAAACCAGGGATGTGTATACACAGCACACATTAATATCATGCCCACACTTGTGCAAACATCTAATCCCTTTCCAAAAGCTGACGCCCTGTCCCTCAGACACAGCTTTGCCCTCCATGCACTGCCCACCTGTTACAAAGATGACCTCAGTTTCCACCAGAATATACTTAGGACTCAGCATTAAAAAAAATTAATTTTTATATATATATACACATGCATTTTAAATATGGTTATATTAGAAACTGGTTATCTGGAGAATGAAACTTACTTTCCATCTGAAACTTGGAAAGTGGAATTCTCTGCCTGAAAGGCAGCTGGGATACAGCCATTAACACCCTCTCTGGAGGCCCTAAAGCTGAACATTTACAAGAGCAGAGAAATGTGTAGCTTTCTGTTTTTTGGGGGGGCGGGGGGGGAGGGGGGCAGGTTGTGCACACAATTAAGCAGTACTAAAAAGCCAGTAGGTATTAGGCAGCAAAATATTTTCAATAATAGAAGACTGGGACTGAAAAGGACAGCTGAGTCCTTTCAGGGCAACAGGCACTTCCAGCTACAAAGCACTTCATGTCTTCTGAGAGTTTTTCCTTCCTTTTTTTCTTGGCAAGCTCTGAGCTACCACAGTATAATTTTCATTCCTATTAATGACCATGCCATCCAAATACCCTGCATGTGGACCATACACCAGCACTTCATTCTTTTGTACATCTTAAGGAGAAGCGACAAAACAAAACTGTGAAAGAGACTTTCATAAGTATAAAGCAAATGTATGTGCCCAATTCCCAGAGGCTGGTTGCTTAACCTTCAGTATGAGCCTTCAATAACTTTGAGCAGGCAGACAATACACTTTCTTTGCTGCATGTGAGAGAAGTGAAATTCCCTCCCAGCTTTGTCCCACCTGCTCTGCAGACCTGGTGGGGCTGGTGCTCCCTGCTGGGGCAGCACCATTAACAAGACAGAATGTGGCATCAGAAACAGGGCTCCCCTGCCATCCCTTCAGCACATGTGAAAAGCCTTTCCAGGCATCCCTGTCACCTCCACCAAGGCACTGGGGACAACATTTAGCCCCTCCTTTACAACATTTTGAGCTCAGAGACAAGGCATGCTTGCTAAGAGCTGTCCCACTGCAAAGTGCACAGAGCCAAAAGGCATCCAAAATTCCTAGGACAGATATACAGATTTCAGGGGAGGGTTAAAACTGAGGGGGAGCAGAGCTGGCAAACACTCATGATGGATAGCAGTGAGCTGTTCAGAAGAATATTAAGAAAACATTTTGAATCCCCTCCTAAAAGGGAACAAATAGGTCCAACACTCCAACAGAAGGAGATTTTTTGCATCTCTGAAGGATAGTGCTTCGCTTTTATGGCCTGCGGCTGCTTGGGAAATTCAAAACTATTTCTCTGGAGAATTCACTTGGACAAGCTTTATGGCTTTGATCAGTTAACTATTTTTTAATGCTAATCCACCCCAGTGATATTTGTCCTCCTTTTCCCCAAGTGCACAGAAGCACAGACACAGACAAATACTACACAAAAGCACACATTAGCCAGATGAACAGTCAGGAACAATGACATCCAGAGCCCATAACCAAACACCAACTCCATTCTGTTTTATTCCTTTCTATTCTAGTGGTTCAAGATCCTATGGCCCAGTATGACCCGCTAATGGAAATTTAGTAATCAAATTTCGGAGCCCAGCAGGTATAATGCTCACACAGTAGATTTGGCCACAACTACATTCACGCAAAAAAATTAAATAATTTCCCCTAAAAGTTGGAATAAAACACATGGTTGAAAGGCCTTATTAGAAACATAACGTGAATCCTAGCAAGTAGCCCAAGTGCTGCCCCATCCTCCAGACTAACAAACAAAGGTGCAGAAGTAGTGATTTGCTTACATTTATGAAGCAAAGATTAAAATGAACCAAGAGCAAGACTGAAATTACTGGACACCCATCACCTCACTGGAATTGCTCTAAGCTGTCCCAACAATCTCAGGTGTAGAACCTGAGCACCAGGCTAAGCAAAACTCCATTTACAACCTCAGCATACAAACCTGTCTTCTTGTTTAGGGCACCAAAGTCTAACCGTGCACCAGAATACACTGGCTATATAAGCCATTATTCAATTATCTGTCAGGCCTTATGCACCATTGTGACAGCCCATGACATATACAGAAAAAAAATGATGCTACACCAAAAAACACCCTGAGTAAGGGACAGTCCCTGCTCTGCAGCACCTTTGGTATTCAGGCTGCTATCTGAACTTTGCTTGCTGTCTTTGAGTAACAGATTCAGGCAGTATTTCCTGTGGCAGGGAATTACACAGGCTGATTATTCTCTGTGGAAAAGTGAAGAAATCCTGGAAGCAATTTTCTGTCTCAATTGTTCCCAGGGTGCAGAAACAATCTCTTAGCCCTCTTCCTATTTTCTGCTCCATGCCATCCAGGCTCAGTGGGCAGAATCCATCACAATGATACCCCGGGTCTGTGTCCTGCAAACACTCACCCACAGGTGGAACTTTACACATGAGCAGCCCACAGACCAACCAGTGTCAGCCTTAAACTTGGCCTCAAAGGATTTAGAGGACAAAATGAACGGAATGAGACAGGTAAGAAACTCAGAGTACCCGGGAAATATTCAGTCCTAGGTAGGACCAGGCTTATATCACAAATAAAGTGCTTCTGATGCACACTCCTTAACCTTGCTCTTTCAAAATTCAGTACCAGATACTCTCAGGCACATGGTGTGATTCTCAGGGTGTGCTGTGCAGGGCCAGCACTTGGACCCGATGATCCCGATCCACCCTTCCAACTCAGCATATGTTATGATATTTTTAAAAAATCAAGGAAGAGCAGCTGTACTTGAAAATTGTGCATCACAGGTAAAGCTCCTAAGAAAGAAGATCATTTTCTCTAACTAAAAATTTTATTATCATGGGAAAAAAAAAATACAGGTATTTTCTATAGGGATAAACCCATACATTTTTAAGACAAAAATCTAAGTGCTGATGGCTTTCTACCAGTGCCTGAAAGCATTCCTGTGCAAAACCACTACAAGACTGACCCACAAGGAGGGGGAAAAAACTGAGCACCACACACCAACCTGCACCCCTCTGCACATGCTGCAGCAGCAGCAACTTCAAATATGAATTTTTCAACATTGCAGCAACAAGTACAATTCACCCAGGTAGACGCCCACACTTGGAATTATTCAATCAGAACCTTATTTTCCACCCAAATGAATTTTGATATAAAATATTCAATTTGGCCTAATCAGTGGGGCTTAAACATCAGTCAAAATATTTTCTTGAATTGACTCCATCAGTGCCAGAGCAGGCAAACAACCTCTTCAAATAATCTGCCTCCAAAGGCAGGTACTGAGTTTTCAGTTGTGTTATTATTTTTTTCAATAGAATTAACATTAAAAATATTGTTAACTTTTCAGCCAGCACTGCTGGGAAGGGATAGAAAGGGAGTGAGGGCCTGCTGCAGAATCGCACGGCCAATCTTAGTATCACTTCATTTTCAAATTAAGAATTTGGTAGTAAACAACCTTTTCCTTGTACACAAACATTTTTAATTTCATGCCCTGCTAATCATACATCTGTCAGAGTTCCTTTTCCATCCATTGCACTAACGATAATAAAAGAAAAATCATCACACTAACAACGTGGTTTGCCTAAAACAAAAATTGAGTAATAATCAACGCTCTTCTGTGGGATGGGGGAACACAACAGCACTGGCCCGATGGAGGTGACGAAGACGTGGTTTGAAAAGTGACGCCTTCACGCACACCTTGGCAGTGGCCCTTGCTGCTGGCAGCCCCTCTGCCCCCGTGTTTGTGTAAGAGCCCTTTCGGGACTCCTTCACCCGACAGCTTCTCTCTGGCTTCCTGGTGGTCCACACCAGGCACCACCACCAGCAAAGCCCTCCTGCTGTCATCACTTCACTCACCAGCCACCTCCTTCCCCTGCTTTCTTCCCCTCTGTTTTTCCTCGCCTCCTCTATCAGCAGGATTTTAACGTGACAAATGCTGCAGCACTGCCCTCACCTTCCCAAATCTCTTTCGAGCAGTGAGACCCAGTGGGCCTCAGTGTACCAGACTTCAGATGTGTGCAGTGCCCTTACCTGGGCCTTCCACACACCAGAGACAGCTGATGTATGCTGCTCAAAAGTGCACCTAAATATGTGACCACACCCCTGAAAACAAGTTCTTATCATCTCTTCAGTAACATTAGTGAAAGTGTTGAGGTTGTTATCTAATAAACATGCCCAGCTGAAATTCCAAGTTAATCAGTCCTGCAGAAACACCCACAATCAAGACCATCTGATCTGGCCTTAGAAATAAATTTTGTATGGTAAGATACTGGAACGAGCTGCCCAGAGAAGCTGTAGATGCACCATTCCTGGAAGTGTTCAAAACCAGGTCAGACAGGGCTTGGAGCAACCTGGTCTGGTGGAAGGCATCCCTGCCCACAGCAAGGGAGTTCAAACTAAAGGGTCTTTAAAGTTCTCTTCCAACCCAAACCTTTCTATGATTTTACGATTCTAAGGTTTACTGTCTCGCACTGCCCACGCTCCTCTTTTCTGGACTGCTGACACACAGCTTTTACCTTTTTAGACTCCTCCTATTCCCATAGCTGCGCTGGGCCAACTCCAACTCAGAAATACTGCACTTGTAAGACCTACGCAATGGTAACTGAGAGTTTTAACAAGCAATAAGAATCCATCTGAAGCCTCAGGCAATGTGGCACAAAGACATTCTGGGCAGAGGTACATGACTCTGCTACACCTGGGACTCCTCTCTGGCCTCCTGTCCTCACATTAGCATGCTGAACCCTCTGCTCCTTCCAGAGGCTGCTTTCTAAAGCACAATTATCTACATAAGCTCTCCCTTGTCTTCACCAGAAGTGCAGTCGTTTGACTAATCGGCTTTAAGGAGACTTGTGAGTTAACTAATATCAATTAATTACTCCCATTTTGCAGATAAGCAAACAAAAGAATAAAAAAAGGAAGCACCCTGGTCTAAATAAATGGAAGGGAGTTCAGGGCCCACACCCACTCCTTCACCTGGGTCCAGAGTAATCAAAGGCACTGGGGAGAGGACCCTGGTATGCCCAGCCCCTGCCTCCTCCTCGAAGCAACACCAGCCCTGCCCTGCACAACCAGCCCTTCAGCTCATTGAGGATGCACAGACAGCCTCAAATTCTTTATTTCATTTGTGCCTTCATGCTAAAGCTACGGGGATTAGAAATGCTACTGTACAAGGCAGCTTTTTATTACTCTAGAGACAGTTTTAGCCCAGCTGCCCCAAATGCAGAGTTACCCCAGAGGCATCAGCACTGCTCCACCAGCCCTGCACACAGCAGGCTTGGGGCAGCCCCAGGCACACGAGGGAGAGACGGTCCAAACCAGGCTGCACCTAAGACTAGGTAACCATGGCCAGCAAGAACACGAGCACTGACACATCCTTTCAGCACCTAAATCAAAGCATTCAGCTCTGGATTCTTCTGACCTTTAATCGGAGTGCATTCAGTCAAACAATCCTGCCAGAATTAACAGGGAAAAGGGAGGGGAAAAGAATAAAAAAAGACTTTGTTGAGCAAAAGTACTCTTAGACACATTTGATGTAATAGTCATATGATTAACAAACTGTCATATCAAAGTTTTCTGCAAAGTAGGAACACTCTGACAGTTCATATTTTAAAAACTGACATTTTGATTCATTACTGTAAATAGCACTCCGTATTAAATATTGTGACAAGGCATAGAGTGTATTTTTTGAGCTCTGTAACATTTAGGAAGTACTGGATTTTTTTAGCTTCTTTTTTTTTTTTTTTAAAGCATGTGTAATATCAAAAGCAGTTAAAGCAGAACTCCAAGAAAGCTTCTAGAGGAGAGAATCATGATTTCTGAAATAACCTACTTCTCTGCCATCATCTCAAGCACTGTTGGGAACTTAGGCCCACAAGGATCTTAATGTACTGTTTGCATAATAAAATAGGGAATTGTCTCACAGAACAAAAGAGCTATAAGGAAAGTGGCTACATTAAATAATGTAAAATTACTCACCAGCAAATCATCCTGAAGCTGGCATAAGAAGGAAAGCACTAAAAGGTGCTGAATTACCACTCAAGAGTATCTGAGTGCAGGTTCATAATCAAGATAAACAATGCAATATCCAAATGACTGCCCGAATCTGCATCTTGTTTATCCCCTCAACCTTTAGCCACATGTTTTACCCTCTTCTGCAGCCGAGCATGGCCATGCCCATCCCAGACAGAGGTAGGACTCCCTCGCTGCCAGGGTGGGCAGGAAGAGCTGCCACATCAGAGCTACCCAGGACTTCTTGGGGTCCGCAGCAGGGCAGCTCAAACTGTAGGGATGCTGTGAGCTACCAGGACCCACCAACCAAGAGCACCTAATCCCCTTATTGCTCCCTGCAAAGTTCTTCCCTGCTCATGGACCCCTTTCTCTGGATCACCAGTAACAGGGCAAGGAGGACTGGGACCAGAAACAATAATGTAAATGTTCTTCATTTCCTTGAAAGCAAACCACTTCATGGGGAAATTAAAAATAATAGCTCAAGCTGACACATAAAGATCTTGCTAGAGCAGCAGAAGAAAACCAGAGGCTACCTGGGTGTTTCCAAGAAGCTCAGGTGTTACGAGGACTGCAGCCCAGGGCTTCAGAGAGAAAAATGGTTACCATTATCACTGCTTGCAGCCAGCTGCAAGTGGAGCTCTGGGCTCAGCCCACTGACAGAACGGATACGCTGCCGAGAACACAAGCTTTGGGTCTACCCCAGGACACGATGAGGCTGTCACACAGCCCGACGATGGATCACAGCACTGTTTCAACGGGGCTGATCCAGCACAGCCTGCCTTTCCCCAGGAGCAGCAACACACCACTCACATGCTGCAAATCTCACGGATGTGTCTGCATGCCAGCAAGTGTGGTAGTAGTAGTGGTCTAGCCAGACATCCAAAACATATTGGCACCACTATAATTTGTCCATTCACCAATATGTTTGCCTAAAAACGCCCATATGCTTTTCCTGCAGTTCCCATATGCTTTTGCAAAGAGAAACAAAAACATTTTGTTAGTCGCGAGCGATTGATCGCCACATATTTCACAGAAGTCAAGTACAAAAACAAAAACAACAACAACAAAAAAAAAAAAACAGTCAGCTGCTTCCCCCTCCTCCTTCCTCCTCTCTGTTCACAGAGGGAACTGTGAAGAGCAGGAAAAAATTCAGCCCACAGCAAAATACACAATACACACACCGCTCTTTTTTTTTTGCACTGCAAGATACTCTAGGAATTACAGGAAGAATCTTCATTAAAAACAAGCTATCAAGGATCTGACAGCCAGTGGCATTCCAGACAGTAATTCAGCATCGGGTGCTCGGCTCAATGCTCAGCGCTCGCTCAGGTCCTCACCGTGGGCAGTGCAGCCCACAGGAACCCATACTCCTGCAGACTCACCGAAAACAAGCCAGGGGGTGGGAGGACAGAGTGGTAAAGAGGTTACAGCCCTTCCAATTCACAGGACGGCTCATTTGAGGCCAGGTCCATCTCTCTGTGCAGGTATAAAACCCCTCTCACAGGCAGGGCTTCCCAGGGAGGTGCTGCCTTGCCGACTCAAATCCCAAAGCAGCGGGCAGGCTCAGTTCAACTGGGAGCAGGCATGTGGGTGTACAAATATGTGTGTCAAGGCTGGAGCATGTGGGAAGCGTGGCTCTTTAGTTAAAGACTCATTAAGAAACAGCAGACCCAGGGCCAACGTTCAAAGAGGAGCAACGCAAAACATTTCTCTGGAGAAAGATTAGCATGTGTTCTTCTTTACACAAATAAAATTAAAGAGAGAATCATAATATAGACAAATCAATTAACTTCTGAAAAGCCAAGGGCATTGCAGGCAAGAGCAGACAAGAGGGGAAAAGCTTTGTAACAGGGCCACCAAAGCAGTGCACAGCCTTTCTTCCCTGGAAAAGAAATTCAGCTATTGCTGCATGAAGTTCTGATGTTAGTCCCAGCTGCATCATGCTCATTGTTGCAGCGACACAGTTGCTTCCTTCCCAACACGGCCATACACATGCCTATACATCACTATAACCTTATGCACTGAGGGCTGGGGGTGATCTTTGCAGAAACTATGGAAAACTCCTGAGGGCAGAGGTCAAAGGACTACAGGAGTGCTTGGCTCAGCACTTCCAGCCTTAAAGGAAGACTCTGCGGCTGAGTTTCTATATAGCATACCCAGATCAGCACACACCCTTCTATCAAAATAAAACTTCCTGTGACATCGTCCCATGTTCTACAGTTCTCCCACAAATTTAACCAGGAACGCTCTTTGCAAAGCTAGTGTTTTCTTGCAATGATCTAATCTCACACCAAACCTAATGAGAGACCAGATGCAACAGGTCAAGAGCCAAATTTTTCACAGAAAAGAAGCTGAAAACCCAGTCAAGAGAAGAAAAATCAATCTCTTGCACAGGACACAGAGTAAAAAACCAATTTGTCAGACACAGCTTGCTTGGCAAGATACATTTTATGATATGTTTTTGTCTTGAGAGGAGGTGTAAGCAGGTGAAAATCTGACTTTGCCACTCACAAATGCATTGATGTTGTTGCTCAAGCATTGAGTAGAAAGCTAAACTAACACTGCCTCATTAAGTTAAAATAAGGACATATTTAGTTAATATAATGATGGGCTTCTTCCTAGATTTCATATTTACAGCAACCCACTGGGATGGTTTATTAAACTTAGCCAGGAAAGCTACCACAGAAAGAGTGAAACTAACAGAAGAGCTGCCATTAATCTTCCATAGCCCAGCAACTGGGAAGATCAGGCCTTGAACCAGATTCTACACTCTTGCTATTAATCTCCTGTCCTCTACTTATTAATCCCTGGTCTGTCTTTGTCTGTCAACATTTATTAATGGCCCCAACTGTTTGCAGTAAACAGGATACTGAAATCTCATCTCCAGCTAGACGTAATTTACACACACAAAAAAAAAAATTAGACCCAAGAAGAGGGTAAGGGAAGAAAGGAGAGAGGCACATTGTGTATCAAAAGAGCAGAATGAAAGTGCAGTTAAATTCAATGACACAACAGAGTGAAGATCCACTGTTCCTGATTTTGGCCTGCCACACAGACATCTCATGGTCCTAAACTCAGGTAACATCACAGCAAACAAAGAAGCTCCAGTGGTCAAAACCATCAGGGCAGTGATTCACTCATTATCCTGCTGTCAGCAGGGCTGCACATGCTCCTTCTTCCCCAGCTGCCACGATTTTGCAGCACTTCCAGGAGAAAGAAGTCCCTTCTGTCTCCTGGGGTGGCACAAATATGAGAGGCTGGAGGACAGAGCCATTGCCCTGACACTGCTCCTGTTCTGCAGTCTTACCCTTCCTGCAGCCAAACTATCATATCATGGGATGGGAAAAAACCACAATTTATGTCCTACACATAATCCAGCAAGGAACTCCTACAATACTTTGGGGTGGTTTATCATTGTGATCCTTAAGCCACACCTAAATCTTTCCAGTAAATTTGACAGAACTGGCAATTCTGAAGAATGAATTCATTTGCTCCTCACATTAATTTCTATTTGTCCACTGAAACAGATTCAGCTAATAATACAGCCAGCTCTCCATCACCAGCTGGGAGCATCTAAAGCCTGGAGAGAGCTATGTCATGGATGGAGAATGAGCTCAGGTCCCCAAGCAGAAAAGCTTTGTTCAAAAAGGAGTCAAAGCAATATGAACCATTGGACCAAGCAATTGTTCCCATGCAACATTTCTCCCATTTGCAGGAGGGCCTGCATGTTTGCTGCTTCCAAACTTGGACCCAGAAACAGCAAAACACCTCAAGCCTCCTGGACAGGCTGGCCTCCCACCACCCAGGCTTCGGAGAAATGCCCATCAGTTGCTGAACCACCAAATGTGGTACTGAGGTCTTTCCACTCTCCCTGAACTCAGCAGCTGGCAGAAGCCCTGGGAGTTGATCCATTCCTCACCTGGAAGCAAGGCAGCCCCGTCAGGCACCCAGTCAGATGTGCAGACAGGCTCTTCCAAGGGACCTCTGCGGGTGCAAACAGAAAGGTCAGAATCAATGTTTTGCTCATCGTAAAAACAGAAAGTAAATCAAGCTGGCTGTAACACCTCGCCAAGAAAACAGCCCCAGAAGGGCATGTAAGGCCAGCTGCCCTCCTGTACAGAGCAGACCACAGCTTTTTTCCCTCCCCTCTGACACAACTCATGTATCAGTCTGTCCCTGTTTTGACCCATATAGGAGTTTTTCACACGTTGGCAGCACAGATTACATCTGAGCAAGTGTTGGAGTAGCTGAGGTTTATTTGGAAGAGAAGCTACTTGTTTTAAATCACGGTAGAGCTGGTGAAAGGCACTGACGTAAGGGCTGCAGGTAACAAAGTCTCTTTCAAAGCCTGACCAGACGCCCTTCTGCCTCTCATGCTTAAAGGGCCTCTTCTTCCCAAGCCTCGGCCACTGCTCCGGCCAAGGCTGAGTCACTCCCACAGCACTGGCTTTGCCATGTGAGCATCAAGGAGCACCAAAGCAGAGATGGGATGCATTAAACACACAGCCATTGTGGAAAAAGAGTCAGGGTGGGACGGCCCAAGCCCTGCCTCCACCTCCAGCCCTGGTTTCCTTTCTGGGTGCCTCCAAAGACACCCAATTAAAGAGCAAACACAGTTTTTTTAAGTGACCACAAGCTTCTTTCAACCAGCAGTCTTTCATACTTCCAACTTATTGATATCTGAGCTTACTCTGATGTTTTCTATTTCCTTTAATGTCAGTCCTGGAGAAAAAAATGAGCAAGTTTAAAAATTACTAGTGATGATTAGTGAAAGGTCCACCTTAGGCTGCCCCAGGTCTCCCAGCCCACCATGCTCCTGGTTGCACCAGGTGACCCCTAGTTCCTCCTAACTGCATCCTCACCCCTATTTTCATGAGATCAGCCAAGGATTAAAAGAGAAGAAGCAGAGATACATCTAGTCAGTTGTATATATATTTTTTGAGGAAGCCAGGCTAAAACTCATTAGCCCCACCACCAGCTGTCTTGCTCAGGAGAACCAGGTCTGGCAGGGCAGAGCTTTGCCCTCCTGGTGTGTGGTGAAGGAAAGGGAGCAGAATTTCAGCAGTTGCTTCCAATCCACAGCAAAGTGCAAAAAGTAGAGGAAAATTTGCTGAGGACCTGCCCACACAGACACTGGATATTCTTTTCATATTTGCCATGACAAAAAATTCACGTTAACATTTTTGCAAGCACTGTAAGCCTGTATCAAGTATCAGCAAAGAGGCAGACAGGTGTCCTGACCACAGAGGAGACAGCATATGCAAACAGTTTGGAATTTACTACTATTATTTTTTAAAGGGAGAAGCAAATCCCAGAGATTTTTCTGTGCATGATACATTTTCTGGTCCCTGTTTGATGTTGCTTTCAGACTTCAGACTTCAAATAGCCAACATTAACCTATGCCTCAAGCCTGCTTTAAACTGATGCCCCTTATGTGACCAGAAATGAATGCATGGTGAATCACTTCTGCCACACACAGTGGGGGTGATGAGCAGCGGTCCATGTTTCCTGAATACTCCATGGACACGGACAAGTTGGGGGAAAGGAGATCCCAGCTCTCTCTGCATCCCAGCTGGATAACTCAGCATAGTGCCTTTGCATTTTTGGAGCTGAGAGCACAAGCTCCAGGTCAACAGCCCAGCCACAAGTCAGAGAGAACAACCCAAGTACTGGCATTTTCTGCAAAGTGTAGAGAGACAGATATATAATCTGCATAGGCTGCATTTCCACTCTCTCTTGCCTGCCTTTAGGAGATGTGTAAGAAAAGCTGCATTTTAATTAGTAGCCCAAACCAAGGGAATCTGATCTTGACAGTAAGGGAAAGAGAGCAACCCAAAGTTACAGACTTCAGGCTATGTGGGTCCCAGCTCTTCACTTCTCTGCTGACATCGCTGCTTCCAGAAATTAAATCAAAACCCCACTTAACTTCACAGAGGTTGCAATTTGCATCTAAAGCACTGCCTAAGCCTCAGTTGTAATAAACAAATACAGTTGTAATAAACAAATACAGCTCCACTGAAATCCAAGGAGTTATTCTAAGTCTGTCTGGTTACGGATCTGCAGACCCATAAACATTACAGCTCATCCAACCTCCAGTTAAGTATCTCCTAATAGAAGACCATTATCCTTGTCAGATGGATTGGGATAACTTGTTTAAAGCACTCTTGAATAGTCATTAGGGTTGTTGGGTTGTGGTGGTTATATTTTAAGAATAAACCCCAGCAGCTATTAAACACTGGAACAAGGCACGTTAACAGTCTACAAACAAAGCTGGAGTGGAAATATAACTATGGTTTGGGATTTTCATTGGGAAATTGGTAAAATGGAGAGAAGAAATAAAATGCAAAAACTAAAATGAGCTGGGCATACATCCTGAGAAATCAATCACGTTATTTGACAGGTAACGAATGAAAAAGAAACACAGGGAAGAAGGAAGCAAAATCATGCAATTCTCTCCTCCTGTCACTGTCCCTAACAGCTGATCTCAGGTTGGCTCCTCTCCCTGGAGCCTTCCTCACCTCCTTGTAATAAACCATCCCAGCCACAAGCTTGTGCTGGCCGTGCTCCCCAGGAAGAGAGCAGCATTACTGACCAGTTTTACAGATCTCTGACCAGGGGTGGATGCTGTTGAACACCACTACACATCCACACCATGGACATATCATTGTCTTCTTTAAACCATCACACCAAATGAACTGGTTGCCTCCACCAAAAGCCCACTCCATCTGCTGTAACCAATCTCCTATTCAGATTGTTGATTTGCCACAGCTTTGCTGATAAAGAAGATTGTTTTGTTTGGGTTTTTCTCACTTTTCCTGACCAAATTATACTGCCAAGCATCAATGATAAGCCAAGCCTAAGGGAGAAATGGAAGAGCCTTGCTTTGCATTTTGCAGAAAATACACGAGCATCCCAGGCCCCACGGTGGGATTCAGGTGCTGGTTATGGAAGGCCATCAACACCTCAGCGCAAAGAAGTCCCTTTGAGCAGCTCCTCAACTTGCGAGCCTTCTGAAGGGACAGCCCTGACCAGGACAACTCTGGGTCAGCCAGGTAGAGGGGCAGTGGGGAACATTTGAGCTATTTCCTCATCTCACTTTCACTTTATTCATTTATCACTCAGGCCAGGAAAGTACTCTGATCCACAGGTGTTCAGACACAGATCTGAAGCCAGCACATCAGGCAAGGCGGTGGCACTGCTGGATCCTGTGCTAAGAGTGTAACAAGGGCACTGCGATGCCAGCCTCTGTGTCACAGCCTTTGGGCTGTAGGGTGGCAGCAGATGGGAGCCACACATTCCAGCTGGGCACGGACATCCCCACACATGCAGCTATGGCTGTCACACCCACACAGTTGCCTGCGCCGACCTCAGCTCTCTCCTGGCTCAAAAGGGAAAGGGCAGAAAGTAACACAGACACTCCACACACACCCACCATCAGTGTGTGCACGGGGGTGCTGGGAGACAGGGATATTTAGAGCTCCACAGAGTGCATTCCATCGTAATTCCCTCCTTCTCACCCAGGCCTGGATGAAGCCTTAAAAATCCATAGCTCCAGACAGCTAGCCCACATGCTGCTATTCCAGCTCAGTGGGGAGAGGATGAACTCAATTTTGCCAGTCAAGCTGGAAAGAACCAAAAAAAATTTAGTAGTAGTATTTTGTTAAAATCAAAGAAACACGCCCCCCTCAAATCAAAGACCAAACAGAAGAAATGATACAGAGAAACAGTCCCTGCTACTGCTTCCGTGGCAGAGAGTTGATTCCAGTGGCAACCAAAGCTTAGGTACCTCAGGTGCAGGAGGGGAGCCATCCCAGCCTGCCAGTGTCCTGCTCCATGGCACTGTCCTGCTGTACCAAAGTGCCACTGAACAGTGAGAGCAGCTCATCTGGGACAGGGTGTTGGGATGTGCCCCCCATGGCTCAGCCCTGCTTGCTGAGCTGGATCTGCAGGGACAAACACGTAGGAGAACCACACATGTTCCTCTAGCACTGCAAATCAGTAGCCAAACCACAAGTACACAGGAGCCCCCAGCTCAGCATATCCAGTACCTGAGCAGAGAGCGACTGCCAGCCCCTCACCCAAGCCCCTGCCCCACACCGTGAGCAGGTTTGCTCCCTGCTTGACAAGGACCTTCTTTCCACCAGCCCGTGTAAGAGCTTCCCAGAGAGACCAAAGAGAAAGTCAGGCAGAGCTCAAATAAGCACCTGGATCTACAAACAACAGATTAAATTCTCAAGCTACAAAACTGTGTTTTAGCAAAAGTGCAATTGAACTCCATGTACTTGTTACATTTCTAAATATACTCTGGTTGTCAAGACAACAAAGAGACTGATGGATCTCTAAAGTGTACTGTATCCATTTAATTGTCAGCATTTCAAACTGACTCAAGGAGGGACAAAAAATGCTGCGTGATAAGTCTAATTGTCATGGTTACCACTGGCTAACCCCATAATAAAAATATATATATTCTGGCTAAATGTGCCAAGCCATGTGAGGAGCAGATGGGAGACATTCTCATTACTGCAACAGCCTCCACTGGAAAACTAAACTTGAGGAAAGATGCGAGAGACTTTACAGAGATCTCAGACACAACAGACACCGTGGGCTGCATCTTCCCAGTCGTTTGGCAGCAGTTCCTCAGGCTTTTCCGCTGTGTTTATCCGCCCCAAGCGTGTTGGGACAACCTGCAGGGCTGGGGCTGCCTCTCCTGTGAACATTCTGGTTTGGGAATCTCATCCCTCACCAAAGAAAGCCTGAGATGTGAGTTGTTGGTCCTTAAAAGCCTCTGAGAGCATCTGATGTGCAACCACCTGGGCTTTGCACTCCCATCTTCACCCCCTTGTCGTCCCCTCTCCTGATGGCAAAACCCAAGCCCACAGGCATGGCTGTGCCAGGAGGCTGTTACAGCCTGGACCTTCTGCTCTCACACTGTTAACAGCTAAACCAAGGGCTCTCTCCAGGCCTGGGGATGAGAAACAAGTGGAGAGAAACAGGCCACTACTGCAAATGCACCAGGCTGAGCTGGAAAGCATCACTGACCCCCAGCCAGCCTCTGCAACCCATCTGATAAGCGTGATTCAGCAGTGTGAAGAGCCCCACTATTCACAAGAGGTCCCTCCCAAAAGAAATGCTTTCCAAAAAAAAAAACCCTCAAATATTGACTTTTTACATGGATCACCTCCAAAACAACATCTGAGTTATCTGCCTGGATATACAATGATTGTGGGTTTCCTTCACTGACCAGAACTCATCCACCTACACTCAGTTCCCACTTTTCTTTCATTAAACCAAAGTTTAAGTTGCAGGAGAAAGGGAGAACCAATGGAAAACATTCACCTGGTGAGCACTGACTTAAGAGTTTGACTCAGTGAGCCTTGTGGGTCCCTTCCAACTCAAAATATTCTGTGATTCTGTGATTTCAATTGAAGGGGAGTTTTCCAATTAGTCTGAAGCTTCCCCAGCATTTTTGACAGAAGCCATCTCAAAGTTGAATCATCCTTAAAAATCTTCCCCAAACTGTTGCACTCCTTCACACAGATAAAAGCTCTGCATCTCTGCTGTCAGACACTTTCAGGGAAACCATAAGGTGTTGCCTAAAACCATCTCCAAGAGAGCCACAAAGTAAAATCTGGTTGGAAAACACTGCCTAGGAGAAACACCACTTTCCAGGCGCCTCAAGCAACACATTTGAGTTCGTGATATTTTCCCTGGAGCTTGCCCCTGCTCATTACCAAGATGAACAATTTCTGAATTCCAAATACGAGATTCTCAGTGATGTAAAATGAACTTTTGTACCTACCAATACAGTCACTGTGTGGTTCATTTCTCGTGCTGCTTCATGGAGCGGTCTGTGCATGGAGATGGGCAGTGAATGTCAAAACAGAAGTAGCACAGAAAGGTCATTTCCAGGGCTTGCATGAGAATTATTTCAAATACTACTTAAGTTAGGAGATAAAAAAAGTCTTGGGCACAAAGAAGCCTATGGTCTAATAAAAGTCAAAGGGACCTAAAAGCAACTGCTTTTTTACAAGTATTTGGGTACACCCAAGCCAATGCAGCATCAGCACTTTGTCCCTAGATAATTTCAAAACTAAGCATTACTCATAAGGAACTTCAAAGAGATTATAGTCCATCTGAAAGCTGCATCCAGATCCTAACTGAGCTGAAATCCCAAACAACCAAAAGCTTAAAATCATGCATCTATTTCAACACCATGCAGGTGCAGGAACCTAAGTTTGGTTTTCCTGTTACTGAAAGTGCTCGCCTAAGGCACCACACTTTTACAGTTATGGCTTTGGGACAACTGTTACATTCTGTACCAATAAACTATGTGCTCTCTGGAGCAAACTCCCCAGGATGACTCCTCTGCTTTGGCACAAATGGACTCATTTGGTTTAGATAAAAGGATGTTCCATTGCATCATTTTCATTTGATTTTTTTTTTGTAAGATAGAGAAACAGTTAATTTTCCTAAATGAGTTCTCTGTTGCCATGACTTCACTGCAGACAAACACAAAGCCATCAAGCTCCTTTTCCTTGGGCGCTGGTTTTTTTAAACAGGTATTTGATCATCTTGCTTCTCTTGCTTCTTTTCTCAACATCTGGATTCCCAGCAATATCCTGCAGTCAGACAGATACATAATGGCTATAGCTACCCAGTAAATTAGAGATATTCCTGCACATATTCATCCCCTCACAATCCACCTCTGACAGCTGTGCCTATGCGCCCTCTGTGACTCCACAAGCAGGGCAGCACTGCCAGCAACAGCAGGCAACAAATCTCTCCAAATGAAACCCTAAATTTATGGGGTTAGACCCTGAAAGTCGTAATTCCCACGCTCCCACCAAGGACCAGCCAGCAGGTGCCTACTCACCATCAAGCCAGGCTGTTGCCCAGGATTTTGCCTCAGTCTAAAACCAGAAGCCTAAAGTCCTTCCCACTGCCTCAGTTTCTCCAGTGGATGAAAAAGGCTGCAGATGCATTATCTGCCTCCATGGGGTGTTACAACATTGGCTGAGTTAATATTCATGGAGTACACTCGGGATTAAGAGTATTATAGACTTTACTGAGGGAGAGAGCTTCTTTTCTTTTTTAATGTTTGCATTGGATAGACAGACTAAGTAGAAACAGCATTTGTAGCCTACAGTCATTATCCTAGTAAATGGCTTATTACAGCATGCAGCCTACCAGCTCACCTCCAACCAGTCTCACTTAAATGCATGTAGGTGGAAGTGCTGCTCATTCCAAAGAACTTTCTTTTCCACTGTCTCTGTCTGATGGAGACTCAGGATAGCTGGGCTCACAAGACAGGGCTTAGGATATAAATATTTCAGTATGAGCTTGTTGTTCAGTACCTATTTACAGCAATCACAGAACAATTAATTACCTCCCATCTAAGACTAATTCCCATCTCTTCCAAAAAGACTGAAGGGGGGTGAGTTTTGTCTCAAGACTTTCAATTTCCTGATGAGTCACAGCAGACACACTACAATAAACTCAATACTTCAATCAGAGTGTTTCTTATCCAGATATATTCAATACATTACTAAGATGTGGAGTGTTCTATTTTAAGGACTGATTTCAGGCATTGTATGCATAATGCTTTCTCATCTGAACACACTCTTTCTCCTGGATGAGACAGATGTACCTCCTACACCCCCACCCCTTCTGCCCCCCCCCCCCAAATCCTATAGGTAAATAAACATGGCAAAAGCAGAAAGTAAAGAATTGCGCATTTGGTGCACTGATTTTTACAACATGCAGCCCTCTCTCCCACTTCACTAGTTCATTCCCTGCCCTTTGGCAATAAAATAACTTATGTGACAGCAGCATCTGACAAGAAGAAAACATTCGCAGACTGCACGGGTTGCAACAAGTCCACAGCATCTTGCTTTCTTCGTTCTAGGGCCAAGAATCATACATTTCTTTTTCTGCCCCAAGGAGCAACTCTGCATCCTTGTATGAATCCTCAGTTGTCCCCAGTTCCCACGCCACCCACTCACAAGCTCCCAGGCTCCATTAAGCAGACAGGACATGCTTTGCCCAACCTCCAGCAACACAGGTTATGGGGATCAGCAGGTGCCCTGTGCTCCTCATTATTTACTTTACAGATTTAGATATAATTTATTGTGTCAATTGGGCAATTGATCCCAGCTGGGTCATTTGAGCCTACAACAGGTTGCACTCAGCCTCAGCCTGACCACAGCCAGCTGGGGAAACTGCCTCATCCAAGCAGACTGAAGAGCAGTGCAATGGTCACATCTCCCTGGACCATGGGCATGCCTAGGTTCTCACAAGCAATGCAGTTAAAAGCTCCCAGATGCCAACAGCTGCCTAAAAATGTGTGGTTATGATGACAAATAGGTTAAAGACCATAACGTTTGGGTGACAGACTGGGTACAGGTGACAGACAGCTGTGCTGCCAGTCGTAGTCACTACTGTGCCACCAAGGACATCAACTGCTCTAAGAGCAGCCACTGCACAGACACCACCTCAAGACTACCCTTGTGCTAATTGCTAACAGCAGTCTTCCCCATGGCACAACTGGACTATGCAAGCAGTTTCTGCACAAACAGCAGCAGTGCCAGTTTCTGCCAAGCCCATGCTAATTGCAAGTGATTCCAGCCCAAATGCTCTTAAGTCAGAAGGTATTTAGGTGACGTGTAACCAAGGTCTCACATTTGTCTCACCAGCTCTCCTGTGGTGAATGAGCCTCCCATCAGCTATGAAGATCTGTCACAGTCTCTTCTCTTTCTTCCTCCTCGGAAAAACTTGCATGTAAATTCTTATATTATGCCAACAAAAATGCAGAACATTTTCAATCCTCATAATGCCCTCAGCCTGTGGTGTTAATTGAACTGTCACAGAAACACAGAGGACTTGGTCACCAATATTCTATTAAAGGCAGCATATCCACCAAGGCTCAGCAGCTCCTCAGGTGCTACTTTAAAAGTGTTAGTGTCTCCTCATTTATCTCAAAACCTGAGGGCACCTTAAGAATGTTCAAATAGTTTCACAAACTCTGTGAAAATAAAAAGGGCGAGTACTGAAGAATCATTTCACCTGCCCAAGCCCAACTTGGAAGCACCAAGGAAAGAAATTGAATGAATTGTGTTTTAAGTTTAAAACATGATAAATATCCTCTTGAATATGCTCAGTTAGGTCACTTTAACTAAGGTGAGAATATTCACCTATATTTTATTGATTTCCATTAAATACATTATTATCTCAGTCTGGGTGCTTACAGGACAGGCACCAGGCTCCACCTCCACAAGATCTACAATGAAATTTACTTTGAGCTGCAGGTGACAGAGCATCCCAACTCTGAATACACACAAGATCCCAGACGGAATCTCAGCATCTCTTCTCTCCATTTTAGAGTACCTGTGGTAAAGCGTCTTGAGGAAGTTTGGACTGGGCTAACCAGCAACCACTTCTAACCAGAACAGAAATGTGCGCTGCACTGCACAGTTTTCCTCTCCCATGGATGGCAACCAGCTCCTTTGGAGAAATCCTCAGGCAGGAGCAGAGACCATGAGCTGATGGCCTGGGCTGTGCTGCAGAAAGTGCCTGTGGAGTCAGTGCCCCAGAAGTAGTGCAAGCAACTTTCTTAAAACTAGCGTTATGAATAAAGACAAAATATAGGATCACACAAAAAAAAATAAAAACAAACCCTCCTTCAACTAAAATGAAATCATAAATTATCTTTTTGATTTTTTGGAGAACAATGCTTGTAGCATATGGGTCTGCAGCCTAAACAGACAACTGAAGAGATTCAAGCTCATCTCATATTCTTAAAACATACCAGACCAGGATTCTCCCATGCCAAGCAGTTAAGTCCACGTGCCTTCCTAAAAAGCCATTTGAAAAGTTTCTAAATGCAGTAGGAGAAAAATAATCCTGCTTGGTCCACGCCTGTTTCTCCCTCTCCTCCCATTAGCACATGGGGAGAAGGTTGGCTTAGAGCAATACAACGTTTCAATTTGAATATGAATCACTCCTCTGGTGAGAAAACAAAACAGAAGCCCATTTCATACGAGCCTTATCTGAAGATGTAATAAAAACCAACATATATAACAGGAACAATCGAAATAAAACATGGTGAAAATACTGCCTCAGACAAACAAACAACACTTTCCATTCTAGAAGATCCCAAAGTGCTCTACAAACAGAGCCAGGAATAATTTCATCTGCCACTGAAACATGGCCATCTCTGGATGGGTACTCAGCACCACACTTTTCATGATGGAGGGAAGAACATCATCAAGCAGAAACTGTGAGAGAGTTCAGGACAATGTGATCCTTCCGGGGGAGCTGCACCATTCTCCTGGAAAGTGGAAGTTCAGCACCACACTTATTCTTACAATTCAAAGTGTCACTATGTGGGCCAAGCTCCTGAACACCACATGCACAAGATGTTGTACTTAAAATTTAAGTGACTGGCTGTAAAAAGATGGAAATCCAACTCATGTATGCTGGTATTCTCCAGCTTCTGACTCAAAAGCAAGAAGACAGCAGCTAGGTAGAGGATTAAAATTTCTGAACCTGCCTGGGGATTATAAATTAATTTTTTATCATCCCACAAGGCTGAAGGATCAGGATTTCCTCTCCCTGGTTCAGCTGTGCTCTCCAGATGGAGTTTAAGGTTGTGCTTCTTCTCTCCCCAGCTCCCCTCCAGCAGGCACAGAAATATTCAGCCACTCTTGGGAACAGGCTGGAAGCGAGCACAGCACTACCATTCACCACTGCTAATGAATGTCAGTCTTGAGCTTCAGCTTTACTGAAACACGGACAAAACCAGCATTTTTACCCTCTCTCCTTTGCCCCTCAGCTCTTCCCATCCACCTGCTGTGACTGTGGTTCACCTCACTGGAGATCATCCTGCACTGCTGTTACAGAGCTGGCCAAGAGAGAACTGCTCCAAACTGAAGCCCTTCTCATGCTACTGAAACGTCGACAAACAAGAACAGAAGTCCTTCAAGGGCAGAGGACCTGAGCAAGTGATCTGCACATTTCCAGAGCTAAATGTTTACTTCTCCTCCTGGCAGCATCTGGTAGCTTGCAGACTATTTATTTGCATCTTAGAAGCAGCTGCTTAGTCCTGCAAACACATCAACAGTTCACCTTGACTCAAAAGAATGGTTTGCTGAGCTCTGAGGAAACAATGAAGAAAATCATCTTTTTCTTACTTTTTTGCCAAATGTCTGTTAAAGCTTTTCTGAAAGGAGTTTACTTAATCTTTTCCCACATTACATTATATATACAGCTGCTATTCCAGAAACAAAACAAAACAAAACAAAACTTGGTGCACAAATGCAAACAAATCTGGTTTTGGCCTGATCTGCCTAAACCAAAAGCCAGCTTCCTCTCCGACTGGCTCAGGAACAGAGACCTAACGCCAGAAAGTTCCTGACATTTCTGAAAGGCTGATTTTTGGATAGGTTTGTGTGAGTTTATCTTCAATACCTTGGGACTGCATGACAATTCGAGGGAAAATGCCCTTAAAATGAACATGGATTTGAACACCAATTTGGACAACTACTACCAAGCCATTTTTCTCTGTGGCAGTGACATCTCTCAAACCATTGAATCATGTTTTTGTCAGTTGGAGATTTGTCCTCAACCTGGTTTAAACAGACTTAATTAATTTTTGTTTTGTAGGGGAGGGAAAAAAATCAGCAAATCAATAAACAAGAAAGGAAAATTACAACAAGATTAACATGCCAAACAGGTAAAGTGAATTGCCAGGGGATTCAGGTAAAAATTCATCATTGATTCTTCAAACGAGTCATTGAGATGTCTTAAGAACAAGCTATTAAGAGAAGTCACTCTTCCTCTCCACCTTTTATTATTAGCTATTGCTGGAAGTGATCCTTTCTGCAAATCTCAAGACCATTTTCAAGGGCTGGAGATTTTAGGAAGTGAAAAGTAGCTCTCAAAATGAACTAAACTGCTTCAAAAACCTTTTATTAAAGGTTGCATCTTGCTTCTTTCTTACCATTGGGTGTTTCGGATGAACTTACCCGCTACAAAAAAAAAAAGCCACTGTGCTGTTCTAGTTGACAGTGCAGGTTGGAGGGGGCTTTGAACAATCTGGTCTAGTGGAAAGTGTCCCTGCCCAGGGAAGGGTTGGAAGATGATCTTTAATGTTCCTTCAAACACAAACTATTCTATGAGAGTCCCAAATTTGGTGATACAGGTGATCTTTAAGTTGCAGAAACCGAGTGAGAGAGAAGTTGCTGAAACAAGGGAAAGAAAAGGTGTCCAGCACCACTGGAGCAAGGCACTTCCAAAACCCACGGAGAACCAAGGATCCCCTTGTCTGAGCTGTGCCACAGCCTCAAGAAGGGCTCTGTCAGGGAGCTGGCACTGCCTGCAGCCAGCAGACTCCTGAATCTGCTCAGCCTGGCAGCAGAGTAGGAGGTGAGACTGCTGGCAGGAGCAGGCGGAGCAGCAGAGCTGGTGGAGATCGTAAATGGAGGAGTGTTGTAAAACACGGAGGTGAGCACAGACTGACACTCACCTTCACAGCTCCCCCCAGAAAAGCACGGCCTGTCAGACTCTCACAGCTTTGAAACAGGTCCAGACTTCCCTGGATCAATCCAGGAACCTCATTCCTATGCATGTTTGCTCTCACATGCAAACACAGCGAGGTTTTAACCACACACATTTTGCACAAGTCCTGCAGGCCCAAACTTTCAGGTTACTCAGGAAACTTGGTCTTACATGGGATTGTAAACCAAAGGAAAAAGATCATAGATAAAGGCAACAACCACAAACAACTGCAGAGCAATTTGGGTTAGAAGGGAGCTTTAAAGCACTCCAACACTAAGGTACTCCAAAAAGAGGGCCTTTTTCTTAAAGCAGGACTTACTTAAAAGGATTGTGCCATCTGATCTTCCAAAACTGATTTAATCACGTGAAAATATGGGCTGGGTTCTCTCCATTTAATATCACTCCCGAGTGGAAAGTTCTCATCAAAGCTATAATATATTCAGTTCCAGAGGAACAATTAGGTGGCATTAGGTAGGCAGTTTTGACTCTCAGAAATAAATGACCTTGCTATTTATCAGTATGTGCTGTGCCTTTAAAAGTTTCCAAAAGTAATGCTCTGTTTCTGTGCATACTGGAATATTCAAGAGCATTTCATATCGTTTCTCATATCAAGAAAAGAGCAATTAGATCAATAATGAAACAGGAGTGCTCCCTTTTACTTTCTGCGGTTTGCAAAGAGGTTCATGTTTCTGTGTGAGCACAGCTCTTGTTTTAGTGATGTGAAAGTGTGTGGTTTGTGCGATACCCAGTTTCTTCTAATATTCGAGTTTCTGTTGTTTTCTACCTACAATTTACAGTAAAGCATCTTTTATTCTCACACCTCTCAATCTCAAAATTAGATCAATTTTCCCAACAAGATTTTATTACCCATGCAAACCTTTAACAAACACTGGAAAACTTGCTGACAGCACACTCTGCACTAATACAGAATGAAACCACCCAAGACAGCACTATTGCTACCACATCTATCTATGCACACGTCTGTGTATACAGACACGAGGCAGCAAACACAAGCTTTCCTTTGGGGAAAAGGACTATTTTTATGTTTGGATAAGCAACTAGAATTTAGTGGAAATTCATGCTGACAGGCCCAAGGCACCACATGCAGTGAGCAAAGATTATTAAGCAGTACTTGAACCACTGTGTATACATCACTATTGTGCTATTTGTTGTGATTAGATTACTACTATTTTCAAAAGATTTCAAAATATTTAGAACTTCCCCCCACCTCTGCAAAGCACGAATCTAATTCCAGCAAAAAATTCTGAAGAACCCTTCAAATGGGAAGGACACTGCAATTACTGGGGATGGGTAATCTACTGGCTCTAGCATCAAACCAAACTAAGCCATTTAAAGCTTTTTGGCCCTCTCCACAATAGACAAGAGCACTGATATTTTAGCCAGAAATGTTAATTTCCAGATAGTTGTTTCTGGCCATGTGCTCTACTCCACAATCCTTGACTGTGCTGTCCCTGTGGCTCTCAGAGAAATGCATCTTTGTCAAACATACTGAAGGTTCCAAAGAGAAAATTATCCTGCTTCTACAACACAAACATCAATTCAACAACAAAAATCTAAAACCAACTGGAATACTAAACATTTCTGAAGAAGCAAAGTTTTCAACCCTGTGGTGAGTCATCTGGTCAGCTCTGTAGTCTGAGCCTACTAAGTGCTCACGCTAAGGACTCTCCATTTCTCAGTGATGCCCCATTCTGCATCCATCTGGACCAGCCTCGTAGTTTGCATACAAATATTTTTAATGGTCATAAATTCTTCATGCCCTATCTGGCATTAATTTTATGATGATGGCATAACACTGCACTACCCAGTCACCCAGCTGTCTCAATTTAGATTAATTCATGCAGGACAGGACACAAATGTTTGAACTTCTTGATGCATCTTGCACCCAGCCTAGGGAGGACTTGGCTTTCAGCCAGCATAAATCCCAGTGGGATTAGCCAATGTTCAAGAGGCTCCTTTATGGGATAAGTAAGAAGGTCAAGTGCTGAGATCTATAAAAAAAGGACATGACGGGTGTATATAATCCCCCACAAGACACAACCCTCCAACCCTTTACAGCCAACAACAGGGATGACTAAAGGCAGACAGCAAAAACCATTATAACCAAGGCCATGGAAATGAAACTGGCAAATGTAACATTTATCATCTCATCTTTTGAACAATCTGGTCTAGTGGATTTTAACACCAAACATGCCAAAAAGGACATGTTTGGAAGAGATGTACAGAGAGGAACATGAGACTACTGCTTACCTGGTCCTAGCTGAAGCAGAACTGCTGAAACCTTTTCGTTTTCCGGCAGACAGCCCTGATGCTTTTGGGAAATGCCAAAAGCTAAATCTGGACTAACACAAGACTCTTTAAAACATCCTTCTCAACTATTTGGGCAGTGCTCAATAAAACTAAGGTACACCACACTTTACTGTAAAAGTACCCCAGGTTAAGTGTTGTCACCATGGGCAGGTGCAGGTCAGAAAATGCTGTTTTACCAAAATGTTTAAAGTAAGGGTGGGTGCTAAGCCAAAAATATTTTTCCAAATCAGGTTCACAATAGATCACGGTGACCATGGGGCTCAAGCATGCCAAATTTCAAAGGCACTAGGTTTTGTCACTGCTATCTTCATGCAGGAGACCTGACTGCATCCTGCAACCCTCCAGCCTCAGATGTTTCTCAAATTTGGATGACATTGTGGGATCTGTCTTTGGAACACAGGTAAACCCAGATTTCATAAGGCAAACAGACCATGGGAACAGCTTCGTTTATTTTAACATGAGCTCTTGACAAACTTTAGGAGAGCCATCAACTGCCCTACACTTCACCAAACACCAGAAAGGAGCTCAAGCATCTGCTGCAGCTAAACCCAATGCTGGGAACGGCTCCAAACATCTCTCTGGAAACCAGCGTGATCATAAAACTTCTGCTGAAGTCACATGGCTCTCAGGCAGCTCAAGATGGGCTATCAGGAAGTGGGACCCATCTCAAACCAACCACAAACTCCTCGCCAACAGATTCCCATCAGCAGCACAGCACCAGTCATTGCCCTCATCTTGGCACTTGGCCATGAGAAAATGTTGGAAAAGCCTCTTCCGTTTTTCTCCTCCCTTGGACAAATTCACTAATCCCCTCCACTGGACACTTAACTGCCTTCCCTCATCAATAACCTGAATAGGATTTGGACCACTGACAAGTTTTCTCCTCATCCTCCAGACCAGCTTGCGCACCCTCTCCCCCATCCCAATGCTAACAGAGTTTGTCACTGGCTCTGAGTGACCTTGGCACAAACAGTAATTCTTGTCTCTCTAAGCAAGAATTTGGGAGAGCGGCTTTTATTGGGCAGGTATGTCTGGCTGAGATTTGTGATCAGATGCAATGCACGGTACAGTGTGTGACCTGGAGAAATATTGCCATCAGCTAACAGCAGCACAGATTTCTTTCTTCCTTGTCCCTCATTAGCCTCAGAAGCTGGCCTTGCCAGCAGCAGTAATGCAAGCTGAGACAACAAAGCATATTAATGATGGGCCCCATCATGTTCCATATTAATTACTGTAGCTAGTAGTAAACTGTTGGTTATAAATCATATTTTGATAACCTGCCCTTTCTTTGACAAGCAAGCTCCTATGTTTAATGTTGCACTTAATCCTCAGATAATACCCCAGGAGTCTCACTGTGCCCAGCAACAAATCAAAGCAACCTTCAAAAGGCTGGCACAGGTCCCCTTTTCCTACGCACCCCAACCTGAAACTATCCTGTTGCATCAACTTTGTTATAGGTCAGCTCTAAAGGCTGAGTTGCCAAAACCAGCAGCACACTCAGTTCTCGAGTATCCGACAGGGCTGCCCCAGCACTTCTCTGGGCTGGCAAAAGCCACATACATGCTATACATGTATCCCAGCCTTCCAGAAATGCTGCACTATCACAGTGCTCTGCAGGGTAGTAACCCGCCCCAGAATATCTCAGCATTCAGGGGAGAGGAGGATTACTTCTACCTGGGACCGAAATAGTCAAATAAAATCTATCCAAAGCCATCATATTCTTATTTTTGTTTCTTTTTAATTCAGTGACATTTAGCTAGCAGAACAGCTGTTAGCAAAGGTCTAAGAGAGGTGGAATCCCATTTTCTATATAAAGAAATATGTTTTGGAGGAAACTGCAATTTGACAAAAATACCTATTTAGCAAAGTACATTTTAAAAAGTGAAAAAATATGCTCTGCTTTTTCTAAGGTAGCAAAAGATCCACCATGGCTCATGAAAATGAGCCCAAGTCTTAGGAACAAAGATATAAAATTATTCTGCAATGTACATCCAGGAAAATAAGGAGGATGGATGTGGCCTCTAAGAACCAGCACAAGGAGAGACCCTTCTTCATCTCAGCCAGATGTATCCATCACCTCCCACCACCATCAAAACACATGAAAAAAATCATCTTGGTCTTCCCAAAGGGCTGCTCCAGCTTTTATTGGTAACAACTGTCTGGCTTCAGACAGAGCTGGGTCAAGCCTGGCACAGTAAACACCCTCCTTTATTTTACTCTGAGGGCACAACTCACCACACCAAGCAAGAACAAGATGTTGCACCTGTGATTTACAGAGCTAAAATCCCAACAGAGCCAGGAAGAAGATCAGCAGCGGCAACCAAGAATCCCATCCCCTCCTCCACGGAAGGATGGAAAGCCCTGAGACCTCACTCCAAGCTGCAAATTAAAAGTGCTTGCAGAAGCCAAGGGTTCAGTCTTGTTCTTCCACCACTGGTGGCAGATGGTACATGCTATTATTAAATCTTGATTTCCAGCTTATAATAGTAGTTGTATGAAACCTCCTGCACTAAGACAAAAATTCACTATTTTTATTTTGGGAAAAAAGCAGAAGTCTTACAGTTAAGTAACTTTTCTCTTTTAACAATTTCTTTTAAAAATTTGTAGCATACTTCTCCTAATTGGAAACACACAGAAAATAGGATATAGCCTGTTAGTTAAAGGTCAATGCACATTTAGCCACCTCTTTTGAAACTGACAGTATTGTCATGACAGCCATAAAAGCTGCTTTGAATTTTAGTTCCCTAGAAAGTAAATATAAGGAATCCCAAGGCCGTAACCACAAGTGCCACAGCGCTTAACACTGATGTCATATTCAGCTGAATGTGTGCTGCAAAAGTCAGGATGGTAAAGCTTCAAAATCAGCTCATCCAAGGGAAGGACATGGTAATTATCCTCCAGCCCATTGCCCTGGGCATGTTCCACAATGCCTTCATTTGATGCAGCAGTACCAGCAGAAGTGTTTTATCCCCCAGCATTTAGCGTGGGGCTCTGTGGGGCTTGTGGGACCATTCAGGGGGGCTGCTGTAAACAAGGATCTCACACCACTGTACTTTTTACTACAGTTTGCAACTGCTCCTTCCAATTCCAGCCACCAAACAAATGTCTTCCTTTTTTTTATTTAGGAACCAGTTCTATTCATTTGTATCAATTTGTTTCTGTGTCAATTAGCCAGGGCATATGGGGCTGACTTTCAGACCCTCTTCTAGTGCGTTAGATGTAAGGGGACAGTGTAATTAATAGATGTCAGGCACAGTCCCCCTTGATGCATTGATTTCCTCCTACTTAGGAAACACTCGGGGAGAACACAATCACCCCTGGCTGTCAGGGGTCTTCATAAAATCCATAGGCTTGGATTCACAGGAACTGCTAATCATTTTGGATGCTGAGAAGGGGAAAGGCAGAGTTTGATCTTTGTAAAGCACGGGAAATTTCTTATTAACTGCAACACCTGAGCACACTTCAAAGGGAGCATACAGGAACAGAAAAGCTTCCAGAGCAAGAAAAACCCTTTTGGTCCCAATCTGCATCGAGGGAGATGGGAAGACTCCCCCTGAACGCAGAGCATCTGCATCTCTGAGGCACCCAACTCAGGGATTGCTGCAGCCACCCCAGTTTGCTCCCCCACTGTCACACCACATCACAGTCATCACCTTTCTGTCACAGACAATTTGGGTTTCATCAAGGTGCCTATATAAAAAGTTAAACTTAAAGAAAAAACAACATTTTATGACTATACACCTTGGTTATTTCCTTTTAAGGCTTAATTTTTCCATCTCTTACATAAAGTCCTCAAAAAAAAAAAAAAAGCTCAAGGTATTTGATTATTTTGACCACCCCACAGCTCTGCCCAGGAATGCACAGCTAACAAACCACACAGGACCAGTATTTGTGCAAAGCTGGTTCAAATATCCTCATTTTGCAAACACTGAACTTTGCTGTACATACCATACAAATAAAAAACAAGAAAGAAGACAATCCATGAGCATATCAGGCAATCTTGCTGAATATTATGCTTACCTCTGCACAAGCAATAAAGCATTTTTTACTGTACAGAGACACAAACCCAAAAATGCCGACCCAGAACTGCTCACTCTTACCTACCCCACAAGGCACAGGAGACCAATTCTATTTACAAAGAAAAAAAATACCCTTTCTTCTATTTGCTGAGTCTCACTGGAGACATAATGGCACTTTGGCAGGGCAGCATGTTTAATAAGAGATGATAGGGAAAGAAAGGTTCTCCAAGCAAGGAGATGTCAGTGCCATGCAGCCAGCATATTGCAAATGTTGTATTTCAAACCACTATAAATTACAAATTATTACATCTCTCTAGAAGTCAGAAAACACCCCTTCTGCAGTGTTTTCCTTAAAATAGTGCCCCATGTAGGTATCTAGACAATCCCGTGACCTGATTTATGGCACAGAGATGCACAGTGAAGAACAGACAGAAGTAAGAGCAGGTCTGAGACAATACCATGTGCATGTGGTCCTGCAGCAGCACCCATTAGAGCACACATCTGCTGGCAGCTCCACCCTGCAATGGCTGAGTGCCTTTCCCACTGGAAACCTTTCCGTGATGCTAATCTACGACAGGAGGAAAATCACTAGAGGAGGACACCCAATAGCTTCCAGCCAGAACACAACACGCCTTCAGCAAGACCTTTGATTTTCACAGGCACACACTGAAGTTGTTCTTCACAACAAAGAACAGCCTGTCTGTTGCATAACTAACCTTAGGCTGCATTAGATAAGTTGTGCCTTCTCACAGATCAACTGACCTTAAATAATGTCCCCAGTGTATTCAGAGCCAATAGGTTTCTCGTTTAGAACTCAACTGACAGGTCTTCTCCTTCCAGCTATTTCTTGAGAAAGGCACACAAAGAAGGTTTCAAGAGAAATCTCATGCTTACTGTTCCAAGAGCAGCTTTCCAAGCCAAAAACGAAGGCCAAGATCTCAGCTCCAGAGCTGCATGTCCCTTTGAAGCTTTCTTCAGAACTTCACTGCAACAGCACAAGTGAGAGCCTTGGCAGGACAGAACTGGGATTGAAGCAGATGATAACTGGAAAACTCAGTCTATCTCTGGAAAGCTTGCTACAGTTCTGCCACTGAGTCAAGACAGAAGGAAAACAGCCAGCCATGCCAGTGAAACACTGCTTTGTATTCTGGGTAAGGCAAAACAAAGGTCTGGTGATGAGGAGCACTCGCATGCCATGCAAGGGTCAGCAGCAAAGGCAAATTCCACCACGGCATTTCCGTTCTGTCGCCCAGCCCATTGCTGTGAGTGGAAACAGCAGGATCTTTCACTGCTTGTCCAAAAATGGCATTTAACATAGCTGTGAAGCATCACCCCACTGCCACGTTCCACTCCAGAGATATCAGTCCCCGCACGCAGCTGAAGTCACAGGGTACTGTGCAATAAGGTGAGATCTTTTAATACCATTTCTACAATCCCCATCCTGGGAGCAGGATGATGCAGGAGCTCTGCAGCTGCCCCAGAGGCAGAAACACTTGGGTAGAGATGGAGACAGTGTCAAAGTAACCAAGTCTTTGCATCTGTCCTGGCAGGTCATTTCCTTGTCCACACAGATATCTGAGCATTCCCTGTGATGTTTCAGAAGCAAAATGCTCTGCAAAGCAGGGCCATATCCCTTTGGGAACACAGGTACCAAAGCAACTGCCCAACAACCCCATGGCAAAGGCAGAGGCACAAAATGCCTGGCTGTTTTCTTAGCTGTCATACAGACTCAGCTTCAGTATCAGTTTCCTACTTCAAAATCAGGGCCCACAGGGCTCTCCTTCTTGCTATGTGTTGCTCCGCTGATCCAGCTGATACCAGGAGAGATACAGCACACAGATCCAGCAATTTCCTGATCTTTTCCAAAGGAGTACATTAGGGCAGAAGCCCTGCCTCACCTCTTGCAATCAGCCAAACTGGGCTTCATTGATAAGGCTGTGCCCTACAAAAGAGCTGTGCTATTCCACATTCAGGCCATCATCACCTCTCGATGTAAGCACAAGAGCCCAGACTTGAGAGGGTGCTCATGCCAGGGGAGGTCCACAGCTGCTGAGGAACTTTCTAGTAAATCCAGCCCTGATGGCAAACAAAAGGGCTTGCAGAACAGTTACAGGAATCTACTCCTCCTGCATTAGTCAGCATATACGAATACATCCTCTCGCTTCATTAAATTTTAATTGGAGTACATATGAATAGGCTTTGCTGGTTACTTAATCAAAGGGAGTCTGATTACAAGGTGTTCACATGAAAAGCTAGAAAGCAACATCCTTCCTATCTTTTCTTTTGGATTTTTTTTAGGCACCCATTGTCAATTTCTTCAGGTCAGTTGACATTTTAGGGCTGCTGCAAAGAACCATGAAAAGCAGCCACAAAGAGGAAATAAAGCACTTTGAAGGGAAACAGGACACAGATCATTAGCCCTGCATTCCTTTTTATTATACAGACAAAAATTAAATGCAAAATCCCAGAGCAGATGTTGCATTAGCAAGCTGATCAGTAGTGCTAAACACAGGGATAGCTTTGCTGCTGTGTGTCATGCATGTGTGGGCTGGACTGTCTGGAGTTTCATTATTTTAAGTGTCCTTAAGTGTCTGAAACCACAGCAGATCTGAACCTATAAAAAATCCTACTCATAAACTTTGGGATTTCCTCAGTAATGGCTTTCTCTGCAACACAGATGCTTATTTGTTCACACACGCTTTCCCTGAGGTTAGAGAAACTTTGCGTGTACTTTCTTGCCTGCCTAGAATGGGACAACCCAAACTCCTTCCTCACTAAAAACCACGAGCTGTATGACCAGATCCTCAACTTCCATAAAATCCATACAGTTGATACAGCTTGAACTGACTTACAGCAGTTTGCACTGGCTGAAAAATCCACCAGCAAAGCAACTGCAGTTGCAAGAGGCACAGCTGGGGATGGGAGCTCAGTGCCTGACTGCGTGAGAAATAAAAAGCAGCTATGTTGTTCTGCACAGCACTGTTTGCTAAGCGAATCAACAAAAACAACCAAAAACATACAGACAAGGGGAAAAAAAAAAAAAAGAGAAGAGAAAAAAAAAGAACTTTCAGCAATTTAAAACCACGACAGGCAACTTACTGGCCTGTTCCTGCACACTTGCTCAGAATTGTATATAATCTGTACAGTGACAGGTTCTGGCAGCCTGGGACTGACACAATTTCTAAGGCAATGCCCTAATATTAGAAAAATTTGGTCATAAGCTAAAAACGTTACAGAAATAGCATAGGATCATAAGTTACGAGCTGAGTCAGAACTCTATCTCCTACTTGATTTTATACTATTTTATTCTTTTTTTAAAAAAGCCCATCATGCTGTGGGGTTTTTTTAAAAACTGTTTTCCGCTGCCATCACTTATGAAGAAGAATGAGCCTTTGTCAAGGGGGAAGAAAGTAATTTAAAACGGCAAAAATCGATCTGCAAGGAAGCAAACGACGCAGATCCCCTATATACCACAACCCTCTGTGTAGTAAGCCCTTCACTAACACCACAGCCCCTCTCTTTTGCCAGTTCTGGAGGGCAAGGGGCCGCCTCTTGCACAGACACGTGTAAGGAGTCCTCTATCAGCCATCCAGGGATGTTGATGGGATTGTACACGGTAGTACAGTGCCCTAATTCCCAGGAATCCTGGGTGTACGATGCAGCCTCCTGCATAACAGCATTTTATTTGCACTCTGTACTTGTAAATCACTGGCAAATAATTAACAGACAGCATAAGCATGTAACAGAACTGAGTCACAGGTGTTAGCAAAGGAAAACTGCTATAAATGGATATGTCACAGCAATAAGCCGCCTGTTCACCTGTTGGGTGCTGGAGGAATTAAACAATTTAGTTTTTGTAAATTAACCCCTGACACCCAGAACCTTACTAGAAAGCCCATCCATATTCCTTCTCATCTATTTATCACCATTACTTTTCTTCCTTTCACAGCTTGGACAGTCTTTAAATTAAGAAACAATTAAGTGTCCCAGGCTTCTGACAGCTGGGTAGAGCAGCGGATTTGGATTTTTTAGGCATCATAGACACACAGGTCTATTCATCCATCCCAGGGAGTGAAGGGGAGATGGGAGCAAGAAGCCTTTCCCCAGCATCCCACTGGGAGCTGCCAGACTTGCTGGCTGCAGCAGCAGGAAAGGATTTCTCAAGGATGAATACACAAGCGTAGCACAGGAGGAGATCCTTGTTCCACATCTCTTCAGTTTCTCCCTCCTTCCTGCTGCCCCTCATGTCCTACAGGCTGTTTCTGCAAACAGCCCAGGAAATATTCTTTTCCCTACACGTAGCAGGAAGGCAGAGGAGCAGAAATCCCCCTGCCAGGCTGATACTGCAAAGAACTGCCATGAGGGCTCTCCCCACTGCTTAGAACACCAAAGACACTTGGCATCACAACATTTCAGCCCCAAAAATGCAGCTGCTGGAAGGGCAGAAGGCAGAAGTCTGCTAAAACAACCAGGAAAGGGGAAAGCACAAGTCCTCAGAGAAAAGCAAATGAGTAAAAGCTACTCAATCCAAGGCAGTGCACTGAGGAAAGTAAATCATCAGTGTCTTGCCATTCTTTGCTGTGGGTCCTTCAGAAAACACACAGATCGTGCCTCATCTGCACCTCTGCCTGGAAACAAAACTCAAAAAGGACCTTTTCTGACAACAGCTTCAAAATGTTTAAGCTCATTTCACCATGTTTGGTTTAGTTTTGAATACAGTAACATACAAGCAATGAATTCTTTTTTTTTTTTTTCAAAGTACAGCCCCCATAAGCTAAAAAAGTAAATGGGAGTGCTTTGCTTCCTGGGGTATGGAGCTGGAACATTTTTCTAGCACCTAATAAAACATTGTTTGGTTGATACTAACCATTAAAATATGTGTTTCAAGTCATGTAATGTTCCCTGTGAAATTTGCCTTTTTGCTCCATGAAAAAAAGGGCACTGAAAGGAATCCTGCAGCCATAAGGATCTCACTTAATTCATGGAAGTATCATTTTAAAAGCCTCACAACGTGATCAAAGCACTGTGGAGAACAGATGTTCCAGGCTTTACAAATTCCAGCCTAAGTATTTTTTATGACATTTATCACTGCTAAATTCTTTCAGCCATTTTTTTCCCTGCAAGAAGCATGTAGGCACTTTCCTCCTCGGAGAGGATGAGTTCACATGTGGACTGGTTCCACCCATAGAGCCTCTCCTCCCAGCATCCCTCCCCATCCATAGTGAGGGAGAGCTGTGCAGTGTCCCCAGGGGCTACCACCAGCAGAGCTGGGCATGGTGTTCCCCACTCCACAAGGGGAATTCAGTGTAGGAATCACTGTGTCAATGCTCAGACTCTGTCTCTCAACCCTTCACACAGACCCTCTCACAGAAAAATCATCACTCCACTACTCTGACACCAGGGTACAGCCTACACAGCCCTCCATAAGGTGTCTCTTTGTTACCAAGGCACTCACCTTCATCATCCCTCAAGGCCACAGCAGGCCACCACCGTCTTGACAAGCTCTGAGCAACCTGACCCCACCTTAAAGCTAACCCTGAGTTGCATGAGAGACCTGCAAGGTCCTTTCTACCTAAAAAGTTGGGTGATTATAGATCTCAGGTAGGAGCCACATGGAAAAGCCCTCGACTAGGTCAACACCCCAAGAAAACCCCCTCCCTGCTCCCCCAGCTCTTCCCATGGACGTGGAACCCTCTGGCTGTGCACAGGAGCTAGCAGGGTGCTTCCCTGGCTACAGCAGAAGACACTCAGCACTGCCCAGCTACAAAACCAGAGGCAAGCAGGAGATGCTCAGGAGCCTTGGGGGCTACTAAAGCCAGATGGAGCGGGGCTAGGAGGAGCAAAGATGGGGAGCTACAGGACTGTGCAGGAGCCTGCTTGTTCCTGAGACTGCAGCTACGAGTCTCCATTCCTAGAGGTGATCATGGAGGCAGAGAGCATGTATTTCAACTGCAATTCAAATCACAGTAAAATTTCCACCAAAAGCAAAGTTCCCAGGAAGTTTAGCTCTCCACAGTCAGTTTCTGTGTATTCACAGTCTCCGGAGCATCACCAAGTTCTCTGTTGACACAAAGTCTAAACACCATGCAGCACTGGACAGTTTCATGAGAGTGAGCTGTGTACCAACACAAGACTCACAACTACACCAGAATCTGAAACATACAATTTATCTCTGAATAACATTGGGTTTTCACCCCTTTCCAAAAAAAAAAAAGGGATCTGAAACAACCAGCTCCTTTCAAATTTCACACATTCGCAGAAGAGGGTGTTTGTGAAGAGGACCCCACAAGCACATCACTTCTCTAATATGTGCCCAATTTAGTTTCACCTGTCTCCATGTGCTCCCTTCCCAATTCCTACAACCTGCTTGCACATCCTGTTTCATTATGAACACAACCTTCTTCCCTGGGGCAGCAGCACTGCCTTCACTTCTGCTCACAGTGAGCTTAGACAGCAGTCAAAATTGGAGCAAAAAAGCCAGACAAGTTTACCCTTCTTGCTTATCCAGATTGTGAGCCCAGTCAAGGCATCATCAGGGCTGTGGCGGCTCTTCACCCTGGGCTTTGGGTACCATCAAAATGACCGAGCAACAGGCCCACAGTTAAGTCATCCCTCAAGAAGATGGGAGAGCAACCTCTGATAAAGCAGCACAGGGCAAAGGAGGTCTCCCAGAACAAGGAAAAATGAGGAAAACACACAAGAGTAGCAAGGCACCAAGTTGCAGTGATGGGGAGGATGCTAAACATGAGCACAGGTCTGGGGAGCAAGGACAACAACTCAAGCAAAGGCTGAAGGATGTTGGAAGAGCAAACACAGGCAGAGAGAAGGTCTGTAAAGAGCCTGTACCAGCAAAAGAATCACAGGGAATCACAGCAACAGTCTTCCTCTTGCCAATTCCATGTGCTCTTCTTGATGGTCCTCTTAGTCTAAGGACTTCTTGTGTTGTTTAAAACTCATATACTTCTTCATTTATGAGGTACAACTTTGTATTTTAAATACACAGAGAGAAAATGTGCTGAAAATTAAAATACTCACATGAAATCCTGCCATGCTGGCAACAAGGATTTTATATGTGCACAAGCAAATGCTGGCCCACAAGCACACGTGCATACACACCTACACTGCAGCTTCTCAGAAAAAGGACCTTTCTCCTAAGAGTCCTCAAATTGAGAGGAATCTCTTGCACTGCCTCAGTGACAGTGCCATCAGCCACGGACCAAGGGCAGTATCTTCAGAGCCCAGGATGCAACAAGGGAATTTTAAAAGGGCGCTCCAGTCAGCATCGGAATTTAACAGAATTATTCTGCTGAGTTATTAACGTCACAGTCCTGCTCCAGACCTGAGTTTGTTTGGTTATCTTGCCTCCCCACTCCAAGTGAATTTGTTGGGTGATTTTAAGAAAGAGAAAAAGGAGGTGACCAATTTTTAGGCCTTCTGATTTAGACATTAAAAGAGAAAAAAAATTCCTACATTGCTTCCCTCTTGTTTTTCTAAATAAAAATAATGTATAGCCCTAACTGGATAATAAATATGCTCAAAAGCTGTCCTTAAGTAAAAGCTTTTGATAACAAATTGCCTGTGCTAACCGCTATTTTACTGTTGAATTTTTTATTGTTGCTTAAGCACTGCAATTATGCTAATAAGCCTGAGAGGATGGTACACTAAAGCATTGAATGTGACAGATATAATACTCAATAAAATGTTAATCTTACCTGAAAATTGGAATCAAACAGCCTTATTAGTATTTATGGATATGGCACCTCCAACATGTTTCTTAAGAGGAATATATATATGCAATAGATATTTCCAAATATACCCTATTATTTCTCATGCCTCCATAGAATTTAATTCCAGGTGGCTATTACCCCTGCTGCTAATTGCCAGTCCCTTTTGGAATAAGAAAAAAGAGTGTTGCCTTCTGGGACATGCAAAACTCCTGCATATTAGAGGGCTTTTCCCTCTGCCACCTGAAGGATGGCAGCTGTCCATGGGGATGGGGACAGCTCTCCCCAAATCATGGCATGGCCACCAGGCTTGTGAGGGTGTGGCACCACACAACAAAGACACTGCTCTGCCACCCTCTTACTTATTTTCCCCATATCCTCTCCTTCTTTGTGCAAGGTAAATCCAGCAAACAGTTCAGTTATTTACAGGTGCTGGAAAAATGACTTCTGGATTTTAAGATGGGCCTAAAGAGAAATTTATTTATTTAATCTTTAATACTTTTCAGCTGATGCTAGCAGAGAACCAGACCCATCTGCTTCACTGCAAGTTAAGACACTGCTGAGCTGGACAAGGGGGTCTGACATGGAGGTTCTCTGTGACTTTCCACAAGTTGCTTTTTGCACCTTTAGTTCACCACCTAGTCACAGTCTGCTTTCTCAACTGATGGCATTTTTTTTTCCACCACATGCACAGTTTTTTGGGGATTTTTTGGCTGAAACCACGGGTTTCAGATCCAGCCTCAGGGCTCCACTGCTATGAACTTCCTGCAAATAAAATGCAAGTGGTCTTCAGCACCTTGACTTTCTCATCTAGAAAAGGAAGAAAAAATCAACTAGAAGAGCCACATGCTTCATACAAAATATGTTTACATCCATGGCCAGTCTCTAAAGACACCATTTGTAGACAATGGACTGTGTGGCTTTCAAGCGCTGCAGCTTAATGACTAATTAGCAGGTGCTGGCTTCCAGCTTCACTCCTCATGCTGCTCTCACCCACAGGAGTCAATTCTGCTGACAGGACAGCTGAAACATCAATAACCACCATTATATTTCCTCACAGTAAAGCAAGGTTCTTACCACTGGATGCTGCAAGCTTCCTTGGCAGCAAACATTAGTGGGGGGACATCTAGGAACTGTTTCCATGAATAGTCAGAGCAGGGAAAACCCAACTGGCTTCCCACCGAAATCTGGGATTCCCAAAGGGCTCAGAAATCACAGCAGGTAACCCACAGGACACAACCCAAAACATCACAGGACACTCATGGGCTCTCTTAAGCCACGCTTGCAAACCACACTGGCTTCCACTGAGGGCAAGGATGGAGTGCAAGGATGGGAACAGAGTGGCTTTGCAGGACAGAGCTTAGAGCAGCTTCACAAACCCTCATTTGCATTGCAAGGAGCACAGCACTAGGAAAAAAAAAAATCAGTTGCTAAATCAAGAGAAAATACCAACTGACTGAGCTGGCACCTCAAAGAGCCAAGAGATGCATCCAAGGCTCCTCCACCCCAAGCAAGCCCCAGCACGAGATGCCAGACACCAAATTTCAGGAACAGACAACTTAACCAGGCACACAGCTACAAAGTGCTGCAGGACCACACGGCAGCCACTCCCACAGAAGTAGCAGGACTCATCCCTGCCCTGTTAAGTGAGTCTTGTCATTATTTTCAACCCTGCAGGGGAATCGAAATTGAACTTTGGCATATTGCTTTCTTCTGCTAAGCAGCAATGCTTGAATGTTAACTCCAGTCCTGACAGACATATTTATGGACTATTCTTTGCAAATAATCTTACCCTGACCAGTCCAAAAGGTCAGAACCATTAAAAAGAATAACAACAAATAAAAGAAAGCACAATGGTGGAAAACCATCACTGCCATTGGCACAACCCATCAACTTCTAAACCGTCCTTGCAACAAGGTGAACTGCAAAGTCTTGGATTTATTTGATTGATTGAGATCAAAAGATTGGGGGGAACACAGTAAATTGTATCTTTCCACGAACGCATTTTGCTTTCAAGATTTGAGCAGATAGTTGCAGGAATTGAAAAGCTCAAAAGGAGGAAAAAAGAAAACAGAAAAAAAACCCCTGTGTACAAAGGTGACTTCAGAATGGCATCCCATATTTTCCTCTTGACACCATCTGCATTTCTTAGAGTTATTTGCAAGTTTCTTCCATGCCCCCATACCCCTGGGACACAACAGCTTATCTCTACTAAGCAGGAGACGATAAGGAACAATAAGACACTGGTATAACTCCAGGGGAGACACCAGTGTTTGCCGACATTATGGATGAAATGTAAATATTAGAGAAACCAAAGTCCAAGAAGAGGTTGAAGAACTTCCCGTTGAATTCCAGATGTCCTACAAGATAAGATGGGTATCTCACTGATCTTCTTATCCAGACCAAGGAAGACAAAGCACCTGAACCCCCCTCTTGTCACATGACAGCTCAGAGGCCACCTGAGCCCAGGCTCAATTTGTCACTGGCAGCTCCCAGGGACGGGAGGAAGAAGGAAGGGAGCTAAAGGAGCAGCCATCTTCAGCACATCATTTCAAGACCCAGCTGGTAAGCCAGCATTTTTAAACTCAGGAAAAGCCTGCTGTGTTTGCTGTCAAGACAAAGAAATGCAATGGAGAACAAGAACAGAAGAGCAAGAGAAGAAAAATGAAACTCTCCTCCACTTCATCAGCCCTGGAAACAGAGAGGAAAAGCAATCATTTGGCTCCTCTCTCTGTGTTCCACGTGATATTTGTGTTTTGCTCAGTATACCTATATTTGTAGCATTGTGCCCTCATGTCACAATAAAACAGATGAGATTACACCCCTGAGAGTAAGAGTAAATCCACTACATGGGCCATGGAAGAGACCCAATCTCCCAGAAACTTACTACAAAGGAGCTAGAATTGATATAACTTCCTGTTTTTACCGCAAGTTTACACTGCGTGCCAACAACAGAGGGTTAAACCTCTTCTTTTCCCTGAGCTTCTATGTCCCTCCAGAAGAACATCATCATTCATGGAAGAAAGACACTGAGCACCAGCATTAATTTCTGCTGCATCAATTCTTCACCAAACCATGCAGCTCATTCTGCACAGACACACTCAGCTTAGCCTTTCACCTTATCAGCTTTGAATAAGGTTGTTAAGATAAGAATTTCACACATTCCCATTTCTAATCATCAGTGGGTTAGAAGAACTCTCCAGAAGTCACCTAGTCTATTTTTCCACCACGTGAAATGATCAGTTCTCCTAAAAGCACGTCTACTACTGCTTTTCCAGCTTGTTCTTAAACCTTTCCACGACTGAAATGGCCTAACCTCCTGGGGGATCCACTCCAGCACTCAGCTGTCCTTAATGAAGGAGATCATCCACTGACACCTCAGCTAAATTTCTCTTGCTGCAACTTAAGTCTATTATTTGTCTTATTCACAGTGGATGGATTTAGTTTATTCCCTCTCTCCATGACAAGTTCACTGTTTCCAAAATTTATAAGTTGAGGCAGTGCTGCTTGTCCTCTCTTTGCCCACTCTGCTTCTGCTCAAAGCACATTCTCAATCTCTGCATGTGTATCTCTTTCCTTACCCTGAGAGAGCAGGTACCTGGATATCACGAGGCTGTTTCAAGGGAGGACACTCACCTCCAAAGGCTGATGCATTCAGGCACACCCAGTTAAAAAGTACTCTGAAACAAGAGAAATAAAAGATTTGTCTTCAGGATGGCAGGCAGAGTCCAGTCCAGGAGTAAAGGAAAAACCAGCAACTCTGCAGTGCTATTTTTCCCACCCCATTATTTAACATGCAAACAGATCTTCAAAAGCAACATCACGGATTGTAGATACATCATGTGCCACCACTCAAAGTTGGCCACATTTTCTCTGATGACCACTACAAGGGTTTGATGAATTTGTATTCTAGGAAACAAAGTGTTCATGGACTTTGCAGAACATTCTGCCGAGGTATAAACAATACCCAGCACACAACAAAATCAGATGGCTCTGACTCCAAACGTTTATGCTCTGTGACAAAGGAAAAATCTTAATGTTAGCATTGGTGACTTAATATTTACAGTGTCACTGAAACCAACAGAGGCAAGATGTCCAGTCTACCCTGAGATTTGAATGTGTGTAATTATGGGATATATCAGTCCACCCAGGTCTGATGAATGGCTTTTCTATTCACAGCATACTCCTTTCCCTCCTGATCTTCAGGATGTTCTACCTAGCAAAACAAAATCTCTCATAAACCCATGTGTCTGGTAACAATGTAGAAAGGTAAAGCAAGGATTTACATAAGCAGTGTTGGGAAACACAGGGGAGAGTTCTAAATTCAAAAAACATCCCAAATTTCATGAAAGATAACAAGCAACAAGGGAGAGCAGCAATAATACATCTGCCATCCTACTTCTGGAGGCTCTCAGAAAAACAGAGTTAGATGTAGTAGACAATTTGCAACAACAGCAGCTTTCAGCAGTAGATCACCTTTTGCACCCCATCTCATCTAAATTCCTGTCTCCCCTCAGCAGGAGCTGCTCCTGGCCCCAAAGAATCAAGTGGCTTTGCAACAAATATGCCTTTTCCAATGGCTGAAGCTAAGAAACACTCAATTTGTCACCTGCTGTGAAAACAAGATGCTTGTTGCACATCTAAGGATGTGCCAAAGCAAGAATGTCATGTCTTTTGCATGGATCATCCATCTGACTGTCCCTTTGGCTACTCCACTTTGCCCATCTCCAAGTTTCTCCTTGGGATGGTTTTTTTTTCATCCTTTGTAATCCCACCCAGCTGTCCTGAGCTTTTGCTTTCCTTCATCACTTGCACTTTTAGCAATGCCAACACTTAGAGCCAGCCAACCCAACTGCTGTCAGCACGGGAAGGTGACACACTCCTGTTTAGCACTGATTTGATAACAGAAGTGCAGTTTCCAAGGCTAAAGAGGAATATCTGCACCAATAATGTCCCTAAAGCAGCACATTGTAGTTGAGGAGACTGAGCAATAAATGCCTGAAGGTGAAAAACTCAAAGTAATCTCAAAATGTTATGTTGGACAACTGATAAAAGGCTCTAAGTGCATGCCCATCTNTGAAGGTGAAAAACTCAAAGTAATCTCAAAATGTTATGTTGGACAACTGATAAAAGGCTCTAAGTGCATGCCCATCTTTAAGGGTGAAAGTAGCTCCAAGGACTTCAGCAAGATCATCTGCAGCATCAGACACATTACCTCCCAAAATACTAGTGAGATAAGGATGTGTAGCAAGGGATAGAGATATGAGGAATGCTTCCACCAAGAAAATACACCCATTTCTACAGCTGAATTACGACAGCTGTTGAAAACCATGGAGTAGCATTGAATGGCAGCCCAGGACAAGGAGCCAAGACGACTACCACATGCAATTGAAACTGCCAAGGGATTAAGTTAGGTCAAATGTAATTACACAAATTGGATCCTGGCCAGAGTACTGGCTTATTTAAGAAAATTAAAAGAGGTGTTCAAAAGTTTCAGAGATTGAGTCCTCCTCCTGTTAATTATTTGGTGAGTCAGTCAGTGAAGTCTCAGTACTCTGGGAGGCCATCTGAAAAAGGGGAAAAAATGAGGCATAAACTTGAAAGGCATTAGAAGCGATTAGCAAAAGCCTTTGTTCTCCATGGCAATCCTGGCTGCACCAGTGCGCGAAAGCCTTTCATGTCCATGCTGAAAAGTGGCCTTAGTTCCTTTGATACTTCTGGGAGGAAGCGTTTAAATTTACAAATATCCCGCTGACAGAAGTTACAGACAACAGTCGAGGAACTTCTGCATAACCCAGCCAGATCATAGCCAGCTCTCAAGCAGGCAGTACGGCTGCTGAAGGGAGGAACGACAGCAAGGACACAAAGAAGTTCACTGACACCCGGAGCAATGTCCACTCTACATGCTAGAGGTGCATGAAAGCCAAGTCATGTCCAAAAGGAGGCTGCAGCCATGTGGGACAGTGGATTCCTCCCCTTCATTCAGTTTTCAGGAGATGGAAAGCAGGCAAGGCAGGCAATGGTAAGGAGACCAGAAAGGAGGCTTTGTGGTCTGGCAGCTGAGTGTCACTTGGAAAGATTAAATCCTGTTTATGCCTCTGCCATTAACCTTCTGAACGATAAGAGCAAAGTCACATGTATCAAATTTTCCCACATATTTATTGCTGTGACTTTTCTGGCTGAATGAAGACACAGAAGGACCATGTCCAGAAGAGACACGAACTAGCAGGCAGGGATTGAGATTCTTTGTTCAAACTTTAATCAAGACTTGTACTATAACCATGTACAGCACTACAAAACATGAAGTGTTCTGAAAAAACAGGCCTTGTAAGTCTCAGTTTTGGCACCTGAAAGAAGTAGATGCCTCTGCTACCTCTGCATCTGGAAGTCATCATTAGAGATACACTCATCGCTGTCTTTGAAGCAGTTGGATGCGACAGTAAAAGCAGTACAGAATTGGAGATTAACCTTTTTTGGGTAGCTTATTCAGTGCAACATTCAGATGATGCACATGAAACAAACCATTTTTTGACTGACATGAAAAAAACCAGAGAGATGAAATAACTATCTTCTCAACAAGTGCCGTACACGAGGCGTGTCAAGTGACATGGCTTCATCTCACTGTGACAGCAGGTGAACACGCAACTGAAGCCTCTGCCATATTGATTTCGTGCACTTTTTTTTCCTTTAACTTTTCATAAAACAAGCCAGGAAAAGGCAGACATTTCACAGCACAGATTGGTACAATTTGTGCTAATGGCCCAAGCGTAGATGCAAGCAGCAGCTTGCTTCTCTTTGCGTGGAACAGTCAACAGGGACAAGTCTGGTGGGACAACTGCTACCACAGCACACCTTGCCCCAGCCCAGCAACACCTCCTCCTCCAGCGGCTTTGCAACAAGCAGGGCAAGAACTAAGAACACAGGGAAAAAATCTCTGCTGTCTTGCCATGCTGTGCAAAATCCAGGGGCAAGCAAATGTGGAAAAAGGTTGCAGTCTGTGCTAACCACACACAAGGTGTTGTTCCTCCAGAAGATAGTCAAGTGCTCTTCCAGGTAGCAAAAGCAAAAATGTCCTAAATTCCTTATCCCTGGCCCTCCTCTGACAAGGTAATCACTCCCTTGGAGTCCTCAGGCACCACAGAGATCACAAAGACAGAGATTTTTTTTACAAATAGGAGCAAAACAGCATGGCAGTTCTTCCCATTCTTCCCAAACACCTTCCAACCAGCCTCCTCTGAAGCAGCTCCACTGCTTCCACTGGAAAGACCCACAAAAAGAGGCAGGTCAGAAGCAGAGACACAATGTGCCCGTGCCACGTGTGGGCACCACTGCAGAAAGCTCAGGCCTGATGTTACACACATTACAAAAAAACAGATTTTTCAGCACAAAACAGAGGCCAGGGACAGCAGGGCAGCCTGAAGGGTTTCATGCTAAAGAGGGACCTCCTGCCACAAGGAGGTGGCCATGGTGGCCAGGGCATGCAGGGGGACATTCTCCTGTGGCAGCAGCAGTGATTAACCAATACTGATAATGGCCTGCAGTGCCTGAAACAAAGCACAAGGAAACAGCACAGTAAGTAGTAATGCCAAGTGGCAATAAAGACAGAGGCAGGACTGTTGTTCAAATAAGAATTTATTTTTTTTGCCTAGGTTACTTGTTTAAAAAAAAAAGTTTCTGCATGCAGGGACATCCTGTTCACTATATTAAATTAAAGGGATGATTCAAGAGGGAACAGCTTTCAGCAGGCAGGGGGGAAAAAATCAATTTCAGGTTGCTATGGACAACTGGGCTGTCTCCTGTAAAATGGAATCAGATTCAGCTCTACAAACCTGAACGCTAAACATTCCCTCACATACAACACACACACACGCTCACCAAGTTAATGAATACAATAAAATACAGACTTGTGTCATCTCCCAGGTTTTTTGGCTGAATGAAGGATGTGCTCAAATCTGCTAATTGCTGCTAAATACAGGACTGGAGTTTGGCTCAGTGGTGGCTTTCTAACTGCCAGTCCAACACTGACCGCTGCCTTACAGGGGAAAAGCTATTTAATAGCCAAATTAACCAGAGCAATGCCCAGATTCACCTCGCTCTGGGCCCTTCCATGTGCTTTGGGCTTGCAGCAGGATTGAAAACCATGTGCTGCTGATCCAGGCACCTGCAGAACTCAGCTAGAAGGGACAGCTAAAGCTCAGCCTGAGGCTTTCAAGCATGTCCTGGCTGATACTGGACAGAGGCAGTTTAAGCTGCCCACAGTCCGTGAATAGCCTGAATACAAACAATACCCTCCACCCTGATCAGCTGACCTGTGGTCACAGCTGCCAGCAGGAACCTCACATGGAGGGACCACTGGGGACAACATGGTGGCCATGGTGCAACAGGTGTCCTCTCCCCATGCTTTGCACTGCAATAATTTCAAACAGGTTTTAAGCACCTTCTCCACTTCCTGCAGGAAGAAAAGCCCAGTTGAGAGAGACCGGAGTAAAGATGAGGGCATCTGATTCTGTGCCCTTTCCCAGTAGCTGTTAAGAAATCAAAGAAATCCATCTAGATCAATCTTTCCATCAAGGCAACAGGAAATATTCCCATCCCATGATACTCTAAGTCTTATGGAGCAGTTAATGATTTTCCAATGAAATGTACCATCAAAATATAAGATTTTATTAGCAAAATCAATGATGTGTGCAGAGGCAGTCCCTTGTGTGTCTTAAAAAAAAAGTCTATGAATAAACCTGACAGGAATAAAGAACATTGTGCAATTATTACAGCTGTTTTACAGGATTCTCTAATAATGACAGCCCGTACTTCTGGTAAGACACCTTAAGGCACTACCACAAAAAAAAAAATAATAAAAGGAACAGAAACACAGCATTCCCCTACACTTGGAGGGTGCAATCACAGTGCCTGCTTTGCATTTATTGAATTACATTTTTGTTCCCAAGAAGAAAATAACATGCTGGAAACAAAACCACCCCAACATTTAAAGAAATATTTACCAGCCACCCGTCTCTTTCTCCTTCTCCACCAGTTCCAGCATTTCACTGCATTAGAAAAGCAACTGGTGGAAATTTATACCCATTTAAACCTAGCAGAAATGGATGCAAGATAGAGAGGCTGTGATTTTCCAGCACCCACAAAACTCATGGTGGTGCTAAACCATGCACACAGGTCAGGTATCTACAGCATCCAAGAGCCTTCTGCAAGTGATACACCCAACTGGGGACACCGGAGTGGAGTCCTACCAGCCTGACAGTCTCCTGTTCTCAGCTGGCAGCCATCATCCACACCAATACCATCATAAAGAACACAATCAAAATATTAAGGCACCCCAAATCAAACACTCACCAAGCCCATCACCCAACTTTCTGTGGAGCTCTGGCTAATGCACAAGGAGCACCATTAAGACATTTATAGCAAAATGCTCAAGACTGCACTTGTGTGAAATGGCACCAAAAAAACCACCTGACAGTTCTAACCCACACCTATTCACAAGAGCCTAAGGTCCACTCAGAGGAAAAAATTAAGTCTCTGTTTCACCTGGCTTTAAACAACCTCCGGATGCATGTGGGGACGGATAGGGAAAGAGTAACAAGAATACCCAACAGATGTTTCCATTAGCATAGATTTGCCATTCATTTCTCTTTCTTCTACCATCAAACTCCTTTATTATACTTGCTGGATAATTTACAGTGCTTGTTGCAAAGCACAGTCTCTAAGAACAGAGAGAGCAAACACTTGACAATGTAGAAGTTCAAAGAGCTGAGCCATGCATGACCTGCAAGCAGATTGTTGCTATTTCCTCACATGTATAAAAGGGTGTTGCCCTCATGCAATGCTGGAATTTGTCATCATGAAACACCCTCCTATTACAACATGGCCCAGAGGAGCTACTATTTTGGGTCCTAATAACGTGCTGGGTTTTACAGGAAAGCAAGAAGGCAAGTAACATGGAACAAGCCAGCTGTCAAGGAGAGAAACAGATGGGATCCTCACAAAGCTACACAGATTGCCTTAGTCAAGTGCTGTCACAGCCCATCCTCTAGATGGGAAAGCATGGTGCAGGAGCTAGATGAAAGGAGCTTGTGAAATTAAGTAGCATCATCACCTCCACAAGGCCTGTGAAGAGACAATAGGGAACTGCTTTCCAGGCACTCTGATCCCTAGGCAGTAAAACATGACTCAAGGCTGTCAAGCTGCTTTTTCCAAATGCCATTTGGCTGAGTGACAATTGCCCAATTTTCCCACCTGTTTGGCCCCCGTGAATCTCAGAGCATCCACGGATGCACAGGTCACATCTGTGGTCTTGGAAAAGCTCTCCCTTGGGCAACAGGCACAAACAGGGCTGGATGGAAGTGTCCCTGCTAACATGGCCCCAAGTCCTGGCAGGCAGGCTGCCAGCACGCAGGTAGCGCCAGGATTCACCCCACCATGGCTTCCAGTCCACAATGTGACTTCCAAACAATCTAGGAAGCCACAGCACTTGCCGTGGCAGTTCAGCTCCCATATCACTGCAGAAGATGCCTTTGCACACCATGAACCACCGGCAGACCAGGAGAAGGGGTAGACTAGCCTGACCTTCCTCATTCAGACTCTCAAGAGGGTGCTGCACCCAAAAGAACAAGGCAGTGCTTTGGAAATCCAGGCCCACGCGGAGATATCAGGGCTCATATCCAACAGATAGAGGACCCTGTGCTTTGCACATCCAGCCCCAGCCCGGGTCAGAGCAGCCTGAGCACAGCCATTCACGCCCATGGTGATTCAAACAGCAAAGGCTGAAGCCAGATTATGAATGAAGTAACAGGATCGATTGCCTTATCTACCCTCTGCCTCCCACTAACCGGAAGATGTTATTCAGGGAAAATATAATTTAAAGGCAGAGGCTAATGATGAACTGGATTGATTTTTAGATGAAGAAAATAGATGTAATTGCAGTCTACCTGCTTGCAGCTTGCCAAGTCAGAGCAAGACTCAGGACAACCTGGCTTTTTCTCCTGCTCGTCATCCCACCTCTGTCTCCCACCAAAGCAAGAAAAAACCTCACAGAAAAGAAATTCCTTTACACAAGACAACTGAGTGTTACTCAGAGCCAGCTCAATGTTGGCTTCCCTCTTCTTGCTAAACAGTACAGAGCCTGAATTAATGGATGTACAGAGGGCCCACTTTCCAGGGAAAAGCAAATTCCAAGTTTGCAGCTGGGAAGAATGCATTGTATGTCTGGTATTCACACTGCGCCCTCTTTTCCTCTTCCTTTTTTTGGCCGTATAAGGAGCTGAGCAGAGCAGACTGGGCCAGCAAGTGCAGCACTGCCTGCTCAGCACTGTGAGCCCTCAGACTTTGTTTGTCTTTACTGGAAATCCAATAAATCCATCCAGGAAAAAGGCTAGTGCATACGCCATGGAGTGTCAGGCTCAGACATCATGGTCCTGAGATGCAGGATCAAAACAGGAGCCAGCTGAATGACACCAGCCGAGCAAATGCTCCTGCAGAGCTGCAAACACAGGTACACTGCACAAGCAGTAATTACCTTTATTACATTGCAGGGAAGGGGGGTGTTAACTTAAAAACCAGACACTATTGCAGCTACAGGCCTAAAGGGTTGTTTCACATGTTTGCAGCACTCAAGTAATACCTGCACAGGAAATAAAAGGAACCTGGCCTTCAGTGCACACACCTGAGGTGGGAGGATTACATGCCTTGGGCCACAGAGAAACATCCTCTCTAACACACACAGGTTATACTGATACCCACAGGAGTGCAGGATTGCACTTTAGAGATGCAAATTGCTGGGAATTTTTCCTAGAGTCCTGACAATCTCTAAGTTCGAGTCTGTTGCAGCAATTTCAGCAGCAGACTGGGATTTCCATATCCCCAATGCAATTACATTATTACCTTCCAAAAACAGAAACCTTTTTGCCATTACTGCTTCTTCTGTAAACAACAGACTATTCCTGTGGGCACCCAGGGCACTGCCAGAGCAAAAAGAAGAGGAAAAGACATGCACCACACATTACCTTCCCTTTATGGAGACTGATGGGTGCTGCCCCTTGGGATGGCAATACCAACCATCAGAGCCCCTCATGCTTGGCCCCAGGAACAAACCACATGGGCAGAAGCTCACAAGCAACCCAAACCCAACCAACCACCCTGTCTTGCCCTCCCACCTCTGTCAAGCACGTGAAGTTCCACCTCTTTCCCAGCACTAGCACCTCTGGGCTGCAGCTCTCCATTGCCACCCTCTCTCTGGCGGTCCTGTCCCAGCCCCTGCAGATGCCTCCTCCCAACCCTCCACCTCCAAAGAGGTGCCTGCATGAGGAAAAGGGAGGAACAGTGGCCAGAAACCTCTTCATGACATCTGAAAACAGTCTTCAGCCTTCACCTGTTACATCCAGATGGAGTCAGGGATGCTCTGAAGCACAGAATGAAGTGGCTTGGATGAAGACACACAGTTGAAACTCAGCTGGGGGAAGGGAAAGTTTCCAGCCTCATTAATAACAGCCTGAAATTAAAAGCAGAGCTTGTTGTACAGCTGCAGTTTCAGCTACCCCGCTGCTTGTGTTAACAGTGTGGCTTTATTATGGTCAGGGATTAAAAACAGCTTCAACAATTAAAGGAGGGAAAAGAAAAAAAATAATGACTGAACGAAAGAACCACCAACAACAAAAATCAGTATAAAAAAAATTCCTGCGGGCTGGAACGATTAGCAAAAAACAGTTGTGTCCTTGGAGAAGCATGAGTGAATGCTTCCTTCCCTACACAGCCCTACACATGTCCCCTGACAAGTGTATCTACATTCACTGCAAAGCCACTGAGGATTGGAAGTCCCTTCAGGGCCAAAAATAACACACACCAAGCTCACACCTGCTTTTTCTCAACAATGTTTCTGCTCTGTGCCCTCACAGGTTTGTAGCCCAGCTGACCAGAAATTTTGGAATCTGGGATTTCTTTCACTCCTTTTACTTCAATATTTCTTTTGCCTTTGATCAACAACAGAAAGTGAACACAGCCACAGCACAGCAGGAAGGCATCAGTTTTCTCACAAACACAGCCACACCTACAGCTCTTTCTCCACTGCGGAAGGTTTGGCCTTCAAAAATCAATCCAAACTTGGCCCATCCACCAAAGCCACCACCTTTGCACTGTGTGGATATTAACCCAAGGAGCACAGAACATTCCCAGAGATATGCTCTGGGCAAATTCCTGCAGCTACCGTGAAGCTGCAATGCTCTGGAGCCAAAGTCCTGATACAACGATGGTCATCTTCCCCAAGACAACAGACCCGAATTCCTCCAGTGTTTCCCATGGGGATGCCCTGGACAAATCTGGTCCTCCTGGCTGCTGCAACCCAGGAGTAAATGCAATGCTGGAAACACCCAGCAGATCTGAGCCACATTCCTGATGAATGCAGAATGATTTTCCACAAGGGATTAAAGTCACAGCCCTGTCAAGGAAGCTATTAGTTGACAGAAAAAGTCTCTGCCATTTTTGGAGACAGAAGAGTGGACTCAGAAAAATTCTTGCTGCTGCAATGAAGGACAGTGATGTCCAACTCAAATAAAGAAGATCCATCATCATATGACAATGGAAGTGCCCAGACATCTGCCCTCAAAAGCCAGCCAAAAGCATTTTACACTGTTCGCTTTCATAAGCTCAGAAACTCAAGCCAGGCTGTGCCAACCCTTTGCAATTCCCTTCACTGGAGGGTACAAAGGACTTCAACAGAACTGCATTTGAAGCTGTGTCTGCAAAAATACTACAGTTAAGGCAGCAAATCCCCAGCAGCCCCACTACTGTCTGTACCATGCCTAAGGCAGGTTTGGCACCTAAAGAAAACCAAAATCTCCTTTTTTTTTTTTACCCTGAAATCTCTAGTATTTAAAAAACATTTAAATTAAAACTAACAAGCCCCACAATACACTTTCTCAGACACCAGAGCACTTTCTAAATGCCAAGGTGACTGCAACCAAAAGTCACTATGGCTTAACAAATTTGGGTGACATGACTTCTCAGTGGTTTCAGTTAAAGGGCTTTGCCTTGCCTTTTCAGCAGGCTGGGAGCACATGCGGCCAACACAACAGAGCCAGCTATGAGAATGAACCACCTCCAGGCAGCCTCTGCAGCCATCTGCACGTTCCTCTCCTAAAATGTAACTGGTTCCAACCCAGTTCTCCCTCACCTCCTCTGACATATACCCGCATTTCTCTATTAATATTTGAGGTGCTGGTAACACCCTGAGCAATTTCCAGAGCTTCAATGTAATTGTTAATAATCAATGAAATAACCCACTGCAACTCAGGGAAGAAACATTAGAACCAGTAGCTCTCATAGACTATTATAGTTCTAGAATTTCCATTAGAGAGTTACTGGAGTTTATTGGGTTAAACATGCCAGTATATCAAATTCACAAAGGACTTAAACTTTGTACCTATACAGGGCAAGAACAAGTTCGTTACAAATGTTGTAACAATAAACTACAACTGCATTTCCTGAGAAGGAAATCTGGGCACCAATAGTAGGTTGTCAGAGAGACAAAGTACTGAAGTCAAGGAAAGAACTCTATTTTACCCCTTTTTCAGCCTATCACAGGCACATGCTCCCAAGAACCCAAGCCTTTCCCTTTTAAATGAGGAACCAATCGCCCTTCTAGGGTGACACCACTTTGGGTTTTGTTCCCATTTTAGCATGTGCAAGCCATGAGGTGCCACAGGACCTGTGAGCTGCTGCTTCTCAGAGAGACCAGACACTCCTGAGCAATAGCTCTCAGTAGTTCAAAGCTGGCATTTTCCAGTTTCTGCCAGCTTCCTTGATTCCCAAAAGGTAGTCTACAACCCTTCTAGACTGACAAGTCCACTTCTGCAATAAAAACATAATGGCCACTTGCTGCAAAGAAACATGAGGAGATGTCAGCATGGCACAAACAAGCCTTCAGCACCACATCATACACAGAGCTGAAAGCCCTGAGATCCTGTCTTCCTGTTTTGAAAGTACCACTTGTATTAGCAGGACTTAGTGTGGATTTTAAACATTAGCTGAGAATTTTACTTAGCAAAAGGGGATCATTCAGGCACATTCACAGGAGCAAACCTCCTCTTTGGGGTGATCTAAAGTTGGAAAGTTTTGCTCGAGCCAACCCTGGAGAGAGGACTTGATCAGAAAAGCACCCAACTTCACTGCTGGTCTTAGCAAGGTTAGATTAACTACAGCAAGGGCTAGAAAGAAGATCTGCCTAGCCTGGAGGCCAGGGGTCCAAAAGGCAAACCAAAAACTAACTTGTTCCCTTTCCTAACAAACTGTTTTCAGCTGGAAGACGCTTGGCAGCCTTCCTACCAGAGGATGCTGCAGGTCAGGAGAAGTGCTCATTCCTGGCCAGGCCAAGCAGAGACACCAAACACAAGAACAGACAGTGCTTTGCAAACATGGGCTGGAACAGCAGGAGAACTGCTACTGCTGGGCTGCCCTCAGACAGCAAGGGATGCTGCTGGCCAGGAGTGATGCGCCCCAGGAAGCACCGACCCGCTCAAGAGCAAGGATAGGGTAAGTACCGGGGCACAAACAGGGGTAGCCAAGGCAAGTCTTCAGGCACACAGCTGCACCGCACCTGCCTCACGAATATCTTGGGTTCCTTGCTGCTGTGAAAACCAGGTGCAGTGGCATTCTATTAGAAAAATGTCACTTAAACTCCTTATTAAAGGTAATTTCCTCTCCCACCCCTTTTCATTAGCAACACTCAAGCATTCATCAAATGATCCTGTTACTTCCAGGCAAAACGTTAGTCTTCTTACAAAGAACCTATCTGTTAGCACTGTCTATTGTTATAACCATAAAAAGTTGTACTAAAAAAATCAATTGAGAAGCACAGCGTCCCATTCACCTGAATAGGAGCTTACCTTAAATAAACCTATCACACAGGGAAACCCGTAAGTGCTTGAGGAACAATGCTCATATGGGGAAAAGATGCAGCAGTAACCACATTACTTTTCCCTTCTAGGCAGTAGCTTTCCACTTAAATTTTATACAGTGCACCTGTTTATTGTTCTTATTACACAACATTGCATTCAATTCAAATCCATACTGCAAGTATCCCACTCATAGCAAAGAGATTTCAGACAGGAAAGAAAATTATATTAAAGGAAAGCAATCTATAGTAGCACATTACACAGCACCAATTTCAAGCAGGCTGTCATTCTGATCCTACCAGACAGCATTTCCACTCCAAGAGTATCCTTCAGTGAAACACCCCTGTTACAGCATTATTCTCGATGCACAGAGTCCTTTTGAAATGAATGGTACAAATTCTCTTAGTCATTTCCAAAGAACTGTGTTGCTCAGAGCTTTACCTTTTCGCATCACCCTTTCCAATAACTTGCAAAGCAGTAAGGCCAAAGCAGGCCATTCTTTAAGGCAGGAATTAAAAATAAATAAATCAGCATTTTCCTTGGGAAGGAACCCCAGAACAGCACTGTGAATCCCAACTCAAGAGAGCCTCATATGTCATTCCAGATCTAGGCCAACTCAGAAAATCACTTAAGCTCCTGATTAACTATAATACGTGCTTAAGTTGCTTTGACTTCCGTAGGACTTAAGCATATACTTACATGCTTTGCTGTACAGAAATACTCTCTTAAACCAGGATCTTGTTTCATAGGGTTGCTACCTACACACACACGTGCAGCTCATGGCCCCAGAAAAGCCCTGGTTGCAAACCAGACTGCCTGAATTTTATGCCTAACTATGGACCAAAGTGTTTCACCCAGAGCTTTAAGTAACCACCCTGAAGTCTGGAAGTGCTTTATCTCAGACAGGGACTTTGTGAAGGCTCAGCTCTCACTTTCAGAGTTGCTAAGTGATGCTGAGGCTTCTGAGAGATGCTACAGCACACAAGAGCTGCAGATGATTCCAAGAGGAGAAAATCTCCCTAGACCCAGTTCCACCTGCTCTAAATCCCACTGTGCATACACAGAAGGGACTGGGATGACCTTTCACTCCTCCCTTCTGAGACACCACTTTTCCTGGTGGGGTTATGCCTCAAAACACCACAAATCTTTGTCCACATGTACAAATACACACATACAGAGCCACAGCCAAGAAGTCTCTCAGCATCAAACAGGACACCAGGTTTCAATGCCTCTCCCGGTACCCATGAGCAAGATAGGGATTTTCCCCCCAGCCTTCCACCACCCCACCTCACTGGGCATGGGCAACTGCTAAACTATCCTGAACCTGCCCTATCCTCAAGGAGTTCCTGTATTTCAAAACAATCTCAGCCAAGAAAAGCCCCTCTGCCCGACCCCTCCCCTCACCAGCTTCTCTCTTGCTATTAGAGCTAATTGCAAGCGCATCATTCCGACAGCTTGGCTGACAGAAAAGAACTCCTGCTATGTAGGGGCTTGGTTTTCCCATCTTGCCTATTCTCAAGGAAGTGCAATAAATTATTATTACATACGTTGGCTTTGCAAACGACTAAAGCATCCTGAGTGCCTGCACGGGGGCATGCTGTTTCTCAGCATGATCTGAAATAGCCAAGATATTAAAATCCCACAAAGAACTGGGTTTCTAATGGAAAAACTGATGTGCCAGATGTTGACACTGATGATTACTGTGGTAGCCTGGGGCAGAGCCCAAACCCTTCTAGGTTAGATGGCCTCACCATTCCCTACTCCTTAATGACCCACACTGCCAAAATCCAAATGGGTTTTTTGGTGGGATTCCCAAATCCACCCACCCCTTGGGTTCGTCACCCAGAAGTGGGATGCACTATCCTTCCCAAGCCCTGGACCTTCCCTTATATTAATCAGTGCTCTGTTTCAATGACTATCCAACCAAACAAGGGATCAAGCTCTTCAGTGCTGAAAACCGCACAAGAGAAGGAGCACATCACACCAGGACATCAAACGGTGCATCCAGGTTTTGGATTCCACCAGTTCAATGGCTCAACCCAGCCCTCCGTTTGCGGAAACCCCAACTGAAAACCCAACTCAGTTCAGCAGTGCAAGATGACTCTATTTTACCTCTTGAAATCCTTCTCTTTCTTACAGATGCCACCAAGTGAAAATATTATGATGAGAAAACTCTGCAGATTCAAAATATCAAGGTTTTAAGATCAAGCCCTTTGCCAGGAATCAGAAGAGGATCAGGACAGCAAACCACACACACCCAGCACACCCACAACTTCTCTGGGCCCAAGATTGGTGCCTGATTCAAATCCACGATAGCCTTTAAAACTACTTCTCCCCAAAGCGGTGGAACAGGCTCCAGAAGCAGCAGAGATGCCTAACCCTCCTGCTTTGTGCAAAAAGCCAAGACTAAAGGTGTTGCTTACCCAGACAGCTGTGAGGGCACAAAGCAACATCATTCCCTACTGCAACACAACTTCAGGGCTTGTTCCCCTACTCTGGGACCTCCAGCACCCTGTGCAAGGGGATTCTGCATCTCCAGAAGCCCAGGGGCTCACAGAGCTGAGGAGTAGTCTCAACATGAGCCCCTACACAAAAGGGGAACAGGTTGGAACTGGAGGCTCTCTGTGGGAGTCCTGCATTGAATACAAGATGTACAGTAATGCCAAGCCTTGTTCCAGCTGAAGGCTAAATGCCTGCCTCCCCTCTCAAAACACATGGATGTCAAAATATCTGCTGATCAGGCAAATTACAGAAACAGAGACCACATAGGACTGCAAGCCTGCCCCCGGGAATTGCTTCATCCCAATGTATAAAACTGAACACCATCCAAAAGCAAAAAGAAAATAGAAAAGTTTACTGCCTGTCATTTAAATATGGATTTCTATTACAGAAGCATACCAGGAGCCTGCCTGCCCCCCCTCCCTCAGCCCCTGCAGGAAAACACATCATCATCCTCCAAAGGTGACAACAGATCAAATAAAAACAGGAGTGACAAAGAAACAGGAGAGGAGCTGCAGGATGCTGCAACTTCTCACTTCAAAGCAACAAATTTTTTCTACCATCAAGTTTATTTGAGTATCAACAAAGGATAAGACTTGAGAAAAACACAGGTAGTTTCAGTATCTACACTTATGCTGAGTCCCTTGCCAACCTTTTCATTAAGTCTAAAAAATATTTTAAAAACCCCAGTGGTTTTCAGTAGTTTCTTTCTCCCATAGTTACTGTGAGAAAGTCTTGCAGAATCCACAGTAGAAATTAAATACTTTGAAACATAAACATGACTGCACACATCTATTACCATGAAGCAAAACTCAAAATGTTTTTCCCCAATTTATAGTGTGAAATTTTGACAGAAGGGAATACATTTCTTTGAAGTCAGTGCTGTCCTTTCAAGCTGACCTTCAGTCACCTGAAACACATGCCCAAGACCACCAACAGGATGCAATTTCCATCTCCAAAGCTTTGGTCTTATAGGATTTATTGTTTAAGCTGCAAGGGAAGCACACTACATAGTGCTGACAGTGCATTTGCACATGTGAACAAAGATGAGGGTGAGGTGAGATTAGGACAAGCTCGAGGGAATTAGCTCAGTGGGTTATTTATTTCATGACAACACATTAAAAGGGCTGGCTGTCCCTTTAGCCTTACAAGCACTCATGGGAATTATCAAGCATGTTTTATTGGAGGGAAGGGGAAGAGATGTTATCATTCAGGTAAATATCTCAATAAAGAGTTGAGTATTTGATGGACAGCATTTTGCATGTGATTAGCATGAAACCTCCCAGGATCCCCAAATGCCTGACAAGGAAATGCCCTTTTTAAGCCTTACTGGGATGGGGGGCTGGACCAGTCCCAGCTGACAGACAAATATGCTGAGTCAGACCAATCGACTGCCCAGCCCAGGATATCACAATCTTCAGGCAGGGGCAGCCTTGCCCAGTATGCTCCAGTTCAGCAGCAACACCCACAATTGAAGCCTCCCAGTCCCAGCTGCTGCAGGCAAGCACCCTGCTCATGCCCTTTCCGGCTGGACCAGTCTTCAGTGAAGCTCTGAAGGGATTTAGTAGCAGATTTAGTAGTAAAAACCAGACGGCCTCATTCCTACTGACCCATTCTCACCATAACATATTTCTCATTTCCGAGTGACTGGCTGCTCTCTCTCAGTCCTGGTTAATATTATTTGTGTTTTAATGCTTTCTAGGAACCATTCCAGCTTTACATCACAACAAATACCACCGGGTAGGGGAAACACTTAATCTGGCTGGCCTTGCTTTCAGTACTTCACTTTAGGAACTGGTCCAAGCAGTCAGAGAAACAGCAGTGCCTGCCCCACAGCCAGAGCTCTCCCCACATACACTCAGCCCCACCGGGGATGTTGCCTGGAAGTCTGAAGGTGGCTTTCATCAAGGCTGAATTCTGGACCTCCTCCAGAAATCCTCCAAGGAGCATGAACAAGCCAAATAAAGAGAAACCCACAAAAGCTTGAGATCAAAGGACTCTTTGGGTTCTTTTTCTTTGCAGACACATTGGGTACTTCCCATTTTCTTCCTCTCAGTCTCAGCAGCAGCAGGTGTTTCTGCAGCCATCACTGCCAGAGTAAGTGCCCAACTGAGGCTGAGCAACTGTTGTACAACACCCAGGAGGTTTTTGTCACCGCCTCATGCTAAGAGCTTGCCCTGAACTGCTCAGTAACACACACCTCAAAACTTCCTTTCTGAGCCACTTCTTTGCAGCCCATTGTTCCACCAAGCTTTTAAACCCCCACTTGTTGTCCCTTCCTTCCCATCCTCAGGTCCAGCTCATGAAACTCGTGCTTTACAACAGCCAAAATGGCTTTCAGCTCTGCCTCCTGCCTGAAGAAGAGCTGTTCACCCAGTGTAACATTCCTTTGCAGTTTGAGCATTATTTACTCTCACAAAGAGGAGCCATGAGAAAAGAAAACAGAGGAAAGAAAAAGAAAAAAAAAATAAAGAAAAAAAAATAAAAGAGAATCCAACCAAGGGTATCTGCTGTTTGGGACAGGCACGACAAGCTCACAAGGAGAACAGTCACTGTCACCAGCTCGCCCCAGGGAGGGGAGGGGAGAGGGGGACTCAGTGTTTCAACACTTTAATTATTTACTTGCAGATTTTCTCGGGAACTTGTAACCCACACCCAGCACCTCAGGAGCACATCTGCAGGGTGCAGGCAATGAGGAAATCGGGGACGGAGGAGGAGGAGGAGATACCTTTAAACAGGAAAGTGTAAAGAGCTTGAAGGCAGGAGTTATCAACCAGACAGAATGACCCATTTATGCAACTGAGAGGAGAAGGAGGATAAAAACCCCAAGGAAGGCTGAACACTGTTAAGGTTCCCAAAACACAGAAAGCACATATAACTGGCACAACGGACCATGAGAATTACATTAAAATACAGATTACACCGCATCCACCAGTATTTTAAAAAATCCTCGAGAAACTTAACGCACCTCTTCCCAGCAAACCCACACAATGCTGAGGAACAGCAGAGAACATCCGAGCTCCAGGCAGCACCTGGAGGTCAACCATCAATTTATTCTCACAGAGAATTCCACTTACCTCCCACCACCAAGTAATAACACTTGTGCACAATAATTTTTAGTCAGTGTTTCAGTGGATTGGAGGGGAGGGAGTTTTGTGTTGTATTGTTTTTCTTACACCAAAAAGGCACCAGAAAGCTTGAAGGTTCAGATCCTGAAAAGGCCTGTGGGTTTTATGGGAGGCAGGGGTTCTTTCTAAATTTTTTCTCCCATGCAAAAATATTTCCCAGTTTTCACCCAAGCAATAATTTCAAACTCTGCACAACAACCTCTGCTCCAACAGTGATGGTTAGAATTGCTCTGACAGGCTTCCATCACCCGTGGAAGTGTCCAAGGCCAGGCTGGACAGGGCTCTGAGCAGCCTGGTCTAGTGCAAGTTGTCCCTGTGCATGGCAGGGAGGTTGGAACTGGATGATCTTTAACATCACTTTCAACCCAAACCATTCAAAGATACAAGGATTAGCAATACCCTCCTTCCAGACTCCAAATTAATCTTCCGCTCACACTAGCTTTTATTTTTTCACCAAATTAAACATTACTCTTCTAATATATTACTTACCAGTGGACTGAATCAGATCATCTCATTTTTGGGAGGAGGAACCATTTTCACCACCTTGTTTGCACAAGAGAACCACTGACTGTGCAACATCCAGCCCCAGTACATCGCCCCCCTCCACTCCTTCCTGGGCTAGTCCAGCACCTAAGTATTGTTTTTGTGTAGGTCCCAAAATCCCACCCACACACAATGTAGTAAATGCTTGCTTAGAGTTTTTGGTTGGTTGTTTTTTCTCTTTAACCAAGTGACATTTTTTAAACCTAATGACTTTTTCCACTTTAAATGTTAGAAGGGGAGGTGTATGGAGAGAGAAATGGTGAGGAAACCATCCATTCATCTTTCTCCTCTAGTTTGATGCAACACTGCTGTTACTCTTACACAGCAGCAGCACTTTTCACATATATTTTTCACCAAAATGCTTATACACTGCAGAGAAATTACCTAAGATGCCTAGCCTATACATTCTTTTCACCACCTATTAGCATTGCTAAATGCATTAGAAATAGCTGTTCTCTTTTGTCTTTTGCCAAGCTTATTCACATGAGATACCCTGTCCCTACTGCTATTAAATGCCCCAAGGGACAGAGCAGCTCAGGCATCAGGAACACACACAACACAAATCCTCTAAAGCCACTAGGGGATAATACACAAAAATCAAGAATGCAAAGTTTAGAACCAGTTTTTAACTTATAAAGTTCCTTGTGTTGTCAACAAAAGTCAGCCACCAACCCAATGAAGGCAACAGCACTTGGAAATTATGGTGCCACATCATCTCGTCCAACTCCTACAGCATCAGAAAACATTTGAAACATGACAAAGGCAATTTTTGTCCCCTCCCAGGCACACCAATGGCAATAGTTATCATTTTTAGCACCCTTTATCTTCCTGCTTAAGCACAAACCACACTGTGGTTAGTACTGTCAGGAGAGCACCTGTTTGCCAAAGTGAGCAGTGCGGAAAGTCAACTTCCCTGCATTATAGAGGAGAGGGAAATGCACAGCTCTTGGCTTCAGTGATTGGAGCACAGAGAACATTTAACCACTTCAAAAGGTGGCCAGGACAGCAAGCAACTGCTTGGACACAGGAAAGGGAACCACCTTATATCCAGAGTGGCCTCTGGCAGGGAGAAGTGAAGGGGTTGCTCCAACATCCATCTCTTACACATGGATGCAACACTTTGTTTTCCTCCCTCTTCAGGAGCTCTCCTCACAGTCACAGAAGTTTCTAAAGAGACACTGCTTTCTCTCCTACAGCACACTTCAGCATTTTAAGTGCTCACCACCAAGTTCAGTGGTGACTGGACTTTACCCTTCCCCTTCAGAGCTGCTCTGCCCCTTTCCTAAAAGGAGAAAGAAAAAGGGTGGGGAGCACACTAAAGGTGCCACACTGCCTGTGCAAGACCAGGAACAAGCCCTGCTGCAGCACCCAGGTGTGGCAGAGGGAAGAGGAAGCTCTGCCACAGATCCAACATTCCCTCTGATCTGAATGCCAACACATGAGTGGGCAATTGCCCAGTTACAGCTCTCACACCATTTGGCTCCACTTTCTCCTGGGAAACATGAGATGGGGGGATGCAAACACCTTTCCAAAGAAGAATGGCAGCTGGCCACACTAAAGGGGAGGCAGGAGAGGTTACAGAGCACTGTGGCAAAGCAAAACCCAATCTCAGCATTTCCCACTCTCCCAGCAGTCTGCAGGGACAGGCCCTTAACACAAGCCCAGGTTCTGCAGAAGAGCCTCAGCCGCCCCTCCAGTGCCGCCGGCTCCCCTGGCCACAAGCTCCACGAGGGGCTCTCACTGCTCAAGAGGCCCGTGACCGCTGGCAATGTCACACTGCCCAGCTAGAAAGGCAACACTGAAATCTACCCCCCTTTTCCATGAGCTAAGCAAAACAGCTTAAATATTACCCACTGCCAGCCCTTGTGATGGGTAAATGCTTTTGCGATCAGGGGGACATCTTTATTTAAATGGCATCCATATGGCAGGTGCCATCAGCTTCGTCACCCAATCCATTGGTGTCAAACCCTTATGCAACCACTGCAAACAAGCCCCGTCACTCACCCGGCCTGCTCACACAAAAGGACCATGTGCCAAGCACGTTGACCCCTCTATTAAAATCACCATCATCCAGCTTTTTATAGAAAACAGCTGATCTCCTAAGGACTCTCTGCCACCATAATGTGAATTGCAAAACTTTCAGGGCCAGCCACATGGTTTGAGATTCACCCGCCCAGGTAGGCAGCGCCTTCAGAACGCAAAAGGCTCACAGAAAATATGCCCAATGCAAATCACTTTATTTCTGGAAGAACAGATTTTTTTTTTTCCCCCTCCATGTTATAGCTTACTCCACCTTCCAAAATAGCCTGAACTTAGTCAAGAAAGGCATGTTCATTTTGGAATGAAGCTGCATGCACACAAAGCGCTCACAGAAGAGCTGTGGCAGAACAACTTGTTCCTCAATAGCTATTCTGAACCACGTCTCAGTAACAGATCCAGAGTACATCTCTGTAAACGAGACATGTTGATCTGACAACCTGGTTGAAGTGGTGGGTAGAAACTTAAAACTTTTACAAAAGCATGAGTTCTTACTGACAACTCCCTTGAAGTAAGGGCACATTGATCCAAGAAAAAAAAAAAAGAAAGACATCATTCACTTCTTTTCTAGAGACCTGCTTTGCATCGTCAAGTGTTCAAAAGTCACCAGTCCAGCCCCAGAGATGGTAAGACCAGCGTAAAAACCAATACAATAAAAATTAGTGTGTTTAAAGTTTACCTCCTGTTTGGGAAAATAAAGTCCTTTTCCCAAAACATTCCTACACAACCACAAGGCCCAGAACCTTACATTTATTTCAAATGAAAGACAAGATATTAAAGGAAATTACAGATTTAAGAGAGCAGGGGTTGTAAAGAACTTGATTTATAGCAGAGCTTACAACAAAACCACAATCAATAGAAATCACTGAACATCTTGAATGTTAGCTAAAACACTGAGTATCTCAAAACTCGCTTTTGCTTGTTGTTATTATTTGTGATTACAAGGTCCCAGATCAAAAAGTGCTTCAGAAGAATGACCATGTATCCTCACTGCTTTTATACAGCCTGAACACTGCCCTTCTAATTGTTTATTAGTGTGTTAGTATTTTTCTTTTCCGACTTTGTTTCCCCCATTCAAAATTTCACTCATCATTACAAGTACTAGTTAATGCAATGCCTTTCCACATGCTCCATTTCACTGTCAGACTCTCAGTATCCAGGACTCCGGCATAGTGAGAAAATCTTTGGGAAGCAACATCTAAACAAAATAAACTGCAGATTTCTTCCCCCAAAAGGTTTCACAGGCTTAGGTTTTTATACGATAGCTTGTTTTTACAAACTGTATATTCAGGATCCGGTTTAAATCAGTGTCTTGTTTCAGCCACCCTGCCTAAAACATGCACTTTCTTCCTTTACAGCAACATGAATTTATTCACCGTGGCCAACTCACACCACATCCCTATTAGATGCATATGCATATATATATACACAGGCATGTGCTGTCTCATCTGGAGCTTGCCACGACCAACACAAGGCTCATTCAGGAGGAGGGTTCCTAAAGCGTTATCTGCACCCAGAGTGGTTTAGTGTTACTGGGCTGAAAGGAAACAGAGAGACATCCTGTTTATAGGCTGTAGAGCCCGATGGATAAACAAGTGCACCTCAGTTAAATGTGGAGTGGGGCAGGGGGAGTGGAATAAAAGGGCACAAAGAGAGCCTCAGCGGGTGTGAGGATACTGAAATACCAGGCAGGCTGGATGCCTGGCAGCTCGGCCCAAGGCTGCCCCGGTGCTGGGGGCTGCAGAATGTACAGAATGTGCCGCCCCGCCAGGGCTGCCGACCCTCCGCGCCCAGACCCTGCTCGTCTTTCACCCCACTGCTGGGCCACTTCCTGGCACCCAGCGAGGTGACACCGGAGATGTTTTTCCACCCCCATCCTCTCTGCTCTCCCAACGCACGCCCACACCACCGAGGCTTTCTGTGCATTTTGTGTTTCATCTGCCAGCGGGGCACGCTCGGGGTTTTTGCAATGCCAGAGTGGGAAGGGTGGTGAGCAGTATCAGTCAATGACTCTCTGCTGGCCACCTGGGGAAGCCAATAGCCTTCCCTTAGCATCTGCTGCTGGCCACAGGCAGAACTGAACACTGGACTGGATGGACACGATCTGAACCAACCCTGTGTCACTGCTGAAAGCCCCAGCTCCAGCATGGAGGAGACAGCCCCAAGACATGTTCCCCCCCATCCCTCTTCTGTCAGGAAAACACTGAAAGTCCATCCTCAGGTTAGGAGGAGGTACCAGACTTATTCTCATTTGAATTACTTGTGTACATTGGCCCAGCCTGAGAGAGTGGGTCTGGGCCAGAATTGTAGGATGGATGCAAGAGACAGGAGATCTATAGAAAAATCCTAAAAACAGCCCTCTGCTTCTAACGTTTTTCTGTCCATCATAAAAGTGATAGAAAAAGGTGAGATTCTACCTTGGTCCAGACCCAACAGCCCCTTGTGTCTCTAGCAGGTGTAAACCCACAATACTTCTCTCCTGGACTGCCCTGGACCAGGAAGCAGAAACCCTCTGGCCATTCAACACCTGCCAAGGCATCAATGTTGTGACCACGGTAACTCACTAGGCCAGTTCCAAGCAGCTCCAGGCTACCTCCAGCCTCTGCAGCAAACCTCCAAATAACACCACAACTCCACAAGGAGCTGGCAGACAGGGATGTCTGGTCAGTGTTGACAACACCCTACCAAACAACAGGTAAACTGGGCAGGGAACATGGAAAACCTTATGGGGTCAGACAAATAAGAAGACCTACAGGGACTCCTCCTACTTGGCCAATCTTCATGTGAAACATCCAATCCCACTTTCCACACCTTTGCTGCTCCACTGATCATTTTTTCCCCTCACTAGCGAGCATGGGGAATGAACCCACACACGAAGTCTCCATCCTCCCCTAGGACAGAAGGAAAGTTTGGGCTCCCCTGCTTCTGATTACAGACAAGCATCTCATGCCAGCTCCCAGAGGAGGATTTGAACAGACACCTCACAGGGTAACCCAAAACAAGAAAGCCAGGTCAAGGCTCAGGTGTGACTTCTCACATCTGTTTCCTCTTCTTTATTTACTGCCTTATTTTCTCTGCAGGTGCAGAAACTCTCTACAATGCAGGGATAAACCTCAACAAATTCTCCAGCCCTTCCAGTCTGAAATACTCCACCCAAATCTTGTCCTAAGCATGAGCAAGGGAGGATTACCCCTGCATGTACAAGCAGAGCTTGCTGGTGATGCCAGCATTCATCCTCTGAGCACTTCCATCACAAAGCAGCTGGCACAGCCAGTGCTTCACAACCACCATGAAAACACCACAGTTCTGCTAGAACACACAAAAATAGGACTTGCGCACACTCTGACAGGTCCTGGGGATGCGGCAGTGCTGCCACGTCCTTGGCTGGTGAATTGAGGCCTGGGGAACTTGAGAGCTACTCCCAAAAGAAAGTCCTGAGCAAGTAATTTCTCACTTGTTTCCTATCCTACTCTTTGTCTCATGCAACAGAGACACCTCTGACTCATACCAGGTTTCCGCAGGACCTGACACAACAAGTCGACAGACTCGCCTTGAAATCAAACAACAGCAAGCATGAGGTGACTGTGTCTTGGCCAAGAAGGACCCAAATTCAAGACAGTCCTGAGAAGCAGAACTCCAACATAAATAAATGTTGATGAACTCCTTTCTCATCAGCTCTGTGTAGTTCTTATGCCTTTATTTTGCCTTCCTTCCAGCTGGAAAGAAAGTTCATTGAGAATGAAAGCTAGTGACTCGCAGTGAGCAGTGACAGATGCTGCCTGCCTGCATGTGTGAAAAAACTCTGACAGGCAGAAATAACACACCTCACGTGTCTTGTGGTGGCAGTGAAGCAATAAATATTCTAATAGAGTACCGAGGCTCATAGTAATAATGCTGCGCTCCCTTCACAGAAGCCACTCCCCATGCCAGATGACATCTGCCATGGTATAGATGTTCCTGGAACAGGGAGATATTTTTAAATCCCTCAATGTGGCACAAAACTGTGAGTGTATCAGCCAAAATACCAGCCATCACAGCGTTTATATATAGCCTTGCACATACCGTCTATAGATGGGAACACGGACAGATACATGGTATCTACCAGCATTACAAACAGACATTCTTCTGCTGGTCTTGAGTACTTGAGAAGAAACTTCCTCGCCAGCAGCTCCACCCGTGTCATCCCACCCTCTGCAGTTCTCCATCAGCTTCTGCTCCTCAAGTGTGGTAAGTGCTGCATCTCAATTCTCATCACCAAAAACCTGTCCCTCCACTTCCCAAGTGTCCCCTCTTCTACAGGGCAATGAAGGTGACAGGGTGTCCCCACACCTCTGAGCACCCCTCTGTACACACACCTTCCAAACCAGAACCTATGGGCCCAAAACTTCCTCTGTGCTATGACGGGTCCTGAGGAGGAGTTAGAAAATCTTCAAGGCAGTCCAGTTCATTCAGGGACACTTCTGACACGTACAAACTCGAGGCATGGTTCCTACCAGAAGCAGGAATACAGAGGTGCTGGCGGGAGAAGGATTTGCAAGCTCCAAACTAGCAATGGCTCCTCATGGAGCACCTGTAATCGCTTCCCAGGAACTCAACTGGCACCCTAGTTACTGCAGGGGAAAAGGAAAAATAAAAGTGTTTTTTAGAAGTGGCTTCAGGTAGTACAATACATTCTCTCACGAGTATGAAATGTGCATCAGCACTTCACAGAGAGCACCACAGCTGTCAGAGCCAGGGTGATGTTTAAGCTCTTGATACAGTTATCTGCCTAATAATAACCCCAAAGAGCACTCCTTGCCTGGCTGCCTGCCAGACCACATGCAGCCTTCTCTACCCTTTCTGCCTTTTTTTTTTTTTTTAATTTTTTAAACTTTGTCAGACATGGAAACATTGACTCTAAGAAATTCAGCCTCTTCTGTGAAACAGATTGGCTGAGACTTCTTTGTTGTTGCGGAAACCATGACTTGGGTGCTGGGGAGGGGAGACAAAGGGGAAAACTCATGTATTTTGCCTTCACGTGTGCTTTATTTTCTCCCCTAGCAGGAAACAGTGAGAAAGACTCTGACCCAGCTGCTGTCAGCTGCGTTGGAAGTGATTGTATCAGCTCCACCTGCTTAATGTGGGTATTATTCAAGACTGCAAGGACAATGATTTGAGACAAATCAGCAGTGACTGGTGTGTTCTCGAGGGACAAATGCCACACTGGTGCATGACACAAGTGATCCACAACAGTGGGACAACAGTATCAAGGTTGGGGGGAGGAAGGAAAGTAGGAGAGGGATAAACATCTCCACCTCTGTCTAGTGAAAAAAATATTACAAGGGGAGCATGGCTTGTTCAAACATTTCAGTTTACTCCACATTATTTCCAGCACTCAGAAGCAACAAATGAGCTGCACCAAGAGATCCAGCAGCTCAGGGAAGAACATCATGTCCATGTCAAGCTTTCCAAGCCTTATAAACTACAAGAAGTTCAACATGGTTTCTTTATACTGAGAGAATAATAGCCTTGGAAAACCAGGCTGTGAGGGGCCCCACTTTGCCATCTACACATGCTGTGGATCTGGCCCTGCATGTCACGGAGCTCAGGGGTGGTGCAGCCCCACTGAAGCAGGTCCTGCAGACCACTTCTCACAGCTAGCTACCTGTCAAAGCAACAAAGGAGCCTCCAACGAGCACGTGGACAACAGCACAGGCTGAAGCAACTGCTGCTGAAGCACGAAAGAGGCACTTCAATGGTGTTTTTAAAGGGAAAAGATAAAAAGGAAAAGGGAAAAAGCATACCTTTGCAAGTTTCAGGACAAGAAGAAAGCCCCAGGTCACTGCTGTAGCTAATAAGAAGGGCGATAGTGGTGCTCAGCAAGACTGTTCAAAACATCCTCGTGACTTTTTTTTTTTTTAATCAAATGCAATACACATAAACAGCATCATGACCACAGCAGGCTGCTGCTTTGACATCCATACAGCCAGTAAGACCCTGTGAAGTTTTAATGGGCAGGTCAAGCCTACAAAGACTTTGCTACCACCCTCTCCTGCCTCCACCACATACCCCACTCCCCAGCAGTTTTACTCCGAGAACTTCACAAGCTTTCACCAGAATTGCTGCTCAGAGAGCAGCCTGCTCACAGACAAAGCACACACAGCTCCAAGAGAGAAGTCCTTTAGCCCATTCTGTATCACATTCCTCCATGATCCAAGTAAATAACATCTCACAAAAACAAATTACATCAGGCATGGGGCCTGGGACCCTCATTAACCAAATGGTGAGTTTTCATAAGAATTTACCACTTTTACCTCCACACAGTCAAAGAAGTGGAAGCAAGCCAGGAAAGAAGGGAGGCATCGCCCTTTGCAAACACCTAACGAGCCCAACTGAAAACACGGAGCCCAGCACCTTTGGAGACATCCCCCTGCACACCCAGGCAGGGCAGGCGGCTGGAGATGAAAAAGACCCACCAGGAAAGCTCTTCCGTAGGGGCTGATATTTCAGCTATTAAAGAAGTTTCTGTTTAAACAGACATTAACTGCATATGCTCAGGAATTTCTCAGCTTTACCACTTAAAAAACACCCAAAGCCACTCTGAGGCTTTTCCTTTTTTCACTCCCTCCTTTATTTGCTCTGTAAACACGTTTGTGTGCGCCCTGGATCCTGTAACGTTCTGCTGCTGTGACAGCAGCTCCAAAGCAGAGCAGCAGCTACCTACACAGCTCACCAGGGACTGCTGAATGTCCTGAGTCCTGCCCCTGCCATCACAGCACACCACGGTGCAGAGCTCCACAAGCCCAGCTCCTGGCAGGACCTTCTCCCAGCACAGGATGAAGCAGAAGACGCCGTTGTTGCCATTTGTACCGACAGATAACATTATCAGGAGCGCACGCTCCTGAACCCAGCCTGCCACCTTCACAGGATGAAGCACCGCCAACAAAACCCGACCTGTTAGCAACTTATTAAAGCACTGCTGCAAGTTCACCCACAGATCAAGGCCTCGATTGTGGCGGGTGGAAGATTCAGAATAACTGCAAATACTTTGTAGCCTTTTGAAGAGGCCGCTGAGGTCAGCCCCGGGATGTTTCCCCATCCCAGGCCAGATGAGAGAGGCAGAGAGCCTCCTGTGCACCAATACCATCATGGCCAACTGCTACAGCAGGGCTGCCCATAAAGCTGCTCCTGAAGGTGCCAGGAAGGACAGGACAAATGGAATCAGGAAACTCAGATCAATTCTTTGCTTTACCATATATGTACCTACACATGCATACAAACAAATATTTATATACATCTGACAAAATCTGTGCAGCTTTGGGCCAGCTTTGACCCTAACTGACCGGCAAACAGGTGGTAAAATCACTGCCCTAGACACACCTGGAGGCAAGAGAACACCCAGCAGCTCCATCTCCACCCCATCACTGCACACAGCAGGAAACTTCAACAAGGACACACCAGGGAGACGCCTCTCCAGCCCAAGGGAGCAATCGGTGGCACTGGCCCAAAGGGGCTGCTGGCAGATATCCCGCAATACTTTCTATTCTGTCCCTTTACATTGCCTTACACCGTGCACATCTGTTGGCCTCCCTCCCCAAGAGGAAGGCTGGGAGTGACTCCTCTTGTCAAACAGGTCTGCCCCGAGCCTCGAGCAATATGAAATCTCCCGAAGGCAGCCAAGAATCTCTTTCCCCTCTGAAATCAGGTCACCTCCACCACACTCAACCTCAGCCCACCCAGAAAGTCTGAACCAAAACTCAGACACCCTTTGGCTGGGCTGGCCAAGCCACCACCCCTAGGCCCAGCAAAGCAGCCTCTGCAGCACCTCAGAGGTGGAGGGGTGGGAGAGGGGAGTAACTTTTGGCAATGAAAATGTAATGGAACATTTTGTATCGATCGATTGTGGGATGAGTCATGTTTAGAGTGACTCGCCTCCTCTTCCCCTCACTTCCCCACCCCCAAATTATGGACTGCAAGAAATGAGCAGAGATAATGGACAATTTCAGATGTTCTGAACTCAGGTTTCTCTCCTGCTGGAAGAGCATACTGTGACAGTAAATGGACTAAACTGCAGAGATGTCCTACACATTCCCACGCCTTATACTGGCTACAAAAGAATTGTGTCTACTAATGGGCAATTAGGAAAGGACTAGAAGGATGGGGGACTACTTCGTGGACTAAATGAGAAATCAGAAGGAAGATCTGAAAAGGATCAGCAGTAAAAGGAGACAGAAGAAATAGACGGGGATCAGAACGAGCCCCAGAAAAAGATAAGCAAGCTGGAGGTACATCTCTACATTTGCACACACATGCACCAATCTCTGATTTGCTGTCTGAGTTTCCAGAAGACTCACTTTGAGGCTATAAGGTAGAAGATGACAAGCTGCTTATGCAGTGACCTATTAATGTTTGGCAGTGGAACACAGGAGGTAACCACCCAGCACCCCACCAGCCACACGGGGCATTCAAGCCTGACCAAGAGATCTTGCAGCACTGACTCCAGCCAGGACCAGTACACTCCATTCAGAGAAGAAACTGGTACTTCATACCCTGGGAGATGACTAATTGTAGTAGCTGAGTTATGGCATAGCTTTTAACACACAACGAAGAGACATTAAGGTCATCTTGGCTCTCATCTACACCATCCCCTCCCACAGTAGACTTGCTGCTCTTTTTTTCCTCCTACTCCTTTTCTCACTTTCTAACCTCCCCTTCAACATTCTTTCCTTTCAGGTCTTCTCACCTCCCTCCATACCCATTTACCTTCCTCTCTCTATCCACTCCTCCAGCACTTGAAACATCCTTCTCATCACCCACAACTCCCACTGCAAAAGCCCTACTCTTCCAGGAATCTGCTTTATCCGGATTTTGACCTCCAGCAATTACCTGTGCTAACCCTTCCCCAGACCTCAAGTGCACATTTGTCTGCCTGGCTTTGCAGAATCTTTAGGAAAAGGATTGTCATCTTCCCCACTTGCAAAGCACAGGACACATTTACTGGGCGAGTAAATGATAAATAAGCCATTTCAGGGTAGCTCACTGTGGGTTCCCTTGGTGTTTGCCCTCCCTCCACTGCAAACTAATCTACCTGTAAGACTTTTTCTTCCTTATCTCTGTTACAAGTTTATCACTTTATCAGCATTTTTCAAAAAAGTTGAGATGGGGAGATGGGGAAACAAAGGGCCTTTACCAGCCCTGTTCACTCTCAGCTCAAACCCTGAGATGTAGAGGAGCTTGTGGGAGCACCATGGGGAGAGATCATGGCCAGAAATAACTCACTGGGATTATTTCAAATCCCACATGTCTCACTTCAGTTTTCAGTAGGTTTTTGGACAAGCAGACACACATGGCTGTTTGCTCAGGGAGCAATTATCAAATCTACATCCAATTCCACCAGCTGAGTGTGTGCCCGCCTTTGGAAGGAAGCTGGAAAAGAGGTGAGTAGACTGTTGAGATAGAAAGCTGGGGTAAGGAAAAAGAAATTACAAAGAAAAGTTTACCCACAACACGCAGGGCATCAAAAGGTGACTAAGAGGCAGCTCGGGCTTCAATGAATAAAAACATCAAAATAGGGAAAGCAAAACCCTCCACCCATGTCAAAGCCAATGCATGGAACTGGGCTGGTTGTTTGGCAACCACGCCCATGCAGGATGGAGAATTTGCATAACAGGTGGAGCACTTCTCGGGAATCAAGGTGATAAAATGTTCATTCAATTAGAAAAAAGTAAGAGGGCAAAAGTACTTACTAGACAGTTCACTGGGTTGAGATAAAGAACCAGCTTTTTGCATCAAGAGAACCTAAGTTGTCTGGGGTTTCTGCTCTCTGGCTCCCTGCACTCCTCCACCATGAGAATTTCACCCCATCTGCCCCCACACACCAGCTCCTCACCTACATGAGAATGTCACTCCAGTCACTTCAAAACACCCATCCCAGTACCCTCCTAGTTTTCAGAAACAATTCGCTGGAAACATGCTCAGAAGCCATGTCCTTCTCTATCCTTACAGTCCTAACAGCCTCTACAAGGTTATCTGACGTAGCTTTCTGACTCTCGCACATCTTTGCGGAGAATTAGCTGATAACTAACAAAGCACTGTGGGAAGCACATGTGTCAGGAAGCATAAGTGATAACACCAGTGTGCCATGAGAAACCTCATCCAGACCCTCAGGAAAAATTACAATTTTTTTATTGGTTTCATCTGAACTCAGCAGATACCCTCAAGACTACACAGCAAACAGGAATGCCTCTAAGCAAATAACAGCAGGGGCATTCAAACCCCCCTGTTGATTAGACATGATCACCAAATCAGCAACAAGGAATACACGGTGAAAATTAAGAGCAAAAGTCAAACAATCACCTAGAAAACAACAGGAGAGCACGTAAGAACAGCAAGCCAACAAGCAACCCTTCCTTCACACTGAATGCACCTTCCTGCATAGCAGCATTTCACCCTATAGAGATGGAAGAAGCGGTGCTTAGTGCTGACCCTGGAGACTTGCCCAGAAGTTTTTATATCGCTCAGCACCCTGTGCATAAAAGGGCAGCAGCAGTGACACTCCTGGTGAACTCCTGCTGGCCAAGCTGTCTGGCAGGTATAGCTAAAAAAGCCGGGTTTGGAAAATATTGCCTTTTTATAGCTTATCTCAGTGCAGACAGCTGCCTCACACCTCTAGAAATAGCAGGATTTAACAGCCATGTTTGCAGGGACAGATTTTAAAGGTTCCATCTTCTAAGAAACAACCTACACATTCAGAAACAGGAGGCCAGATTTGTTTTGATACTGGAACCCCCTTCCATATGCTAAGCATACCCACGGATTTGCAAAAACCCTGCTCTGAAAATGGGATGTTCATTCAGCAACAGGAGACAAGTAACTTGCGTTTGCCTTCCTATAGAGCTCATTCCCAGTACAATCAGCAGCAAAACAGCACATGATTAGGCTGATATTGCCTTTTGCTGAAAATAGTTGGCATTTTACAACTAAAACAGTGGTGGAGGAGAGCATTAAACATTGGAAAAACAAGACTAATAACTTAAGTAAAAATAGCCCAGAGGCAGAGTGGATCAGCACCTCTCTGTTGCTCCTCTTAAGATGGAGCAAGCCAGGATCAGATCCCAAACCACTGCTATGATTTGTTCAAGCTGATAAGGACTGAGCCAGGGATTCATTCCTGGCTCAGTCCCACAGCTGCAAACCCCAACCCCAGGGGTCTGGAGGAGCTTCTTCAGCCCCCTCGACTCCATCATGTTTGTGAGTGCAACAGTGATTTCTTATTTTCCTACCTTTTTAGCAATAACAAGCTTTTTTAGATGAAAAGCACCAAATTCCCATGAATTTAACACTGGAAGAGCTGATGTTAAGGACAGAAATAGCTCTAAACCTAACACAGCCTTGCAAAATTTCCATGGTACCACCTTTTATTAGCAATAGCTGGACCAGTTGTCTACAGCATCTTCCACATCAAGAAATTTTAAAACTTTTTTTTTTTTTAACTGAATGAAGGGGTACTAAAGACAACAACCTGCTGTGAAATGACCAAAATTCATATGCAAACAACTCATTAGCAGTGTTCAAATGCAATTTAAATTACTAGTTGTTAAAGTGCTCCTCAATTTCATGGTAAGTTTCCAAGCAAAATTACATGCTATGTACTATTTAATTGATTGTTTTCTACTTCTTAACATCCATTTATTCCCTCCTCCTGTCCTTTTCTTAATTTCAAGGGATGATAATGACTTTTCGGGGAAAAAAGGGGAACAGCAAATGGAGTTTAAGAGGGATTTACCTGAAGAACAAGGATGTAGGAGGGAAGTGGCTGCCAAAAACAGGCAGCTTCACCAGAACTTGTCCCTCCGATATTTCTGCAGCAGGGGTGTGAGACAGCACAGCACAAGGATTCCTTTCGTCTTCACCAGAGGCAGCCAGGCTTCTGAAACCGGATATTTCTTTAAAACATAGTCCTCGCCCACCACGACAAGCAGTAAGCACAGTTAACTATTCCAGGCTATCGGTAAAGCAAGAGCAACCCGTTTCCTCCTTCTGGGCATGTTAGTCCTTGAACCAACACGCTCACTGGAGGCAAACAAGTTGTTCTCATTTGGAGACCTCATCCCAAATGCAAATAACCTGACTCACAGCAGCAAAGTCCCCCTCCCCAAAGCTGACTGAAGCAGAAAGCCCTGAGTGAGATCTCCAGCTGTGTGGCCAGCTGGTACAGGAGAATGTGTGTGATAAAGCTAATAACAACAGACATTTCTTAAAAGCTTGCACTCCACTCAGATCCCAGGAAAGAGCAGCCGTACAATTAGGTGAGGTGCCATCTGGAAATTTCTGAAGTAATATGTGTTGGGATCATGTCACACACCAGCAACATACATCAACTTTATGAAATAATCAATGTCTCTTGGTTTACCTTTAAGCAACTGATGCAGAAATATTTTGTGCTCTGAAAAGTATGACTTTATTAGATTAAGAGAGATGGGTTTAACAGCATCACTCTGCCCAAGGCCACAAAGCACCCACCTGTCTGCAGGAGATCAGCATGAACCACCACATGAAATACAGAGATTTGCACTTTTCCCAAATCTACCACATAGTGCCCTAATTTCTACACCTGCACACCAGAATAACACCACTTTCCTCAGCCTTCAGGCACAATTTAGTGTTTAAGGACTCCAAAATCTTTGCCTAAAGAAATGCAAAATGTAAGATGTGCAGAGGTTTGTAACCTTCACCTCTTCCATGCTCACATGTGTCAGTCCTGTGCTTTCTGGGGCAGCTTCTCTTACCTGCCATGGGACACACACACCCAGCCCTTAGAACTCCCTCAGAGCACTCAAATCACAGTGCTGGTGTAAATCCTTTGCCAGCTATGCAGTGCCAGCCCTGGACTGATCAGGTCAACAGCCAGGATGAAGGATTAGCTGTGTACTAAAACTCCTTACATGGGAGCTAAAGCAACTCCTTTGTGTTTAACACATCATTAGAAATGATCGAGAAGCTTAAGAGAGGCAGGCATGAAGCGCTCTGAGCACTCTTGAGGGCCAGTGCCATGGAAGGCTTCTCAGGCTGGAGTGTTTACTAGGTGACAGGCTAGAAGAAGAAAATAAATTCTTTAGACAGCTGTATTAATTTACAGGTCAGCCCTTAATGGCTCTGTTCCTGGAGCAAGAGAAAATCCTTTGTGGATCCTGGATAGCATCAGTGGTCACTGAATCTGCTCAGGTCCTGGAGAAACACCAGATGGAGAGCCCTGGCAGCCTGCAGTCCCAGCTGTGAGCATCACTTCGTCCTCCAGAGCTCCCCCAGCTCCACCCAGCACCCACCAGGAAAGGGGGACACAGGCAGCACATGGGGAGCTCGTCCTTCACAGTCCATCCAGCTCTCAAGTCACGTCCTCACAGCGGTGAGATGTCACACAGAGAAGGATCAGGACGTGAACACTGAGAGTCACACAGTGCTTCCCCAGGCGTGCCAGACTAGCCCTGCCCAGAGTGCTGCGTTACAGCACCCGGGCACTGTTCATCCTTGTCTTCCAACACACAGCACGTTCTGGCGAGCAGAAAAGGGAGAAAACTGCGAGAGGAACAGAACATCATCATTTCCAGTCCCAGCGTGCTGCTCCCAAAACACCAAGCTCAGACACAAGCAGCTGGAGAAGCCTGGATGTGCCACATCCACGTGCCACCAGAAGCAAGGCCATCGCAGGGGACCACGGGCGCACACGCAGAGGCAAAGCACAGCACACAGGGAGAAACACAGACCACCCATCATCCCACTGCCAGAATTCCACAGCTCGGCACCACCATGCACAACAGAGGAGGAGTGGCTGCTGGGGGAGTTGCTGGGCTGAGGCTTCAGGCGCTGTGACAGCTTCACACATGTCCCCAGTGCCCTGTTTCCTAAGCCATCACCTCCCCTGCCCGTTCAGGCTGGGCACTCTTTAGAGCAGCAGTTCTTTCCTTTGCACCAAGCTCAGCCCAGCCAGGCCCTGACCCCAAAAGCTGCAGTAATCCAATTAGCCTTTTGAAACAACAAGGATTAAAATGCAGCTGAAGTCTACAAACCCCCAACATGTCCAGCCACAGGAAAAGGCTCCACCAATCCTTCATCACTTTTTGTGGCTGAGTGTTTTTTATCACACATCCATCCTCATGAAAACTAAGGCAGCTATCTTTCCCTTTTTGGAACAATCCAGACAGTTTTGTACCTCAAGGGCCTGCTGCAAATGCACACCTCTGAAAAAAACAAACCTCACAATGAGTAATAATCCGTATTTAAAAGGCAAAAGAAAACCAAGGGGTTTAACTTTCGAACAAAGGTCTTAAATTTAAGATATGAAGCAACAGGTCTGAAGAAGCCTAAAAATACCAGTTAGCTGAGAAGATACAAGGATTACTAACCAGCAGTGGGAACTACAAAAGGGTTTTCACCAATGCCCCTTCCAAAGTAAAAGGATGAAGTGCAGTATTTTCCATTTGAGGTGCAGGACTGGCTGCTCCATGACCCCCAGAGCAATGTTAAAAGCACTCTGTACATGTTACATGCTCCAAATGACAAGAGGAATGCAGGATGGTGGATCTCTGCTCCAGATTCCCCAGCATGGTTTTAGCTGCCATGAATAAAACAGGAAGCAGAGCATCTTCCAGGTTCCCCCCACGCCCCTGACTGTCTGGATGAACTGCAGCTTCCTTTCAGGAAAGAGAAAGGAAGAAGGAGGAAGGGGGAGCAGAGGGGGAAAAAAAAAAAGCCAGCTACAGTATAAAACAGATTAAAAACTTAACACTAAGGAAAAATACAGAACAATGGGAAAAAAACAGACACTGAAACTTTATCCAGTTACAGTAGCTAAACTTCAACTAATAGAACAGAGTTAAATATTAACATTTGAGAGAAATATGCCCGTGTGTTATGCAGCCTTTTAACACACTCTTGCTTAAGACAGAAATCATACATAAGCCATTGTTTTCCTTGCTGACCACATAAATATATCCTCTTTTAACTCTACAGTGCTCTGCTGCCTTGCTGCACTAACCAGTGAAACTAAAATGAAAAGTGTGACTGAATGGGAGCTGGCTTAAATTATACCTACTCCTAAAGAAACATTTTGCCTTTGAGACCAATCCACTAAGCCAACTTTCCCTGCTACAAAAGGTTTCATTGGGTCCCTTGCTGTTGATCCACATGCCTGCCTCCACCAGCAATGCACACACTTTGATGCAATCTATCTGACTAAACAAAACAACAAAAATAATCCCAAATTGCTTGCTAAAACAGCAATGATGCACTTACCAGCATTCAGGCAAGCTCCTTTGCTAACATGCTTCCCTCTCGAGCACATCAAATTTGGAACAAGGTCCAGGAGCAAGAGAGAACTGAAAACTGACCACAACAAGCTTCCAAAACAAGAAAGGGGGGGGATAAAAAAAAAACCTTACTACAGGAATTCAAATCCTGCTTCCACCAGACCCTGAGTCACCTCCCCTCCCTTGCAATAGATCAGAGCAATGGGTAAACATTTCCAAATATGGAGATCAAAACTCCAAAGGATGTCAAAAAAAAAAAAAATCACCCTTCTTTCCCTGGCTTTGGCACAGGGATGACTTGCCCCTCTGAAGCATGAGCTGAGCACATTGCCTTTGCTGACCTACACACAGCCTGGACACAGGGCCACACATAACCATCTTCAACCGTGCTTTGGAGGCTCCTGACATGACGGGTGACACTGCATCTCTGTTCCCTACTAGGGATGCACAGGAAGATGCAATGGGAGCAACTGCAGGGGTTGCTGCCCCACACTCCCTGCAACAAACCTCTCTCATCCCTCAACTCACCAGCAGAAAACCTCCTAGAACTACTTTTTGGAGTGTTGTCTGAAGGCAAATAGGCAAATTCAGACTGTGGTTATAGCAATACCAGCTTGGCCCAGAAAAGGCAAGGCTCAACCATCAGTCACACCACATCCCACATCAGCTGCTCACCTGGCACAGGTAAATCTCCCCTGACCTGGCTCATCAAGCTGGTGCTTTATAAAGAGTATGTACTTGAACTTGCATTATGGAAAAAAAAAAAAAAAGCAAAACACAAAAACAAACCACAGCTCTGCAGAAAGGCACAAACTGCAGGGACAAGACAAGATATCCCTGCAGGTACAGGAGCCCCAGGATGGCAGCACCCATCAATCCCTGCTGGGACACACAGCGCTGCATCCCATGTCAGGTGGGACTTGGGGAGCACCCAGCTTCCCTACCCTTGAAAATGAGGCTTGAGGGTCAGTGCTCAAACCCATAGACCAAATTTAGGAGGCAGAACAGTTATTCTTAGAGGGCACAGCTATCCTGCAGAGCCTGCATGCACACCAGAGCAACATCCCTATGCCAACACTCCCACAAGCATCAGTCCTTGGCTGCAAAGGCCGACCTGCAGGCATCAGGAGCTGGCTCTGCCTGCCAGCATGGGACAGCAGCCTCCTGGTAGCTGCAGCCATGGTTCCAGGAGCAGGCAGCCTCTCAGGAATGTGCAAAGCAGGACATTTTCAAGGCAAACAGGCTGCTGAGGCAAGGCGATCTGACCAGACCAGAGTGATTCCCCAGCACCACCCACAAGATGCTATTGAATTTATAGGGAAGGAATTCCAGAGCTGACTCTGCCCATGTATGGCCAAAATAAACTGTAAAAAAGCAGCATTATAGCACATCTGGCTTTCACTGGTACTGAAGCACAGGCTTTGGGAGGAGCAAAAATCCTGCAGTGACAGAGGCTCTGCAATTACCTCCAGGAATTGAGCAGTGGTTGGGGCCTGAGGCAGCAAGTTTAGCACCCAGTACTACAGGTTACATAAAACATGTAAACCACTGCTTTAAAAGGTAACAAAGTTCTCTGCCTTTTAGAATATACCTACATTTAACTCAGTGATCCATCACTAGCACTGCAAAAAAATAAACCTTGCCAGACAGCACCAGCACACGTTCATTACACTGGTGGTCATCAAGGCAGCTTTAAACAGCCAACAGTCCAAGTGGCACCAAGTGGTACACCAGGACAACCTCAACGCATTGCAGGCTAGGACTAGCTCTCCATGGGTAGCTGATGAATGATTTTTCCAAAAACCCACTAAAACCTCCCACAGGAGCTGCATGCCCCAGCCAGCAGCAGGGTCACCTGGAGCAAGGGTCTGAGCACTGTAGTCACCGTGGAAGAAGATGCTTGAAATCCAATGTAAGAAGTGTCAAGTTGGTACAGCTTTTACCAACTCTGACTCTTTTCTGTCCCCTTGCAGAAAACAACTCCCTAGTTACTGCTTTTTGCAAGCACAGACAGCGGAATGAAGTAGAGAATTCTCTAAGTCAAGGTACAAAAGCATGGAAGGGGAACACCTGGAAGAGCAGAAACCCCACCACAAGCACACACCAGCCCTTACAGTTCTGGTGTCCCACCAGAGATGAACAGATCAAAGTTCTCCCTAACAGTTAAATGCCACCACCTTGCCTGCCCTGCCAGCAGAGAAATATTAGCTGTGTCAGCACGAGAGGCAAAGGGCTTACAGAATGGAAGAGGAATGCAAGCTGCAGTGGCACACACGGTGGGGGACAGGGACATGAAACACAGGGGAGTGCAGGCTGCTCACACTGCCTTTGCCTTTGAACAGGGGTCAGGCAGGCTACGTTTTATGGCTCTTGGGGTTGAAACCTGGGACTAATGCTTTTGTGACCTTAGAGGGACTCCCATTTCAGCAGCAAATAGAGCTGTTAAAGGGGGTGGGAGCTCAGGGGCCTGAGCACACGAGGACAAGCTATTTCCAAGCTCCTGGCAGGCAGCCCAGCGCTGCTTTTCAGTGAATGTGAGTTATACCCATCAGACCAGGAACGAGCACACATCTCTTCCGAGCTGCACTTGCTGATGGGAGACCCATAATGCAGCTACTCCCCCAGTTTCATTTACCCCAGGACAGCACTAGGATCTCCCCTCCTTTTCACGGCTGAAATGGCTTTGTACCCTCTCCCTTGCTACCGTGCTCACTTTAAACAGAGGTACCTAAGCGTGACCTGGTGTTCAGTGACTGCTTCAGAACACCTTCCACTCCAAACAACACAGAGGAGAGAAACCAGAGGGATGGACACATCCATGTCCAAACACAGCCTAACCAGGAGCTCCTTGCCACAGTACTAAGCTTGGGAAGTGAAATCTTGGCAGTCTGGGAATAAAATCCAACTCAAGCCTCCTGCACAGCAGTACAGATCGTTATAAAGCAGCCACTGGGTCAGGCATGGCTAATTTAAATAAAAAATTACAAATTACATAAGCAGGATGACTGAGAATATTTGATTCATAAAAGCCATCTTGGAGGGGCAGAGAACAGAGGGGCTGCTGCAGCATCACAGGGACACAGACCACAAAATACAGACTGCAAGGACCAGGGATGCTCACACACATGCACAGCTATGCACACAAATGCCTGCTCCTCCACCATGCACAAAAGCAGATTTAGGACTTGTAAGCTGAAGTCCTGTGCAGTCAAAAGCCAGCACAAATGTTTGTGACAGTTCCACAGGCAAAGGCAAAAACCGGATGCAGAGGAATAAATATAGAAAGAAGTCAGGCAGGCAAAGCAGGTGCTAGCTTGTAAAACCTTGGCCAGAAAGGCTCCCCAGGAGGTTGAATCTGGTAGTTTTGCAACAGCTCCACAGAAAGACAGAAGAGACAGAAAGAAAAAAAGAGAACATGAATGCATATGCATTCTTTTATCGCCATATATAGTATATACAGACATTTGGTATATACACCCCCAAGCTCTCATATGCCACTGTATAGTATATACTATATATGCATTGCCATCTTTGTTTCCATGTGCCCACACTTGTACAGCCTGTGTGTGTGTATGCATTTCTGGTGTGTGCATTTGTCATCTCCCCCACGTCGCCTCTCTGTGAGGGCTATGACACAACACACTGCTCCACAGAGCGTGGCTAAAGCCCCAGCGCCATAGCCTGGGATGACTTCTGGACACTCACAGCTTCTCACAGCTCAGCCCTTCCCCACCAAAGTCTCTGTGTGAAAGCACCACCATCAGTTTGTCTCATATTTTCCGGTGATCCCATTACCCCAGCAAACTTCGAGAACCATGAACAAGGTGCCACTGCCAGAAAAGCCTGGCATCCTTCTGAGAAGTTGCCCCTTGTGCCTGTAAATTGTGTTTACATACCAGTTCTCACGCTGCACAGCCTTACTGGTGGGATGAACTCAGAGCAGGGCGTTTGGAAACACGCAGGGCTCCACCAGACTCACGACTTCAGGTTTCTTTCCCAGCCCTGAAAAGGGAGAGACTTGAGTGATGCACACTGGATGGGCTTCCCGATGGCTTGTCTCCAAAACCTGCAGTTTAACCCACACAACTTCTGGGAAATGCAGCATTTTCCTCCCCAGCTTTCTTAAGCAGAAGCATCCATACTCCTGGACTCCTTCTGACACCTCCAAGAGCAAGCCCCACAACCCTGAACTGAGCCAGTGACCAGCAATGTCAGCTCCCACAGTCTGGCCAACAACTTACACCTCCTCAAGTCACCACTCCTTTACTGCTCTTAATGCCACTGAGAAGGGGGAGGGATAAGGAGATGTCAAATTAGGCATAAAATAAGAGAAGAGGGTGAACCATCACACATCTCTAGCCTTGGGCACAGTGAGGGAGCTAGAAGGCATCATTTAAGGCATTTTGAAGCTCATGGGGTTACCATTACTGCAAGCAGAGCTACACCACCAGCCCTCTGCCTTAGCACAGCCTTTCCTCTGAGAAGCTATGTCCAGTTCCCATTGCAGACTATCTCGCCCTTTCCTGAAGCTGAGAAGGCACCACCTTTTCTTGATGAGACCTGCTAAGTGTTGTTTTTTTCCCTTCAGCAGAAGATGAAGGAAGAGCAGAGGGGACAATCAGGCCACATGGCCACTGCTTTGCATGTGGCACGGGACATGCCAGAACACATGTCAGGGTGCACCCTATGGAGACCAGCAGCATCTGAATCACACACTCCTTCCTGTCCCTATCAGCCCCTGGCCAGCATCCCATCCCAGCCACATCCTGGTCACTCTAAGGCCCTATCTCTGCCCATGACAAAAACAGGCTTGTCTTGTCATCACAGCTCAGCAGAGAAAGTTTTTGCTATTTGCTGCTGTAACTGGAAAAGCTCAGTTCAGATTTGTGTTTGTTGTACCTCTGAAGTTCACAATGATGCATGTGAGCCAACAAACCTGCAACAAAAACGCAGCAAACCGTACGAGGGTGTTGGTGGCTCATGGTCCAAGTCCCCCATCCCTGTCACAGCGAGATGGCTTCCTGCCCTTCCTAAACCCCTTGTCCCCCACACAACATCTGATGCTACAACAGCTAGCAGGGTGACAGGGCTCTTGCCTCTCCCAAGCAGTGCCACACGTCCATTGTGCCAATACCACAAGAGCACAGCGAGCTTCATTCTGACACAGTTCAGTCCCATGGTCCCTGTGCTAGCACCCAGCCCTGATTCCCCACAGGGATAGGCAGGTCTGAAAGACCTCAGGACCATCAGAGCTCCCCTCAGGTGTTATGAGGACAAAATCAACTGGAAAGGGCAATGGCCTCTCCCATTCACTGTAGGCTTGGGATGAAGATGAGTAACTGCAGGGGTTTATTGCTGATGACCTCAGCCAAAGAGCAATTTCTCTCCATCCATCAACGAGGAGACAAGTACAAGCAAATATTATGGTTGTGCATGTTTACTTTTCATTTTAAAATGATGTAGAGTTACATACAATTTAGGTCCTTCCCACAGGCTCCTGGCAAAATGCCCTTTAGTCTTATCTGTAAAGGCAGAATTCAACAACATTCCCCTCTGGTTCCAACACTATCTCAATTCAACTCCCAACAGCACCCTCCAGGAGCTCCAGGTAAGACAATACTTCTTGGGATCCAACCTGTGGTTGAAAAATCTTGGCTCAGGATTGTCTCTCACCAGGTTTAACTCACAAAGTATTTACAGGATCAGCGATAGGACTTGGCCAGTTGAACTGCATCTTCCTGGCTTTCTTTCCCAAACCAGCTGCCCCCATCACCTGTGGCTGGGATTCCTGCAGCAAGGAATACACCACATAGCCTCCTTTTCAAAGCTGAAAACTTGCTGTGAAACCACCCTCTCAGAAGGAAGTGGGGCTCAGTGAGGTCCCAGAGGGGCAGTAACCCACTGATGCCCAGGCAGGCGCTCTGTCCTGGCCACACATCCACAGGTGAGCAGGACAAGGACAGCCCAACTGGTCACAGAGCTAGTCTGTCAAACCACTCCATTAAAGACAAAATGAACAGAAGCAGTTCATTCATTCACTGGCTGACAGTATTGATGCTGTATTACTGACAGTAAGAATCAATATTTCCCAAGAAAAAAAAAATTTAACACACAAGTACAGAAAGCAACTTTTCCTGTTGCAGATTTAAATCTAAAACCAGTAGTTTGCAACCGCAGAATTTAAGCATCAATCCTGTGTTATGGCTTGAGTTTTCTTAGATTGTTCAGATTTTTCAGGAATGGACAGTGGAAAAACCTCTACAAGACTTACAAGTTTCAAAGAGCAGCAGTCAGCACTTTTAGACAAACAGGTGTCCCTAACATAACTTCACAGCGGCCATGAAGAAACAGAAGAAACCAGACTCCACAGTTCCTTTAAATGAAAAATCTTACCTGTGAAAATAACTTCGGCAAGTGCTAATTACACTTCTCCCACAACAGCCTGGTTTGAATGTCATCTGTTTTTCTGACTACTCGAAAGCTGCATTCATTTTTAATCTCCTTTACACTTGAAAGTGTTACCAATATTCAGAGTCTGTTTATCGTTATTGCTATTACTTTTTAAATCAGCATAGCTGTACTCGGTGAAGCCCAAATGCACACACCAGTTGAAGTGGGATAAAGCGGCCTCGTGCTGGGATCCTTTGTTCCATTCCTTCAAGAAGCAGATGGCTCAACCTGACAGCCACAAGGAAAATTGTCATTTTAACTGTTCCAGTCACCAATTTTTAAGCATAGACAAGCTCTCAGCCAGTCACCCTTCAGCATGAACTGACATGGGTCCCCCCTCTATGATTGGCAGGTGCACAAACAGTTCCCCAGATGCCAACCTCATTCAATCTGACCTTTTCATTTTAAATGAAAACCACTTAAAAGCCTGCCCTGTTCTGACATATGTCTTTTTATGTCTTTCCCACTCTGTGCCAATATATTTGTTATTTGCTGGCCAAAGTTCCCAAACTCAGAAATCTCATGTTATCTCCTCCACTGCCAGAGCCCTGACCCTCAGGCACTCTTGCCACTACCAGCACTGAGGGAGCTGTCTGAGATCTCTACGTTCTCATGCATTGGAAAAATCAGACCCCTTTCATGCAAACCTCAATTCAGAGTCCAACTCTGACTTAAAATTCAGCTTATATGCATTGGTAGTTTTACACCTGAACACAGCCACACATAGACATCATTCTGCCCTGGGACATTGACACACACAGAATCTGGCCCAGCAGTTTTCTGTGTTTGTATTTGTGCATCTCAGGTTTCATATATTAAAATTAAACTGCTTGATTCAACAGTACACTGCTGAAGTGATCTAATAAAAGGATCATCCACGACAAGAAAAGCTGGGGACGCATTTCCTCCACTCTGCTGCCAGCACGGCACTTGCTCAGGGAGTCACCAACACAAACAGCCCAGCTGCTGCCTTTTGGGAGGCCAGATCCTGTGCTGGTGAAAAGCAGTAACTCTGTGAATGGTTTCAGTCTGCAAGGAAGCACACACCCCTCCTACAGAGCACCAGAACAGAGCTGCTTCCAAACCCACAGCAACCCCATGCATCAAAATTAGCTATAATGGGGCTTATCACTTCTGAGCTCCTGGTCCAGCCCTTGTCCTGGAGGAAAGCTGATGCCAACCACAGCACAGACCATCAGCTTGGATGGGGAAAATGAGCTCCCATAACAGAGCAAACTCCCTGGCAGCCCCTATGTGCTGCAGGGTGCAGAGCCTGGTGCTAAAGCACTGCCCCAAGGGAGTCCCAAGGTCCCGCAGCAGTGCACAGCAGGCTTTGGGACCACGAGACACACTTTTACCTTTGCTGTCACACTTGATTTTCAGGTTTGTCCTGGGGTTCATTAAATGTGACTAAAACAAGAGGGGGAAAATTAGTTAGGAGAGTAGTGGGGAAAAGAGAACACTTTAACACAGCAGCACAGAAGGGATGGCATCCAGCTCTCCTGGAGATTGCTGTATTGTAGGAAATGTAAAGATCATTCAGAGCAGAACAGATTTAAACAGCAGCTGAGGAAGCCATGAGACAGCCCTACCTACAGCATCCCAGCAGCCAGGAGCCATCGGGCCAGGGTGGTCAGGAAACAACCCAAAAGCAGGACTGGCCATGCTGCACTCCTGTTGTTTTAAATGCCCAAGCACAGCTAGGAAAAAAAGGCAGCTAAGGAATGAGGAATCAGCAAGGCTGTGCCAGAAAGCCTGCGGGTCCCATGCTGGAGCAACCTTTCAGCAGCTCCCGTCACTGCCAGCAGTGCTGTCTGTGATTTACATGTCTGTAACTGACACCAGGATTGGATCCCATATTTCCAAGCACAGACCACTGACCTCACGCTGCTCACACTCCCTCAGTTTACTGGAAGTGGAAGATTTTCAAAACAGCCTCAGTGGCTTTTATTTTCATTTTTTCTTTTCCCCCCAACCATTTGCTGTCTGCCTTTCACTAAGCCTGGTCAGGGACACCCTGAGCAACACGGGGGCAGTTTTACTTTCTCCCCCAGTTGCACCCCAGTTTCTTGATCAAAGAAGGATAATCGATCACGCAGTATCAGAGCACAGCAGAGCCTGCGTTTCAAACAATGGATAACGTTTTTCAATCCAAAACTTTAAAAATGCCATTCCCCCACTGCCCAAGGAACAGCCATTTTCCCCAGGCAGCACTGGCAGAACAGTGCCCTAGCACACCTCTTGAGTTATAAGGTGCTTGGTCAAAAAAACCAGACTGACAGTGACCAGGGCAGTGGAGAAGTGCTGCGCCCCAAGGCAGGATCCCAGCCCAGGGTCTCCTGCAGCCCACCTTTAAACTGAAATCTCCAAAGGCAGAGGTGGCACATATTTGCTGTGCCAAGTCTAAGGGGTTTGTTATTTTTTAATAATTTTAATAATTTTTATTATTATTTTATAACAAATGACAATGTTCCTCTAACCATTTTGGTTTTAAATGGCCAAAATTTGAAGGCAGAGAACACCTTCCCCCAGGCTTGCTCAGGTGCCACCACAATGAAACCCCTGGCAGCATGGCAGACCCTCTTATCGGTGTCCTTAAAACCATTTGTAAAAGAACCTTTTAAAACTTAGAACCTACATGACCAGACATTCTTGCTGCTCGAGGCTTACATTTTATCCAGATTACATTTTTGGCCAGATCATTTGGAAATAGCAACAAATAGCTGGCAGACAACTGGATTCCACACTCCTGTGCCCACATGGTCAGGCTTGGTATTTTTGAAAGCATTATAATTCATGGAGATGTTTGAAAAAGCACAATCAACCAGGACCAGTAAATCTCTCTGGTTTAGAAATGCTTGCCTCCTCCAAGCATTAGCCATCTTCTTTCATCTCCATACCTTAAGAGCAAACTGTCCCAGTTTCAGACTTAGAACAAATACCTCCAGGTGGAATGAGAATATATATTATTAAAAAAAAAACCTAAAAAAAGGAAATTTTCTCAGTGTTGCTCTTCCCCTTTCCGAACAGCTGCTGGGAGAGGCCAAAGAAGCATACTTCTTCAAGAAAAAAAAAAGGAAAAAGCTTGGATGGAGCAGAGACACCCAAGTAAACGTGGATATGCAGCAACCAGCCAAAGTATGAAGCGGCCTCACCACAGACTGCACCTCAGAAAAACATTTCTGTTCCCAACAAATGTTTTTACTGTCACAAATAGAAAAATAGGAAAAAAACCAATTTTTTTTCCTTACAAGAAATGAGTTGTAAGCTGATGTTTCCCTCAGAAAGCTCCATTTTGAGAAAGGACCCATTTATTCCAAATATAGATAAAAGTTTATGGAGCAATTCTGACAAGCCCTGATAACTGCTCTTACTACATCTGAAAACTAGGAGGGCCACAGATGCCTGTGTATGCATCCGCCTTCTGAACAACAAAGTACCATTACTTGCATCATAGATGGGGACTGAGACATGCAGAAGACACATGAAAAGGCTGGTTTAGTTCCTAAATTACCCTGACTTCAGCTGGAAGCCAGACTCTGGGTTGAATTTGGCCCTTACACCAAAGCAACAGAAGTGGCAGAACTTGGACATCCCTTCACTGCCTTGTGCAAGAGAACAAGCACACACAGATTCCATGAGAATTCTGTGGAATATTCTCCCACCAAAGGGGTTTAATTAATTGCCTGTAAAAGGGGACTGTAATTTATCACATAACTTCTCAGCACAGTAAGAGCAACTATTGCATGTCTTTCCTCTTCTTAAAAATAGCTGATAAAAAGGCTTTAGCCCCTCCATGCCATTGTACCTTGACCTGGAGAAGTAAGTACACTGGACTTTCACTGCATTTCCTTTATTATTTGCCTACAGCACCAACAATGACTATTAAATTGCACCTCTGAACCTCTATGATTTGGTTCACTTTGTCTCCATTCCTGTTTCTCTGTGAAAAGGAAGAGGCTTCTGGTTAGCAGAATGGCAAAGTTAGCAATTACACATCTCCCAGCACCCTCAATAGATCTCACCAGGGCTCACAAGGAGAGATCACGCCTCTTCCCATGTACCTGATGTTTTCTCAGCACAAAGATTTCTCAGCTACTGATTTTCCATTTCCAAGAGTTTGCCACATGATATCCTCCAACCTGCTACACCTGAGCACTGTATTCCAGAAGAGTACAGATCTACTTGTTTGAAACACTTGCTACAGCATGCAATCGCAACATCACACCGAAGGCACAAACCACTGAGACCAGCAAAGGTCTCTTCAACCTTCTTCTGTCTCGCTGTGTGATTCACAGGAGCACCTAACAGCATAACACCACCATCACACCTGTCCTCACCTACTCCTACCCTACCATACTAAGCTTGTCAGCAGGAATTCTGTTGCCAGCATTTGAAGACAGCATTTGTTACCGAGCCAAGTGTTTTTATTTTTCACTTGGTGATGGGAAAAAACAGAAGGGAACCATGGAAGCTTTCAGAGGCAAAGATTTCTCCAGGACTTGCCAGACAGTATTTTCAAAGACTGAATTGGCAGAGCATCAAGGAATTCGGCATACAATGTGCAAGCAAGACCAGCTCTGTGACAGCCATCAGCCAGGCTCAAGGAGCATTAGTGACTGCAGTCAGGAAAACAGAAGGCAGAGGAGGAGAGAGAAAGACAGACTAAAAACTGCTCCTCTCACAGGAGCTACAGCCATATGCCTGGTCATCAACCAAGAAGGAAACAGAATAAAATGAGGGGGCACCTTTGAGAGCAACTGCAACATCTTAGGCATCAGCAGCCAAGCACAAGTCAGCACATGCCAAGACTGACCACACAGCAGCGTGTGAGATACCACCCTTGGCCTTCAGCCTAGAAACAGGAGACACGCGTGGGAGCAGCGTGGGCAGAGCTGGCAAGCGAAGGCTATGTCCTATCAGGGCTGTGAATCTGCATGCTGCACACAGGCTCACAGCAGCCTCGTGTAAACCATTCGCCCATAGCCACCATGTATCTAGTTACAACCCCCAGAAACACAGCTGACCTGATCACCAGGTCTTTATCAGCATTCACAGAGACCACAGAAGGTCAAGAGAGCCATCACCCAGGAAGAGAGGACAAGCACAGTGAGCTCAAAGGGAACTTGACAGGCCAAAAATGACTGCAGTCACGGAGGACCGGGGAGAACTCGCTCATGTCACCCTCTTTTTCTGTGGCACTAAGAGGCAACAAAACCTCTGACCTTTGATTAAACCACGCTACTCTCACAAGAGGGGGCGGCTTAGGGGCTCAGGAACTCAATAAGAAACTATTTATCTCAAGGTCATGGGTTCATACCCTCTTCAAGATCTTTTTTCTTAGTCAATTAAAACAGGAGACTTGATCTGCATTAAAAAACCCGTTGCTAAGGGCACAGCCAGATACCACCTCATCAAACAGGCAGATTAAGAAAATAAAGCCCCTTTGCTACTCCCTGCACACCCCATAACAACTTCGGGAATGCTCCCTGTACGAAGCGAACACAACTCACTTTTGTACCCAGGGTGGGAAAGCAAAAGGGGGCACTGCAGATGGGTGGGCACAGCTGCCATCACCAGCCTCTACAGCAGAGAAAACACATCCATTTAGAGCGTTATGAATGGAGCTGATCCTGCCCCAGCCTCTGAACCCAGTCATGAGATTCCTGCCCATCCCTGTACCACTCCTTTCAGAGGATGGATGTTCAGCCACTGACTGCCATTCCTCCTGCCCCAGCTAGTGCTCAGGGGCTCAAACCCCACCATGACGTAATGGTGGGGAGAAATATAAGACTGGAGAAGTGCTTCTGCCTTTGCACAGAGCAAACTCACAGAGCTCCAGGCCCTGCGCTTCCAGGGAGCCCAGCCACTTCGGACTGGACATCTTTCAGCCCTCAACCCAGCAGTGCCATCAGACAACCCCTCCAATGTGCACTGAAGCAGCACAAACACTTGCATGGACACTCAGGACTAGCCAAAAAGGGAGAAGGCCCTCTGTCCCCCACCTGCTGCAGGTCCAGTCCCTGTTGAGGCAAAAATAAGGACAGAAGCAGAGGCTGGGCAAACAGAAAGGAAAGGAGGCACCTTCCCACTCTAATAGCAGGCTCAACTCAGCACATGAATCAAAGTTAATGTGTATCTGAAACCAATTACTGATAGAAATGGAACTATCTAGGAACTGGGGTTCCTGGTAGTGAGCACGCACGAACATTCAAAACCTATTTTTTCTTCTTGCTGGCTTTTAGCCCATAAAAAGCCAAGATAAAAACATGCTCCAGCACACAGGGTGCACACACTCACTTCTATCACCTTTCATAGCTTCCTACCAAGAAAACACATCCTCGATCCCAAATGTAATCATTAGGTTCATAACATTTTTCACAAACCTGTGCTTTTCCTATATTTATCCTTTGGTGCAACAGTAGACAAAGGATTCAAGCACAAACTCCCTGTGCACCAGGATGGGGCCCTCCCATGCGTCGTGGCCAGTGAAAAGCACCACAGCACAAGCAAGAGGTTTGGAAACAAATAGGAAGTCAGCGTAGTTTTGTTCTGTTCACCAAAGATGGTAATTATTTTGGAAAAGACTACATACCCTTTTGGCTTTTAATTAGCCGCAAACCAAGTCCACTCGGTTCCTGTGAGTGAGAAGCTACTAGGGGTTATGGATCCCCAACCAAGGAAAACAAATCTGTACTCATCCTTCACCCCCAGAATAACTTCTGATTGTCAAGCACAGTTACCAGGGGAATGAATAGCTTCTCCTGCAAGCTCCTCACTCAATTAGACTAATGCCGACAAAAAGGCTGGGCAGCAGCCACAGGCAGCACGGGGTAAGTCAGATGCACACACTTGGTGCAGCAAAGCAACTGCAGCAGATACAGAATTATGAGGGACAGGAGGAGCAGCCCACAGCCCTTGTCATCACAGAAGACACCACGACTTGTCCTTGGGGTGCTGAACAGCAAAAATTGGTGGGTCTGTGCCCTGAGGAGACTCCAGGAAGTTTTAATCACAAGCCGATATTCAGAGCCATCATTTGTATTTCAGGGAGACTGATGAAGAACTGAGTGAGCAAACACCTAAGGAAAGTCCTTGATATATTAGTAATCCAGAACTATCCTACTGCTGCCCCAAGCACTTCACTTAGCAGCCCTACAATTACAACCCTGTCTGAAAAATCAGGACAGCCATGCAGCCAGAGCACAAAATAGAGGCCAGGAGAAATAAGTATGATCCACAGTCCTTCTAAAAGGCTTCTCGAATCACAAACTGGAGAGTCCAGAGACAATTCCAGAACAAATCACTACTTCAGCAACACTTGCTTGTCCTCAGAAGTGTTAAAGCTTGCAACTAAATGCTGACCTTTGAGGAAAGAGAGGGAGGCAAGTAAAGGATACAGGCAAACCAGGAGCATCATGACTTCACACATGACCACCAAGAAGGTGAGCACATGAGCACGTGGACAAAGGCAGGCAGTAAGCAAAATCCACAGCTCCCTCCTTTCAACTAGATTTTAATAGAGTGTGAGCATGCAAACATACTGCTAAATCCCATTCTCCCTCACAAACTAAAGGAAGTGGTGTCGGCCAAGGAAGCCCAGCCCATCCCTTGCACACTGTGGCAGAGCAGCCTGAGGCAATGGCAGCAGGTGCCCTGCTGAGCTGAGCCCACACAGCCACCAACACACACAGCTCCAATGGGATCTTCTAGCAGGTGTTATTGGAATCCTGCGCATCTCTCTAGCAAAGTGCAATGATATTTAACTTCCTTGTGGGCTCTGGAGGCTGCCAAACATCTGTTGGGATTAGCTGGTCCATGTTTGTGAAGCGCACACAAACGCTAGCATAAAGAAGGGGCTGGCCTATTTATGGATGTGAGTGCTGGACCAAGACCCAAACCCGCATGCTGTATTTGCACATATGGCTGTATCTCCCCTGACAGATTTCACTGTTTTAGGATGGAGGCACGAGGTGTCCCCCATAGCTCACAGCCTACTTCTGGTCGATGATAAGTTCAGTGAGTCATGCTGCTCCCCTCCTCCACTTCACCCCATCCAAATGCAAAACCAACTTTTGCTAACAAGCTGGGCCAGTGCAGCTCTACCCCAGGAGTCCCAAGATCGGGGCTACCCTTTGCAAGGGAAAACCACCTTCATTCAAGATCCATTCCACTCTCCGGAGAGCTGTAGATCACACTCACAGCCCACAGACTTCCAGTAGGCTCCCCAACACCCAGCTGCATCTGATCAGCCACCCAAATTCCTCATGGCAAGGGTCTTTGCATTAAGTTTCATGTTTCTCTTGGGTGTCCCTTCCTCACACAGAGGCCTCCTGTGAGTAAGGGTTGAGGAATGAGACAGCAAGTACACACAGCTCAGAAACCACAGTGATAAACAGCCATGAGGGAGATTAACTCCCCCGGAAGGACAGGAAGAGCCCAAATGGGTTTCAGATTGAACTGTGCACGTTTGTTAAAGGGATATAAGTGACAATGGCTCGTGGTGGCAGGGCCACAGGAGCCATATGTTCCCATGACCTAGAACTGCTTTGCACCATGCTCCAAATCCTCCATGTACAGCTTTGCTCTGTCAGAAGCTACTGCTTCCCTTTCCTCCACACATTTCAATACTTATCAGGTCTTTATCTTATTCATGTTCTGCTAACAAACTCTTATTACATCCTTTTGATCTTTGCTCATCCTCAGTCACTATGTCCCCAAGTCAATCATTCTGCTCTTCTCTCACCATTCTTTATCTTCATCTCCCAGGGCAGGATCTCCTCAGACCCAGACATCACTTCATGGGTGCAGCTTTTGCTCTCTGCTTGGGCTCACAGGACTTTGACACACACACTTTGCCAGACTCACAACTCTCCGTCAGGTGCCAAAACAAGTGCCAGGCCCAGTCCAAGATGCTACTGGTCAAATTTATAGATACAGACAACACAGGAAAATGTTGGCTATGGGATATAGAAGCAAAAACAATGGAAGAAAGGGAACCAGGAGTATACCAATACCATACCCAGAACTGCTTGTGTCTTTCATTAGATGGATAGATCTTGTCTTTCTGGAGATCAACAGCATCTGGAATCATTTTCATTCTGCATCAGGCAGAATTTGCACAGCTAAAACACACAAAAAACATTCCCATTCTAGCAGGTGCCTCTTCCGAGGAAGTTGAAACTAAATGAGATGAGACAATGACTTTCTGATAACACAGCTACCTTTGCACATCCAGCTCCACCCATGAAAGTGGGCACACCCATAATTAGGCATGAATCAAATCACCTGAGACATAAGAAATTTATCAAGAGTTGTTGCAAAAACCCATCAGGTTGCTTGTGCCTCAGTGCACTTCAAGGGATGGGGAACAGCCACCACAGGCAGATGGCTGCCCTGAAGCCAACAAAGCTGGAGCAGACCACTTTCACTCAGATGTCTGGCACACAACAGCATAATCCAAAACCTAACACACCACCTCAGGTGTGCAAATGAATACATTTTAGAGGCTTGGGCCATGACATCCAGGGAAGCATGGTGGTGTGGATATGCATATGACAGCCCAGAGAGTGGCCTGACCCTACACAGGGTGGGGACTACCAGTACAAATGATCACTGTAACACACTGGATCAATCCCTTCTATCCTGTCCCAGGTAGAGCACAGAAAAGCAATATACCCAGCAGTGCAAAGGTGAGGTGATACCAAGCCACCTGCCCTGCATCCTTAGAGACATTCAATACACAGCCATAGGAAAAGCACCCACAACACGCTGCCTGTAGGCTGTGTGTGCAATGAGGGCATGGGAGTAACTAACTTCATCCAGAATGACTTACAAATGAACACACCCTGCAGGGATCCTTGTATGTCATACTGAACAAGCTCTACTCTTGTAGCTATTTCTCCCATGCTACAATACAGTCCTTAAAAATTTCTCAACTTCCTTAGCCTCCACACACCCCAAGTTCACAGTTGTCCCATGTAACAGAGCAAAACACGTTGTGCCAAGCCATGGAAGGAGGCATGCAGGCACTCCAGGAGCTGCCATCCTTTCACCCAGACACTTCAAGGACCCGAGTGGGTGGAGTGCCTCGGAAAGACACACTCATTTATATTGTTTTAAGTTCACCTGCTGCTCTGGCCACACTCCCAAACCTTGAATGCAGAGAGAGACACTCAAAGAGGCGTTACATGCCAAGAACTCTGCACTGATTCCTGCAGCAATGCAGAGGTCCAAGGCATTATTCCTAACCTCCAAAACACACTTCTGCCCCACAGTTCTTTACTTAATGCCACTGTTAAAAGCTTGCAAATGTCTGCACTACTCACAGTATTATCTCCTGCTCTCTATGAGGCTGACTTTCCATGCAGCGAGGCTGTGATCACTCTGCATGCTACAGTAGGAAAGAAGCCTGCCATTTCCCCAGGTAACTTTAACCCTTCTGCCCTCCCTTTGCTCCCCATCTGTCTGCCTCGGGAGCAGGTTAGGATTTGGGTACAGGACAGTGCTAAAACACTCGCTTATCTTCAGGCACACAAGTAACTGCAGAGTTCAGCTGGATTAGTCATACACTTGAATTTCAAACTTACTGTGCAGAAGGTTCACCAAGACCTCCTTAAATGGCAAAGATGCAATGCTGTGTTTTCCAAACTCGGCTCTGTGCATCCCAAGGAACTCAAAAAAGAAATGGAATCTCTGAAAAAGCACCGAAGTGAAACAGTGCTAAGGAAGGCACAATTCTCATTCTCCCAAAAAATAGCCTGCAGGATCAGAAGTGATAAATAAGCTTTAAAAGAAGCTTAAACTACCCTGAAAAATGTCAGTCACACTGTACGTGGGAAAACAAGTCTCTGAGGATGCAGATGAGCAGTTGATGTGAAGTCCCCATTACTTCTACTCCTTGAAATATGTTTTTATACATAAATACCACCTGGACCTTAACCATCTTTGTGGCACACTTCTGGACCTCCTCACCAGCAAGCACTGAGTTGCTCTAGCCTTCAAATGCCAGAGACAAAAATCAACTTCACCACTAAGCTAGGCATTTTAATACCCATGCAAGGTAAGTACAGGCTTTGCCCCTCTCAAGGATAATGATGATAATGCATAAGAGGCAGGTACAGAAGAAAATATGGGGGAAGATAAGCATAAGCACAAAGAACAGTTCGGAGTAATCTCTGGAGTTGAGCAGAAAGGATGCTAACTTCAGCCTGTAATTACAAACAATTCTTTCCAACAATTTCTTTGCTTTATTATCAGTTATGACTGCACACTTAAGAGAACAACCCTGGTCTAACTGCTTTTTTCTCTATGATTTCAGTGTCAAGGGTGATGTGAGACAACCAGTCTGATGCCTCTCCAAGCCTCAGTGTCCCATCAGTAAAATGACAAGAATAATTTTCCTTCACGTTAGGAAGGCACTACAAAAGTAGTTCCTACAACTTCCACAGTGCTCCAATGAAAGAGAAAAGAACACTCCAGAAAAACACAAAAGAAAATTAACAGCTCTGCATTCTGTCTTAAGTTTGAACAGTACATGGTAAATAAGGCTTGGGGCCACACACTGCACAAAGAGAAAAGCATCTGAATAGCTGCTCATTAAGTATCACCTTCCACTCTGGACACAAAGAGTAGGTGCCCCAGGGATTAAGTGGCCGTATCATAATACCTGCTTGCAGGGCAGGCTGAAATTAAGGGTTTCATCAACAACCTTCATTCTGGCTTTTCACAGTTTTGGAGCACTTGAACTTCACAACTTTAACACAATTCTTTTAACAAAGCTAACAGCATGAAATTAACTACAGGTCTGCCACGTGGCTGCCAAAATCACTATCCATTTTTCTTGGGAGATCCAGAATAAAGGCTTGTCTTGGCCACACTAACACCTTGAAGTATCTCTCAAGATTTGCCCAAACTCATGATAAGCAAAGCAAGTCTCTATCTCAAACAACGAGGTGTGTTGAATCCAAGCCAGCCGACGTCCTTCAGCACAGAGCTTGAACAAGAACATCCCTGACACCCAGACTAGTGAGGCAGTGATGATGCAGCAGCTGGAGCTACAACCACTTATCAGCTGCTAATTCAATCACTCTCCCAACCCAGCCACTGCTGCCTGCACTGTCTGGGAAACTCCTTGCTTTCATTCATGCCTCACTAAGTAGAGTAATTCAAATCTGTTAAGGTGAGGTAATAAACTGCTGAAACAGGGATCTCCTTAGGGTACGAGCACACAGCACGTTGAAAATGCACATGGCTGACACAGAAACCACCCTAGCTGGGGTACACCCAACACAGCCACTGCAGCAGGACCACCTGCAAGTCACCTGTAACAACACCCCAACATTCTCTTTCCAAAAAGCAAAACTCACCAACCTGAATTCCATGCACCAGCCACACTGCTGAAAAAGCCCTACATGAGATACTTACACACAACAGAGCCAAATTTAAGGTAAGGTTTGAAGCTGGACCACTTCTACCCACCACACAGTGCAACCCTACCCACCCCATGGGGCTCCACAGACCCTTTTTCAAGGCCTGTGGGACAACCTGTCAATTCAGCCCCCTCTATCCCACCTGCCTTTGCCCAGCTGTCTGGGCTGGTCTCACAATGAAGCAGCTGGGTCCTGGTTCCTAGGCAGCATTCCAGCCCCACAGCCCTGGCACAGGCTCTCCATGGAAGGAGAGATCAGGAGCAGGGGGAGAATAGAAGATGACTGCAGCTCCCCACAATGAGATCAACTGGCCAAAAATAAAAAGAAAAAAAACATAAGAAAAGGGAGAGGGTAGTTACAAATTGATGCATAAACAAGACCTGACTGTGCAATTCAGAGCTAACAGGGCAGTTTACTAAATGTTAATTAAATCCTTAGTGCCTGTTACTCCAGTCACGGAGATCAACTTATTTTTAAATTAAATAAGCAATAAATGCTTAGATGAGCTTCTATTAAATTTCATCCAGTGAATGAAGTATGTGGGGGCTTTTAATAGACATTAAACACAACAGTTATAGCAAGTTAGTTGATACTTTATTACCTAAGGATAATGGTCATATTAAATCTCAACTAACTATTTCATTGGAGGCACAATCATCCAAGATTTGGCGGAAGTTCTCCTGCCTTGAAGCATCACTGAGCAACAGGAGCAGGGGGAGGAAGGCAGCCAAGAGCTGAGTGGCACCTACTCAGAGGATGCTCATGTGCATAAACTCACTTAGAATCAACACAGGATCCCTCCCAGCCACATCTTCAAACCCCAAAGAGGCTGATGGGATATTACCCAGCAACAGAACTGGCATAAGCCAGAGACCCTCATGCATCCCTCCCTACCCTCAAACCAAACTAAGTAATTTATGGGTTTGCCAAGGAATCACTGTGTTCTGAGGTTTCCTTATGGCATCAAGGGCAACAGAAAACTCCCTAACAGCCTGCAACACTCAAAAGCTTGTAACTTTGTCTAAGAAAAGGTTATCAGCAGCCCACAACTCCACCGATGTTTGTTTTCCTTCCCTGAGCATATTGTGATAGTTTGGGAGTTCTGACTCACACGTGTGTGTCACTGTCACCCACAGATCCCAACAACAGATACTGACAGTCTAAAATGACAGAGACTTGCTGACAGTGACTTAAGAATTATCATTTTTGTGCCAGCTCTTGCAGTTGTTCAGAACCTGATCGAAACCAGCTCTTGGAGATCAAAACAGAATCTCCACTGAGTTGTCTCTACCGATAACCTTAATTGCAATAATTAAGTGTGGGTAGTGGGTTTTAGTTTTTTTCATGTTTGGGCTGGAAAACATCATCAGCCCTACACGGCCTGCCATGCCCAGGAGCAGGATGAATGAGAAGAACCAACACTGCTAAACTCTGCTTCTCAGGCAGGCACAAGCTCTCAAAAGCTTTAATGTTTTGTGGGGTTTTTTTTCTGGTCTGTGGTTTTCAGTTTGATTTGTTGTTTTCTCTGTTTGTTTCTATTTTGCAAAACAAAGAGCTCCCTAAATCAGAAAGAGGAAAACACTGAGCTCTTCAAACTTTACTGATGCTCTCCTCCAGCATCCCAATGCACACACGTGAATGCCAATCACAAGATCTTCAGTCCCTCTTCTGGAACTCTGTTTGTAAAGTTATTTGAAGTATTTTCCTATGTATAACACATGCTCTTTAAAGGCACTGTTCCTTGTGAATCTGTCCATCAGATAACCCACATTCTTTGATAAGTTATGGTTTCCATCTCCTTTGCTCCTGCCTCTTCTGTTCCAGCTGCAGTTGCAGAAAGCTCTCTAGCTCTTAACAGAATTACTCTGCTACAAGAGTGAGAGCAAAGGGAGATGAGGAAGCTACTGGGGAGAAAAAGCCTGTGGAGGACCAAGTCTTGCAGACAACAGCATCACTGTCTCACTCACATGTGCACACAGCAAACACAGATGCTGAATCCCAGACTTCTGTCGGTTCACGTGGACTTGGTATTCGACTTACTTCCCCGAAGATTTCCCCCATCAAAAACAAAATAACATACCTAAAGAGCACAGACATACCTAAAGAATCATAGAATATCCTGAGCTGGAAGGGACCTACTCTTGGCCAGTGTATATTTCTTCATCATCCTGATGCCATCTTTAAAACCTCTTCATGCATTCACAGGGACTTAGCTGCACCCTACCAGGGCTGCCACAGACCACACCAGAGCCTGGACAAAACCAGTTAAAGGTGAAACCCAGCATCTGGGGCCAGCCAGAGCAGAGAGCGCAAGTGTTTCTGAGAGCCATGTCAGGGACAGAAGGCTTTCAGAAGCTTGACGAGCAACAAAATGCCACTGAGGATGTATTGTTCACACAACCATGATGGGCAGAGCAATAGAGAAACCACTGTGGGCACCCTGAGGGTATTTGTTTCCACAGACACACGGAAACTCTGTTCTTGGAACAATTTGTCATCCACCCAAGCTACTGCTTTTCTCTAGCTACAGTCAGCCAGAGATGCTTCATGGAAAACTACATGAAACTGTTTCTTCTTTCCAATAAGATGTTTATGATACAACAGGCACCACCACGGGCTGGTACAACTCTGAATGTACCTGACACCCATACAACCATCCAATCCTCTTTTCAGACTTGGCTAAACTCTTGTTCTCAGCAACATTCTGCATGATAAATGCCATCATTAGTTACACTGAAAAGCACTTAACTTTCTTAGTTCTGAATCAGCCACTCTCACCTCGGTTTTCATTTGTACAAAGGAGTAGACACCCCTTTTCTACAGCCCTCACTGCTTCTCTGACACCTTTCTAACATACGTCCTTTTAAGAGACATGATCCCATACTGCTGGTAAAACTCCCTCAGGTTTTCCAGCTCCCAGTCATTCTAACTATCCCTCTCCAAAACCACATACACAAAGTTTGACTGGTCATGAGGGTATTACTTAAGTTTTGTAGTCAGACAGGTGGACACAAGCAGTGACTTTAACAAAGAAGATAACACCAGACTTCAAAATTAAGTGGTTTCTCCACTCTGACCATGAACCCCCACACTGTAATTCTTACTAGGAGTTATAATTAAAAATACATACTGATGATAATATATGTAAAAGCACTCCAGCTCCTCTGAGACTGCAGCCAACACTATTAAGTGCCTTGCAAAACTCACTAGTCCAGCTCTGGAGTTTCATCCCTGAACATCCTAGAAAACAAGTGTTTTAGCAAGGGATACACACCTGAATCTGCCATTACACTACTTGAAAGCTTGAATTACACTGCATCAGTTCCTCATTGTGCCTATTACCTCACTAACATGACACAGCTGAAGGCATTTCTCAGCACAATGCAACTTGGAAATCCAACATGGTCTAAAAATTTCCATGAGACAAGACAGGTAAACTAACCACAATTCCCAGGATATGGGACCTGAAAATCACTTCTGGCCTGCCAGTCTAAAGCCAGGCTTTTGCCAGTTTGTCCTCGTTTCACAACAGTACGTCACAGGCATCATTCAATACTTTTATCCCCTAAAGCTGGGTGACTCTCTACTAAACAGGAACAAGAGAAAGGATTCATAGAACTGGAACCCACACTGAGATGGGCACGCTCAGCAGCATCCTACCCTGATATCCAGGCTGATCTCCAAACATGTTCCAAAGGTAAAAATCTCACCTCTGAACAACAGGAGTTGGAGTTGCTCTCCCAGGTCAGTACCAGTAGCTCTGCCCAGCCAGTACCAACCACAGCAGGCAATCAGAGCTGGAAAGACAGAGACAGCTGTACAACAAGAAAAGCAGTAATTCTCACTGACCCAGGGCATCATGGAGACTGTCCAACAGCAACCCAGGGCAGCTTGGGGCTCTACTTACAGAAGCTTTACTGAGACACAGTTTTAGCTTCATTTTCCTGGACATGTCCTTCATTTCCACCCAGGAGTTTACCCAGGCAGCACACAAGGACTGTATGCCACTGGCCATGACTGCTAGCAACATGGGACACACAGCCACTGTGCCCATGGCCACACAACACACACGGTGGGAGCAGCTTTTGGAAAACAGGTCTCCTACCCACTACCAAGGCATCTCTCTACAGGACCATTACTAGTGGCAACTTAGTACTGCCACTCTCCTAGACCCAGGTGTCCCCGATCTGGAAGTTTTACCCAACAGACTACAGAAGCTGGCTCAGGTGGAAAAAGAAAACCTGAATAAAACAATTAAAGGAAAACCATCTATGGAACAATGGGCAACAGGCCTGAAGGGCCCATTAGCAGCACCTGCATCATAACAAAGTTAAAGGCAGGATTTGACAGGGAGGGTAGGGGCTTGCTGACAGGTGGCTCCATAGTAACTACCCACACCATCAGCTGCTCATGGCCCATCCCGAAGGGAAAAACCCTCCAACAAAGGCTAAACAACTGAAATAGGGGAATAACAGAGCTAATAAATTTAGGAGTAATAGGCTGTAAGGTCATGGGGTGGGCAGGGGGAGACAGACCAGGCCAACAGGCAGAGAGAAGTTTTCAACAGTAAATCTTTATCCACAGACACGCATATTTCCCAAGGGGAATCCCAGAGTACTATTAAGCCTTGTGTGGCACAGTCCTGCTTCAGAAAGGGCGGGGATAATTAGAAAGTCCCTCACATCTCTAAAACCGTGCTGCTGCATAGCAGACTGAGCTACACACAGAACAGCAGCCAACATTTTTCAGCAAGAACACAGCCACATTATTAACATAGAGATGAAATGCTGCGTCCTCTTCTCCAGCTCTGCATGTTCCCATACTTTCCTAATATCCCATTTCTCCAATTACTTGGTGAGCCAGCACCTGCTGTATCACCAGCACCAGCTCCCAGGCACTCCCCACTCTCTCAGATCTTGCCCCAGAAATCATCACTGGAGTGTACAAGCACAAACTCTACATGTAAATAAGTCCATGGAAGCAAAGAAATCCTGAAGTATGCCCAAAAACACTTGTGGCTTCTATGTGAGACCTTCGTTTTTTGCATGAGTCAAAATCCCTTTGTGTTGAGGGATCAAGGCGCTGCAGATGTGCAGGGAGACACATAAGCAGGCTTGATAGCTCCTACAAGCTCCTTAAAATTTTTTGTACCACTTGCCTAACAAAACAGAAAGAAGGAGACAGGAAACTAACTCAAGGACCACAAAACTGGGCTAAAAAGTCAACTCCTACACGTGTAGAAAAAGAGAAACAAAAGAATAATCAAAACAAAGCAGGAAAGTCCAACTCTCGTCTGTTTAACCGGCAGGGCCAAGCTGTACCTCGAGGTACAGGCGGTAAAGCAATTAAGCAGGAGTTGCTTCATCAACGCCTCATCGGGAGCACTGCGGGCTTCCCAGCACAGCCCCGGGGCGCGAGGAGTGTTCCTGAGCAATGGCAGGGATAAGGTTTGCCTGCTCAAAAGAGGACAAGAAAAGAGGAGGGNNAAAGTTTGACGTGGTAAAGAGGAAGAAAAAAAAGGGATAGAAAAAAAAAAAAAAAAAAAAAAAAAAAAAAAAAAGCCCTGTGTTACGTCAAGGGTGTGGGAAACTTTTCCGTCCTTACCTGGTGGGGTAGGCAGGGCCTCCCCGGCATATAAAAAGCTGGCGGAGTTTTACTCAACTTATTTACTACGAGCCGCGGCCGGGGGTCGGCGGGGCGGGGCTGCGGCAGCCCCCGCCCGGGCCAGGTGCACCTGCGGCACCGACCCGCCCGCTCGGGGGGCCCGGCCC
>VZTX01005184.1:0-153497 GCA_013400915.1 Pardalotus punctatus | reverse complement strand
CGGGAGGGGGCTGCGCTGCGCCGCGCCTGGGCGGGGGGGCGGGCGGCAACGGCTCCCGGTACCTGGGCGGGGGGGAAACGGCGCTGGAGACGGCCCCGACACTGTGAGCATCACCTTCCTGCTCTGCATCCCGGAGCCAGGGGAGCCTTGGGCCCAGAGACGCGCCCTGTGCCTTCCAGGATCCACCTTCTCATAGGGAAGTTTTGTCCAGCGCTCCTTTGGGTGCTTCTCCGACCAACTTCTGATCTGTTCTTCCCCAGCTGGGGTGAAAAACAAGGTGAAGGGAGGTAAAAGGTGCTGGGAATTCCAAAGGAGCTGCCTGCTCACAGATTCAAAACTTGTCGAGAATACTTAAGGAGAGGGTGAAGGGAAACTGTTTTCTGGTTGCTTTCTGTTTGATTGTTTTGTGGCTATTTCTAAGGACGGCAATTAAAATAAATTTGGATGGGGAGTGTAATTGTTTTTATAATGGAATGTTACCCTTTAAGTAGCTGTTTGGTGTCTGTATCTGCCCTGAAGAGAATGGGGAGACAGAAGGGTTACATCGTGTTCAGGCTGTGGAGGAGAGCGTTGCCAAGCCTTGCTCATTTGGAAAGAGATTTCTGGGATGAGTTTTTAGGCACTTCAAATGTATGTCATTTTTAAAATAAAGGACTCTGGTGTGTGCTTTCAGAAGATGTTTACAGTCTCATCCCATTACCAGCTTTAATGTCCACAGTCAGTGCTTGACAGCCCCAGGAGGGCAAGATTGCTCGTTTGGACACAAAAAAAAAGGACAGTAAGTGCCTAAAAGACTTAAGAAGCTGTAGCAAGGAATTGTGATTCAGCCTTTCTCCACCTTCCCTGGTTGCCAAAGCCAGTGTATTTCCCAATCAGAAACCCCAAGAGATTTCCCCCCAGCCTGGCAGAAGGGAAAGCATGACATATCCCAAATTTAGTCCTCAACACAAACCCCCCATCTGGGACTGATTCGGTGTCCTGCACTGGCCCCATGTCGGAGGGGTGCTAAATTCCCCCAGGAACAGAGAGGCCTGCCAGGGCTAGATTCTCTCCTTAGAAGCACTGATGCTAAATCTGCGTGAGCAGTCACAGCCACAGGTGATTTCTAAGCATGAGGACTATGACTAGAAATACCCCAGCCTTGTCCCAGCCGCCTACCCTGTGTCTAAACCCTGCTGAGATCCTAAACCAAAGCTGAACAGTGCATGAGTCACCAGGGCCCCATGCCATAGGTGTTACCTAGAGAGCCAGCAGTGCTCTCTGAATGTGGCCTCTTGTGAAAGACACGGGCACGGCAGATTTCCAGATGGATGAAACCAGAGCACCAGCTCAAGCTGAGCAGCCAAAGCCTTCGCCGGAGGCCCTGTAAACTCAGGTTCAGTTCCCTCCCTGCAGAACCTACAGTTCACCTGTCTCCTTCCAGCTGAGTGCTTTGACCACTGGGCTGCAAGGTCATGCTCCTGCATTGTGCTTAGAGGACAGCTCACAGGGGGATTTTCTTCCACCAGGAGCGTGTGGTTATCTCCAGAGGCTTCCTGGCACTCACATCTGTCAACCTCACCATGTGTGTCAACCTCAGCATGGTGGAGCTCTCAATGGCAGATATACACAGGAACCGTTGCCTGTTCTGTTTTTTTTCTTCTCTGTTCAAGTTTTCTTGCAGATCTGCAACAGCCCTTGTGTTGTGTCAACTGGTATCTAGGGGAAGTGTATGAACACTAAAAAACCCCTTTGGCCAGAGATGAGAGACAAGTCTTCTCCATTCGGTATTTCAGGGAAAACCAGTGGTCAAATATTTACCTTGTCCCATATCCAACAATTATTGCTTCTTTATCCATCAAGCTTATGAAATTTTCCAGTGCTGTTAACAGAAGATAGAATACAGTGCCCATCCAGCCTCCTTTGAATGATCCCAAAAGTTTTAAGTTTTGAGCCTCCAGAGTTTGAGATAGCAACTACTACTACCTCCATTTTGCTGGGAGATGAACTGTGACTAATCCTCTGCAGCACAGAAGCAGAAGTTTGATTTGCAGCCCATTACCCTTGTAACGTGATGCCCAGGATGGTCACTGCCTTGTCAAACACAGCATGAATTTTCTGGGTTTTTTTCAGTTTCCTATCATGACCAATATCATACACTTTGGAAATGAAAGTAGAAAATTCAAAGTGTTGAGCCTGGCTGTGAAAATCTGCTCTTTGCCTGGAAAGAATCAAAAATACTGGCAAACATACAATCATTCCTTTGGTAATATCTACCGCACCCTGCACCATAGCAGCAAAATGAATTAAACAGCAAAAGACTGAAATGCCTGACATTGCATAGGCCAATCAGGAGGCAGGAATACAGGACTCAACCTGGGCCAGTATCAATGCAAGGAAATTAAGTTTTTTAGTGTTTAAGGTACATGGCTAGGAGATTGGAAACTTGGCTTCTGCTCCTACTTTCCCTGTGTTGTGTAGCTTTAGACCAGCCGGTTCACCTTCCCATGTCTGGAAGAGCCCTTATAAACCTGCAGCACAAGGTTTAGAGCAGGGAATGACACACCATGACCTCCTATCAGACCCCATTCTGTGCAAAGTTTCCAGAAGTCACCAAGTGAAACCTTGCTTTTCAGAGTTTGGGTCTCTCCTTTTCTGTGAGATTTCAGATGCAAAAAACACCCTCAGGATGGGAAGAGCCCTTGGGAAGCCACAGGAATTCCATCTCTCAGGCCACAAAGCAGAAGCAGTACTGGCTAAAACATACCTGACAGGGTTTCACCTGTCCTGCTAATAAGAATATCTAAAATCCCCATCCAACAGCGTCACAGTTGGATATGTTTGCTTTATCTCTAACCCAAGTCACTTTTGCAGCAATTCAGCTCTTAATCAGATGAAGTTGTGAGGATCTGACATATTCCCTCACTAGCAACAATTCCAGAACAACAGGAAAGTCTCCCACCTGGTGAACTAATTCTTCTGTGGGTAAAAGCCAAAGAGGCTGGAAAACACACTAAGCATGTGTTTTTGGGAGAGCTGCCACCTAATTTACAGACAAAGATCAGATGCAATTAGTGTTAGATGAACTGAGACTCCTCTGCCCCAAACCACAGCACTTCTCACCCGCCTCGCCACAAGGACGCCAGTTTCCACCAAGACACGCAGTGCCACACTTGATCCTTCAGTCTCCAGAGGGTATTCTTGGAAGCACATGCAAAATCTGTGCTCACAGCAATAGCATTCCTGTGGCACTGGGGAAGGAATGAGGAAACACCAGCATGGGTAACAGGCAGACAGGAGAGAAAAGACTCATCCTGCAAGTCTGAATTACTTTCCAAACAGGGTGCTTGTTTGTGATTGAGAGATACTGTGCTGCCTGGTGGAAGGAATCTAGGAAGAGCAGTGGGCAAAGCTTTGTCAGTCCCCACTTTGGAGGTGTGTTTGCACCCAGACAGGAATTCAAGACACAGTACTGAGCAGGCTTTAGTGAATCACGGATTTCTGCCAACAATTGAGACTGGGCCAAAACCCCAAGGGAATCTTCACTGATGAGAAATACAATTTCCAACAAACTCCCCCATTTTCTGGGAGTGTATCAGAGATAGCGACCATCATAAAACACTCCATGTCTGTGAACATCTTGGAGTTGAAAGTGGTTCACAAGATGCTCAGTTTTACCTAGCCATCAGTCCTGTCTAATTCCATATCATTTCACTGTTGGCCAAGGTGAGTTTGGGGTAGGTCATGAAAGTATAAACCTCCCTGCACACCTTTCAGGCTCTGCTCCATCCACTGTCTAGGCCATAGCTGCCTGTGCTTCAGGAATGGTAAAGTTTTGTAAAACTGCTAAATACCAGGGCTGAGAGGTATAGTTGAGCAATGTACTAGTGTAGCATACTTCATTTTAAGGACATGCTTAAATCCAATTTGAGCCCAGAGAGAGTTTAGCTTAGGTTTAAGCATTCCATTGAACAGGGTGGATTTAAGGATTGAAGTGTTTTGCTAGACTGGATCTCTGGTTAATGAGGAAGGAGACTTGCTAGAGCCTGGAAGAAAGAACTGCCTGAAGCATTTTGGCACATTCTAACCATTACTAGCACTACTCCTCTTTTTTCTAATGAATTTTGATGAAATTAACACAAAGAATTGGTAAAGAAGTTGGATAATTTCATTAACAATCCTCACTCTTCTGATCTCAGTTTAGTGAGGGGAAAAAGGCAAACTTCTAGTATCTCATCACAATGATGTGATATAATGAAAGCAGAAGCCACTAGACTTTGTATTTTACACCATCTGGTATCTTCCACAGAATCTCACCAATGGTAAATATCTCATGTCCAGACTTTGCACTGAAATCATGAGTGCTTTGCTTTACAGGAAGGAATCAGTTAAATACTTTATGGAGCCTATACTGAATAAACAAAGTACCCCAGTCTTAAAATAAATGTTTGTGGTAACAAATATTTTGGGGGACATTTTCGCACGGGCTCTGACCTCCCTGTTGAGAATCAAAGTGAAAATATTGAATGTACTAAGCAGATGTCTTCTCCTAGAGACAGCAAGATGAGCAGAGACAGCTGGTTAGAAGAACAACAACAACAAAAACACATCATCATTCCTGCTTTGGCTCCAGAAAATCTTGGACTTGTTGTCAGGGAAGAAAGCTATGTATGTAAGAAGCCAAGAAAGAGACAAATATTATCGAATCTAGTAGCATTTTAGTGAATGTGCTGGAAATAACTTAAGTAGGAAGAAAAACTGGATGCATTTCATTGTTTATTAAAAGAATGCTTCTTCTTATTTCCACAGGGACCTATAGCCTATACAGTCATTAACACATTTTCAAGATATATATTTTAAATATGTTGCTTCACTTGTCAATCTATGGGCTCTTCTGCTAAAGTAAATAGAGTTACAGCACATAGAAATGTATACAGTCACAAAAATATTATCTCTGCAAGCTAAAAATGCCAACTGTGGATTTTGCTTGTAACTCCTTCATTCAGGCAACATGGGTATAGTGTGAAGACACCTAGAGAGATCTGAAATATTAGGAAGGGAGAAGATGAGAAAATTAGATTTCCCCAGTGAAACACAGGATAAATAATTCACAATGGAAAAAAAAACCAAAAAAGAAAACAAAAAGAAAACCAAAATTTAGATATTAAGAGCTATTTTGGATGAAAATCAGTCTGAGCTGCAATGAACAACAGATCCAAGAAGAGTTTTTTGGCAAGACTGCAAAATAAGCCAGTGACCCTCTGGCCTCCCTGCTCAGAGGTAGCACACTGATGGTTTTCATCTGAACAAAACTTGATTTCTGTGCTTGACCCCTGGACGTTTCCATTTACCTTTTTGAGCCTTTGGGCAGACTTGAGCAAAGAACAGGATTGATGAGAAGAGTTTAAGAAATCACAAGCTGTGCAGTTGGTGATGCAAAGACAAGTAACTTGAGGTGGATGTTTCCAGAGGACTAGATAGCCCAAATCCCATAGTGCCATCAGACAGGGCGCTGTGCAACAGCTGAACTCTGGATTTGCTGGCTCAGGAGGTGTCCTCTATGGAGGGCTTCAAAACACCTATCTGTCTCCTACAGAGGTCCTACATGATTTAAAGCCTTGAAGAAACAAGAGGTTAATTTGGTTTGTCCTAAAATATATACAAAGAAAATGATGTAAAGATAATTATTTACTTTGGAGAAAAACTGTCTTGAGAATTGAGAGGTGTGACCAATCTGACAGACCAGCTTGTAAACAGAGGACAATGAAGTCAAAAGGAGAGGACATGGCTGCTGGGTCTCCAGTTCCTGGCTGCCAGTTTTGCCCATTCTCCACTAGGTAATTAGGCAGTAATAGTTTTCAAAAGTAAATAGTTTTATTTACATTATTTTTTATGCAGAAAACTGGGGTTAAGTATGCAGCTCTGCAACAGAAGAGATGTGGGACTTGGGGAAACTTGCAGCTTGAACTGAGCTGGAAAAGCTTCCGCCATTTGCCAATATCTTGGAGAGTCAGGAATCTTTCCAATCTCTACTGTGACAAAAACGGGACTTCTCAACATTTTGGAGGACTTTCTCCTTTGTAATAAAGGACAAAAAGCATGTAATGAAAAACAAATCACAGTGCCAGAAGTGACTGAGAATCAATTTTGCCTGTTTTAATTCCCCATCTTGCCAGCCTCAGCTACAAGACCTGACCTACAGACTCCCATCCAGCCCAGGAATGACCATGCCACAACGAAGGACCACTTCGGCCAGAAATTCCATGCTGGCTCCAAGAAAATATTTCCTAGAGTATCTTGCTAAAATGGATACACTCCCACACAGACAACATGAAAGGGATCACGTCTGACAAATAAACATCTCTTAATGAGAAACATTTGTCCAACATGTTTCTTCCCAGTCCTCTGGAGCTTTGTGCATCAGTGCACCATCTCTAAAAAGAAGCAACAGCCCTTCCCAGCCTCTGGAAGATCACACTAGGCTATGAAAGTGATGGACTCCCTACCTCCATTAATTAACCTCAGAACTCCATGTAGCTTCTAGCACATAAGTATGGACTGACTCGAGAATGTTTTTAGGCCCACTTCAACCCACATGATTGACCTTGACCAAGAGCATCTCTGCCCACAGGCTGCTCCATTTTCTCCATCCCACTCTGGGACACAGAGGCAATGCAGGGCACCTCAGCCATCCCTGAATGCACATTTCTTCACACCATAAAAAATTTGGATCACCAAGGAGACAGCCCAGCCCCGCTGCCAGTGAAGTGACAGATCCCTGGCACTAGAGCTGGGCTCCAACTGCTCATGAGCTGCTTGTGGCTGGAGAGGAATGTCTGCAGAGAGCTAAACCAGATTGCTCATAGATCTCTTCCAAATTGCTTGTCTCTAATCTGGTGGACAATTTGAGAGTAAACGTGCACTGGAAACACCGTCTTCCCTTTGGAGTAATAACCTGAGAACACGGAGTTTGTGGCTGCTGTGGAGAAACCTTAGGATCTCGCTGGTGCCTTGGCAAGTCCTTAAGATGTCAGAGCTACCTGAGTGTATTCTGTCCCCTCTCTCAGAACACTACAAGTATCTGGTTTATGCTTTAGACACACCACAGCCACCGCAGCTCCAGGAATGTGGTAACATTCCAAGTAAGGGCTGGCTGAGGTTGTGAGCCTGAAGCAATGCACTTACAAATACCTGATCTGCACCGAGCTTTTAGAAAGAGTCAAATGGCTTCAAAGCTTCAGGAAAGCTGACATTTTGGTGTCACCTGTGTTTCTTAGTCCCACACCTACTGCAGGGAAAAGAGGAAAAAAATTCAGTTGATATTTGCATTACCCTGCATACATTTCAGCCACAAGGTTCCAGCATTTGTAGAACTTCTGGAGGCCCATCTCACATGTTCAACATCTCACCCCTCCTGAGCACAGACTGAAAAATGCCACTTTTCCCCACTATTAAATCAAAAGCTGACTACACCCATGTGTCAGCTGTTTACCACCCTCTGTTTCCTCCCTTTGGGCAGCTGATCAGGGATAATGACCTATATCCTTGAAGCATTTGTCTTATTTAGCATTACAGAGAAGGAGGGTTTAAGGCAACAAGCAGCCTAATTATATAACCTTTCCCACCCTATCTTATTACAGAGAGATCAGCTTGCATCTTCACTTGTGGAAACACGGCAGCTCAACTCTCTGAATGTCCATGACTTCATCTGGGCTGTTTCCTGCTCTGCCTTTGTCCTAAGAAAAGTGGTTCCAGCACCTTTCAGTTAAGATCTTTCACTCATTCATTACATTCAGGTAGGAACAATAACCTACTCGGCCTTGCTTTAGCCACATCCGTGTTGCCCCAGAGATCCTTGGATGAGGTGGCCATGCTGCCCACATGGTAGGAAGGCACTGATGGAGAAGCAGACTCTCACCAGACAACGTTTGAGAGCACCCAGAGCATTACATCGGTTGACACTGTTGGTGTTGAGCACCAGCTGCAGGCTCTGCACAGGGATCTGGGGCTGGTACACACCCTGCATCAAGCCTCACCCCACGATGAGACAGGCAGGCAAACGAGAAAATTGGGCCCCGGCCTCTTCCTGTGATTAGGTCATTATAATGGGTAAATATTTTCCTAGATAGAGACCTGAGATAAAGGACTCCTGATGTCTGAAATGGAGTTTAAATAAGACTCGGAAGGACTATCCCTGCCTTGTAGTTCTTTATAACGTGCTTTTACCAAATAAATGCCTTTTCCCCCAAAGTACACAGGAAATTAAAGGGAACTTGTTATTAGCTAATGATGAAAATCTCACAAAATAAATTTTTCATTGAATAGCAAGAACAACATCTAGTTTACAGCCAAACTTTTCACCAGCAAATATATAGAACGGACTTAGTGACAGGTACCAAGGGTTATTCTCAGAGGACATCACAGCTCTACACCAATCAGTTTAAATATTTACGGAGGAGTAGAGAAAAATAAGTGGTAGAGGCAGAGTCCCAGAGATCAGCTTAGAGAAGTCTATTTAATAAGAGCTTGTTTCTGCAGAGAAAAATGTTTGTGATTGTTTTTTAATGAAAATCAGTGTTCTCGTGCTAAAACAAATAGTGATCATTCATTCTCTATGCCTTTACTCTGCATTATTCATGATTTTGTGACCTCTGCTCTATCCTCTCCCTTGGTGTTCCAATCTCACCCAGAGTTTTTTTAGGGTTTGGGAGCTTTTGTATCAGATAAGCTGGTTTATAAGGTAGTCCTTGAGGAACAGTCTCACTTAAATCTCTCATTATATCCAAGAATGTTCTCCAGTATTTGACCTCTTTGTGGATGAAACAATACTCTTCAGACACAATAACCTTGGCGTTTCAAAGTTGTAACCAGCACCTGCAGAGTTTTCAAACAAATAGGCTCAGCGTTCCTTGGTGCACTCTTCCTCACTGCTCCCACGTTTAATTGCTTTGTAATTATACTTGTAAAACCTGCAATGGGATTACATATGGGGGGGAAGAAAAATCATTTTAAAAATCAAATTTCAGAATAGGAGGAGATTTATGGGAGCTGTAAAACAAAGAAAAACCCACCTTTCTTTCTTTCTTTCTTCATTGTTGTGTTTGGAAGGCAGCCACTGAAGTTTCCGTGTCATAATACAGGGATTTGTAAATAGAACAAAGAGCTTCCTCACACTGAGGCACATTATATAACCCAGCATCGTCACCGTGTGTCTTCGCAGGCAGTTCCCTTGAACTTTGCATCTCACTCCTCCCGAGAACAGTCCTCCATGCCAGCTTGAACAGATGTAGTTTCCTTTAGGAAAAGTTTTCTGTTAGGGTCATTCTGACTTCCCTTTCAGAGTTTTCCAGCCTCATGTGCTCTTTGCTCAAGGGATTACTGTGCTGGACACAACTCCATGTGCCACTGTTAAGCTTCTCCTCACCTGATGGCTGAGCTGAGTGAGTGCCGAAATCTCTGTTCCACAGAAAAATCTGACATTTCATGTTTTTCTGAATCAAACCGGAAAGCTGCAATTTCCTGTGAACCCAAATTCTGAGAAACATTTCAGAAAGTGCAAAATGGCCTCGGTGCAGCCTTTTTTTTGGGTGTTACCTACAGGTTTTTATGAGACTTAAGCTAACTTTAAATACCTCATATTCTAAGTGATCCCAAATGCAAACTGGCAGCATCCACTGATCCCAAAGTCACTCAAGGAGCTGTGGGGCCTGCTGAGGGTGTTTTTCCAGAGAGAGGTGACACAGAGCTAGGTGTGATTTTGTTTCACCCCTTGTATTATTCTAGTATTGCCACGGCTTCAATTCCACCAGTGCACTCACAGACTTGAAGCTTACAAGCATTTTAATTCTTATTTTCCAGGCTCATTGAAAGAAAAGGCTTTTATAGTATATCACTGAGGATATAACTCAATAGATTGTATAACCCTGGCATTGTATTTCCAACATATTGAGTGCATATTCAATGGCACTAAATTAAAAGAGTGCAGCTTTAAGAAATTTTAACTAAATCAGGGCAAAAGGCTGTGCAGACCCTCTTATTTTAGTATCAATAGAGCTGTGTTCTCAGCTCTGGTTTGTTAGAAGACTTTTGTAGATAAGCAAGGATAAGACATTCTGCAGCTAATGTAGATTACCAAATGCAAAAGTTCACACTGATTAAACTGGGGTGGTATAAGCTTGTGTGAAGGCAGCTTTGAAGCTGCAACAACATAGTGGGAAAAGCAGCCCTGCCCTGTGAACAAGTGAGAAAAAACAAACAAAGAAAACAGTGGAGCAAAAGCTGCTGCTAGCTAGCCTTCATGGAAAATAAAATTTAAAAAAAAAAAAAAAAAAAAAAAGAAAGAAAAAAAAATGAAAAGAGATGGAGGAAGGAACAGAAGCATACTTCAAGACCTACTTCTAGACCAAAATCTCATCAGAGTCAGGATCAGTGTAACTCCCACATTGCAACAGTTTGCAGGTCTAATAGACACAAAGCTGTTCCTTCACCTGAAAGCCAAACATTAAAGTCACGGAAACCCATCATGCCAATTCTGTGGCTGCTTTCCGGAGCAGAATCTCTTTAAATGTCAATGTTCCCTTTGTTCTGTGCACCCTTTATAACAAGTCTATCATCTGTTTGGTAAAAGATCCAGTGAAATATGTAATAAGGTTATCTCACCATCTCTCTCTATTGTAAAGCCGTATCTCCTCTTCCACTCATTAATTATTGTCTTCCATTTCCTGTGTCAGATGTGAATCAGAAAATAGGGACTCAAGGCTTACAAGCTTAGCAACTTACCATATATTAGCTGAGCTGTGGTAACTCGCCATGTGCTCCATCTTAGCCCGTAATAAACAAAGCCAGTGTGACTTTGCTGCACACAGGCCTGCAGTCGATGCAGTTTGGATTAACCTCCTTTTATTGTCAGCTAAGCTGACAGTGATAGTGGCCACAGCTCAGTTGATGTTCAGTCCTCATATTGCAAGACTTTGCCTTTAAATCCTGGGAGGAGACCAATATAACTCCAGAAAGCTACAGTGATTTATGTGCTGTCAACATACACTAAAAAAAAAAAGGACAAAAAAGCAGCACAATTACATGATTATCAGCCAGTGCCTCTTGGTTTGCAGTTTTTCAAGCATGAACTGCTCAAACTTTGGATCAAGAAGTGAAGCAATCTGTTTCTGAAGTGCAAACAGGGAAAAGTTATATGAGTCTTCTAGCAATTTCAGGCAAATATATCACAGAAGCACCATGCTTAGCCTTTTTACTGTGCATCTGTCTGAGGTTTCCAGTAAGATTTCCCTGATATATAGTAAGAGTCAAAACTCTAATCTCTTTTAGCTCTTTTTTATTGTCTCTGCAGCACTAACTTTGAAAAATGGCCTTGTCCCCAAAGAACTGCACACAGTCCATGTAGGGAAGCTGTTAAAATAAATGCTTTACGTAAAAAATATTGCAGACGAACTTGGCTCTGAGGGTTTTAGAGCTACAACATATAGATATAAACCAGAGCAGCTGAAGTATGAATGGAGGTCATACTCCAGTAGAGAAGAAGGGAAGTCCCCTGTCTGGCAGTTGTTGCACATGATCTCTGAAATCAACAATTTCTGCTCTTCTTTCTCAGGGCTGCAGCGTTTTAATAAATGACTATTCTCATGTTAATGTCCTTCTGCCTTCCTCCTCACTGACCTCAATGCACACCATGCTGATTCATAAAGTTTCTTCTTTCACTGGATTTGAGTGCTTTCTGGAGACCTTATTTGTGCTGTTCTGCCTGTGAGACATCAGGCTGATTTATAGAGACTAAGACACAGACGAGCATAGTGTTGGCTGCCCTACCTGAATATTGTCTTTCCTACACATTGTGTTCCTATCTCTGCCCATGCCATGGTCTGATTTTTGATAGTCTGTATGTTGTTCAAAGAAGAGAGCAAACTTTCTGCCTCTCAGGAAAGCTTCTGAGATCCTCAGGAATTAAAATACGCTTTTCCACCCGTATCCCTCACAAAACAGTGATACCTGTCTAGACACTGCTTGGGGAAATTCAGGCAAGGGATAATGTACAAATGAGAACATGATTCAGTGGTGGGAAAAAAAAACAGACAAATACCAGGTGCCTCAAAGGCTGAATCACAAACAAGACGGTGAAAAAAATCTAAGAATGCAAGAGATGATGGAGGAGCTTGATTTGGCATTTGTCTGTTTATTCCCACAGGATATGCAGATTCCACCCTTATGACATCACTGCATCATCTCGCCTCATCAGTGCCTGGTGACACAACCCCTCTCTGTAGCACTGAGTCAGCACCACTGTGGGATCTCCTCTGGGCTGTGCAAGACGGGGTGAAAGGCAGTCCATAATGGTGAAAGCAATGAGGGACCTCTAAACAGGTCCCCAAAGGGATAAAAAAACTCATGATCATCTTATAAGCACCCCTCCCAGGAAACAACATGGGCTCAGAAAAATTTACTGTAAAGTAACACAGCAGCGAGCTACGGGAATGCTCCCACAGCAGATGGAACAATAGTTCATACTGTGTCTTGAAATGAAGGAGCAAGGAATACTTGCACTTTGTTCCTGGAGCTCCAAAAGAAGCTGCAAAGTATGTTTTCCCTGTAACCAACAGGTATAGGCTGATTCTGCCTGCTGTGCTCTTGTAGAGGCCTGGACTGAGAGAATATTTCTTAAAGTGTCCCTGGAAGTGTCCAAGGCCAAGTTGGATGGGGCCCTGTGCAGCCTGGCCTGGTGGGTGGTACCCTTGCACATGGAGGGGGGTTTGGAACAAGGTGATCTTTAAGGTCCCTTCCAACCCAAACTATTCTGTGATTCTATGAAAGCATCACACACATGGAGTACAAACCCTCCTCTTCCCCCAAGCAAACAAAAGCTGTTTCCTATTTTAGAAAACAAAACAAAACAAAAACAGCCAGAAAAAAACGATCAAAATGAAATAATCTGAAATATTCATACAATGGTTGACTTACAAGAGGCAATGTAAAGAGGAGCTTTACGGTAGAAGAAACTCGGCCACAGGAAAACTAAAATACTGGGCCACTACCCCCAAGTCTGATCTTAAACACTCCCTTGAGTCTCTAAACACAACCCTAAAAACATCTTGCGCTGCACCTCAGTGTGTCATTCTGTACAACATGGCCAGGTTTTCTTCCTGGAAAACCAGGTCCAGAGGCCAGTAGGCTCTGGTTGTATTTGCACGTACTGGTCCCTTTTGTTGCGGGATTTAGGTCACAAGAGCATAGCAAAGGCAGCCCTGAATCACCTGGCTCTTGCACGTGTTTCTTGCACGTTGTGCAAAGGTTTCTGAACTCAACCTCCTTTCAAGACACACCCTTTGTTTGTTACTTTCTCTTAGGGCTTTTTCGCAACCCCATCCACTGCCAACACAAACAAGGTTGCAACATCTCCCTCCAGTCCGTCTTCCTCTGCTCTGCTCTAAATGTCAACCGGCCGCATAGCACTGCTCACTTGCTTAATTGGGCAAAATACCTGCCGTGGCATCCCTGTGCCTTTGCTGCCTCCGGGAGAAAGTTTCTTGGGAATGGTAAGTGACGGAACCTGTGAATCGGTCTTAGTCACATTCATACCAGATACCAGGAGCCTTGCGCAGGGAAGACACGCGGTTGGCTCCGCTGAGCAGCCGCCAAGCATCTGTAAGGCACCAGGGGAGGTTAAGAGTAATTATCAGGGATCACAGCAGCTGCTAGAAGTTCCTTCTGCAATTGCGTTGCTTTCTACTTCACTGCAGTGTGTATACCCTGTGCATCGAGAGCAGGGGAGGGAAGGTGCTGTCATTTGAATGGCATTTTTCGTTGTGAAGCATATTGTGGGACCTGGTTCCACTCCTAATATTTGGGATGACCAGAGTAGATCCCTTCTAACTAAAGGGATACCACAACGAACACTCTGTGAGTACTGTCTGTAAGCAGGTAGGAAACACAGGCACTTTGAAGACCCTCAACTCCCAAATCTAGAAAGTAGATATATAATGCACTGAGCAGAGAATAGCTAGCAAGCCCAGGGAAATGGAGAGGGCATGGTGCCTACACTCAGCCCCTCCACACAGCCATTACAGCTGAGATCAGCACAGCTGCCCAGGACTCCCCACAGACGGTGGAATACACATCTGCCTCTGTCTGTGCTTTTGGCATGGCCTCCTGCTCGCTCAGATAGAGCTGTTCTGTGCGTGGGATGGGACAGCATCCTGTTCTCCTCCAGCCTGATGGGCACACTGTGCCGGGCTGTCATTAGCCACCCGAGCCCCTGCCCAGCCTGGCACACCGGGAGCTGGGCTGTGGGTGGTGCTGCTCACCGGCTGGAGGCGGCTGCTTTTATCAGCAGCCTTGATCAGGGGGATTTTCTCTTATTTCATTCTCAAGCTTCCTTCAGCCTTGGATTTGCATAAGATCCTGGGTTAGGACTAATCTGATCCCAGGCTGGGAACATTGCATCAGGCCCAGCGAATCCTCCATGCCAAAGTGTCTCTTGTCGGGTTGTGTTGGCACTGGAAAACAGAACCATGCAGGGACAAATGGTGGCTTGAATTTTCCTTAGTAATAGGAGGTGCCTGGCTTTGTATCTCATTTAAACTCCTGTGCTATGTGGCAACTCCCAGTCAAGTCTCTGTTTGTTTACAGCCCTTGTAGCCAGGTGCTTTCCATGTTCACTCCAGGTTGCTAAAACGAGAAGCGTGTCCAGCCCCCAGGGCTCGCCAGCAGCTATTGACTAACAAGAGCGCATTGTCCTTGGTGGCAGGAGGGAGCACCTTGTTTATCTGTGCTTTATCTTGCTTTATCTGTCCCTGGCAAGCAGCAGTGGTGGAGAAAGAGACATGTCTCTCTGCATGGGTAAGAGTATGAATTCAGGTCTCAGAATGTAAATAAGTGTGTGGCCATTCAGCTGGTGGAGATAACAGGTTGCAGCTGTGGCCATGACACCTTCTAAAGGGTTGTTCGCTACGGGCGTGTGGCTTTTCTAGGTCCCACTGGATTAAATTCCTGAACATACTTGGGAGAGTGCTGACTTACTGTAAAACATGGTTTATCTCACTGCAATATTTAAAAATATATACTTTCTGCTACAAATGGTGTGCCCCACTTGCCAACAAGACTCAGTCTAGATCCCTCTCTGTCATTTCTGTGTCCAATCCCTGGCAAGTTAAATCACTCTACAAGCTCTGAAACTGAAGACAGAAAATGGAAGTGGAATAGTGCTGATTGGGTCAGAGGTGCCTGGACGTGCAAAGCAATCAGCTCTCCACCCATTGAGCCATCCTTCAGCTCACAGATGGCACAGATGGGTACATCCTTGGCAGTTCAATGACTACTGTCCCTCTGTCCGGAAATGTTTTTTCTGACGCTAGAGTATACACAGGCTCAGCTTAGATGCAACATCATGAAACTAAATGTGCAAAAGCTCCAGTGTTTGTTTTATTTGAGGAATGCTCAAAAGCCAAGAAATCCTGCTTGGAGCACCAAAAAGTACCCTGTACTTTGCCCACTTACAGGCAACACAGTGGCTCTGCCTCATACCAGAATGTCCATTCCCTAACACCACATTCATTGGAATGATAGGAAATCTTTTTAAAAATTGAACCTTTTACTCTTAATTCCAGAAATCTTTTGGTTTTGGTAGGGGCTTTCCCGCCTTGTTACTGAGATTTGCTTTCTGCACAGGCCTTCAGTAGGGATTTTACTCCACTGAGAAGTTTTCTGTTTTGTTTGGGGATGTTTTTGTCCTAATGACAATTTTGGGTCATGCCAAACCTCCACGTGAACACCTCAGTTACACAGCTGCAGCCCCACCTTTCTCCGAAAAAACACTGAGAGCATTCCTCCCCCTCACAGACGAGGAGAGTGAGCTCTTTGCCCAGAACAACAGAGGCTTTCCTGGTGGCAAATACCTATTCCTGTAGTCACCCAAAGAAGACTTGTTGGTGACAAGTCTTTTCCTTTTTTAGTTCTTTCCATAGGGAAGAATATGGATTCCTACCCAAATTCTGTTTGGGGGTTTTTGTTTGTTTGATGTTTTTTTTTGGTTTTAGGTTTTTGGGTTTATGAAAAAGGCATCAGCATGTAAAGGATGTAAAACTGCTGCTGAACCCAGATGATGGTGGGAGGATGGCATTTTGCTGTTCCATTTCCTGCAAACCGGCTCATGAAGCTGTGTCCCACATTTATGGCAGTGTGGCTTTGCAGTGCTGGGGACACTGAGCTGGCCCAGGTATATGGCCTGCCCCACACCACACACCCATGTACCACTGACCAAATAAAGTCAATTAAGAGTTTGACAGTTAGTTTGACATGTGTAGGGAAATGACTGTATATGATGATGAATAAATAGAGACTATTCATGAGTGCCTTCCCTCTGAGAATCAGGCTAATAGTGATTATACTTTTCTAAATCCCATTTATAAAGTCATCTTCATTTAGGTGAACGGAGTCATAGAGATTTTTCTGTTGGCATAAATACAAGGCAGAGTCCCAGCTCTCAATCTTTACTTCAGACTCCTGGATGCCAACCTTCCTTGTCCATGAGGACAAAAAGAGAAACTGACTCCAGAAAATATAGTCAATGTTTACATTTTATTGAACCACTAGACATTGCTGTTGGCCACATCATGACAACAATGCAGCAGAAAGAGCCTTTCATTTGCCTGTGCTTGGCAGAAAGTGTCATTCTTTGGTTACTCAGCTGAAGTTGACAAGTTGCCCAGTATTTTTATTATCAGGTTGTCAGCTCAATCTCACTACTGCCCTCTTAATTTATTATTTTGCATTTCAAAATCACAGGTGTGACTCATTGCACAGCCAGAGGTTATAATGAAGTATCCCACTCATCTTTTAACTCACCCTTTGTTCAAGACAATGCAGATTGCGGAAGGTTTCTGAGGAGGTAAGAGGATTGCAAAAGAGTCGAAGACTCCTTTTTATCTAACCTATGTGTGGGCAGTGAAACTGCCTGATATGAAACCAGTTGGGTGCAAAGGTGGGCAAGGAGGTTCATTTGTCATTATGTAGAGGGCTGAAACTCAGAAGATACACAGCAGCTGTCACTGAAGATAGGCACCCAAACTTAAATCACCTCACCCCGAGGGTGAGTCCAGAGACAATCCTAGGATAACATGCTTCTCCCAAGATTTACTCTATGCTTTAGTTTCCAACAAGTCAGGAGATGAAAACCAAGCAGGCATTTTTCAATTAAAAATCATCTTATTCTCTGCATCTTATGTTTTAAATTTGGAAGTGACTCTAAATGCAAGATTTTGCCAGCATTGTGCAAATAAGAATCCTGTGGCATTAGAGTTTTTGAAATAAAAATATATGTTTATTAGCATGAAGTGATGCCTCATCCATGTTTCTCCTAGGAGTATCTGGGAAGAAGGAAGAAGGAGCATAGTTCTATTGGAAAGTGTGTCTTGCTGCTGATTATAAAAATGATGTGGAAGTCATGGGCCAAATTAAATATTTTTCCATATTGGAAAATTGATGGGAAAGCTTCCTGCTATCAACAACTCATGTGATGTAGATGAAGAGATCCTTTTATCACAGAAGAAGAGTGTCAAAATCCAGAGCTATTCTTAATCAATTTGTTCTTTTAATTGTCTTGTACACGTCTGGCTCTGCAGCAGAAATGTTGAGCTCATGCTACATGAAAACAAACCACATAAACTTGAAGAGATAGAAACACAATTTGTTCCTAAAAGAAGAAGTTTACAAAACCACCCATCCCAATGCCCTGGCAACTTGCCTCCCTCCCCAGGGGGAAAGATGCATGTCCTCTGTCCAGTATGAGTACCCTGGAGCAGTGACAGACAGGGGCAGAACTATTGGGGTACTTGGCTTTTTTAAAGCTGCAACATGAAGCTGTGGCAATGCCAAAACTGTACCTGGTCTTCTCTGTCTCATTGCTGGGGGGAAGGAACTGTGACTCAAAGGCTGTCACTGGCAACAGAGAAAACTACACCAAGAGCACTGGTTCAGCTCTGCCGTATCCAATTTCTGTCAAGTATAGAATAATAGCTATCCAGCGAGCTGGGACATGCTTCACCAGCATCAATAGAGTTGTGCTTCAGAGCATCCCTCGAGGTAGCAAAGAATTATCCCCATTTTATAAATGAGGTAACTCAGGCACAGGGATTAAAGCCAGAATGTTCCAAACTGGCTGCCTACTGCTAGGTACCTACACCCATATTTACGCAACTTGTGGCCTGATTTTCAGAAGGGCAGGGCAATGAAAATTTTGGCCTGAGGGATTTGTTCACACAGTTTACTGGTAACAACGCCCAGGATGGAAGCCTGGTCTCTACTACCTGTCTTACACCTTAACCACTGAAAACATCCTTTCTGCCACTAGCCAACAGTTGGCAAAGGCTCCCAAGTGTCCCCACTCACCGTGCAGAGGCTCAGAGTGAGCAATGCAGGCTGCCTGCCTACGTGCTCTCAGCTAGAGACTTTTAAAGAGCAACAGCAGGAGTAAAACTGGTGAGATTTCTTTGCTTCCCTCTCAGCTCTTCAGAGCCCAGGCAGCTTTGCTTGATTTGCAGTGCTTTGCAAGAACTGCACGTCTGGTGTGTAAACCTCTGTTCTGCCTCACACATGGGATCGTCTTTCTCCTCTGTCCCTTCACCATGTCCTGCTCAGGACACTTCAGCTGGCACAGCACAGATCCAGTGCAGAACCAGTAACAGACCAGTATGAAAAAGGAAAAAACAAGCTACATAGATATCTGAACTGCCCAAAAGCACAAGAACCAGCAGGAGTGAGTTAATCCCAGTATCCCCTCACCTCTCTCCTGCTCTTACTTTCTGGTCTTTAACTGAGCCTCAGAAAGAGCCCTGATTTATGGGAAACTGTTGAGAAGCAAGAAAATGTCATCAAAAACCAACTCCCATACTAACAGCTAACAAAACCCAGGAGGCAGAGCACTTGCTGGCTGGCTATAACAGAGCTTTGCAAGTGTCCCTGCAAAAATCATCCCTGCTAGGGGCTAATGTGATGCTTGTCTTAGCTTGTTAGAGAGCCTTGCTGTCTTTAGACACGTACTTGAAAAACAAAGCTGGTGGTTGGTTGCTACCTGAGGGAGAAGGACAAAGGACATCGGCTGTCTCTGTGGAATGGTCACTGCTCAGGTCACCTCAAGCCTGACCTGCAATACCAAGTGCATGCTGCAAATCCGTTGCTGTCAGCCCTTGTGCTTTGTCTCATCGATGGAGTCCCAGCCACCTCTGACCTCTTCTTTCCCTTCCTTCAGGCCATGTCCTGCTCAAGAGGCTCCTGCTCAGCTGCGCTGTAGCTTCCCCCCACCCGGAGGGAGGACAGGCGAGAGGAGGTGACAACCTTCAGCAAAGGTTAAGGCTGGAAAAGAAGGAAGTGTCAGCTCAATCAGGTCAGCTCAGCCAACCAACTGCTGCTGTAATCCCTCTGCCTCAGGTCCCTGCACTGTTCTGCTCGTGCTCCGGGTGCTACTGTATGAGCAGCAACCTCTAGCCTGTCCCCATGGTACTGCCAGCCTGCAGCATCCAGACAGGGAGATGGGGAAAAGGGGTAAAGAGGAACCAGTTGATCATGAGAATCTCCCAGGACTGTTTCCAGATCCTCCTTATTGCAGTGTGTTTTCAGAATATGGACTTTGAGATGCACTTTACTCCTACTGCAGTTTGGAAGTCCAGACTTGGCACACCCTGATTTCTTCAGAGGAAGGCTGGGAGTTAGATTTGAATCAATCCTTATGCTGCAGCTCATCTCCATATTCACAGCAAACCCAGAAGCTTTGAGAAATTGGTAGTGGTATGGGCTCAGTTCCTTCTGCTCGGTGCCTCTTTTGGGATGGGAGCAATTCAGTCTCACCAATCTGTCAGCTACCAGGAGGAAGCCAGGGAACAAATGCCCCCTATTCAATAAAAGTTGGTGCTGCACTTTATACAGCAGCTAGTACATTATTCTGTGGTGAAAACAAACCCTATTCTTCTCTGCCAGATAAACACATTTTATCCTATAAAGAGCAGCATTTCTGACTGTTCAGCAGCAGCCAAACTCACGATGGGAAAAATAACAGGTGTTTGTAAGACACTCCCTGTTTATTCACAGTGCTTAAAATAATTGCTTAAAAAAATCCAGCAGAGATTTAATTTTCTATGCTCCCACATTTAAAAAAACAAAAACAAAAAAACCCCCTAAGCTTGGCTCATGGTAGTTGAAGGCAATTCATTATGAAAGGGATGTTCTTTCTGTTGTGGTAGCAAAGAAACCTACTTATGAAAGCTCCTGAGGAGCAAAATGGTAGAGCAAATTCCTGCCTAGAACCAACACTTCCCTGTGCTTTTCACCACACTCTCCAGGTGGAAGTTTTTATATCAAAACATGTGATTTTGTTGTCAAAATGGAATGAGCAGGGATTAAACTCCTCCAGTCAGTGCCCATCATTGACCATCTACAACATCGCCTTTTATAAGGCAACAACAGCCTTGGCCTGACTTATGCCCTTCTCTCTTTTCTGGTGGTGGAACAGGTGGTAAGTGCACAGCTCCAGGGGGAAATGTTTGTCTCAGAGGCACAAACCTTTCTTCAATCACTGCTTGCTTCTCCGGGAAATACCTGGCAATGGCTCTTGATCAATAGACTTCTTTCCAGTGCAAGGGGCTGACACACAGTGCTGGCAGAAGGCGACAGAGACTCCCTGTCTCCATCCACTCTCCCCCTGGTGCTTACAGCACAGATGGGGGACATCCCTGAGCCAACCAGAGGGTGAGGGGACACTCTGTGCATGGCTGCTGCCAGGGTTTGGTCCTATGAGACCTTGTGGGGGTGCATGGGCCATGGATAAAGTCCCTGCAGGAGCCACTCAATACAGCATCATTCCTGAGGGCTGCAAGCTTCTTGAGACAATGATTGTGGTGGTCCTCTGTCCTCAGGGCTTTCCAGTCCTACAGGATATGGTTCTCCTTGAGTCTGGCCCCCTACAAGATGTTAGGGTGACTCACAGATGCTCAGTAGCTCCCTGGGAACCTGGAGAGAACCTGGAGCAATAGAAGCCCGCCTTGCAGCATCCCAGTGCTGTCCCAACCTCAGCTGCTGCTCCTGGTGGCTCCTGAGCTGCTGGCCAAGTCATGGGTGGATGTAGCCGCAGCCCACCCCCTTGCCTCCAACACAGGACTGAGACGTCCTGATGCTGGAAGTAAAACACAGCCTTTTTTCACTCGTTACTGTCTCACAAAGGTACAGGAGGGGCCACACAACCCAAACCATCTCCCTGGGAGGGCTCACTTGTCTCTAAGCAGTGGGCATGAGAGACAGGCCAGATGGGGTTTGTGCAGCACAAGGCTTGCAGGGGGACAGGGCTCCCAGCGCTGTGGTTATGATCCGTGTTACAGCAGCATTCCCAGCTGAGACCAGGCTGTCGTGGCACCATCAGGCTTGTCACACACAGCAGCCTCTGGCCTGAGCGAAAGAGACAGATGAAAGTCAGGAAGAGAAACAGAGGCACAGGGGAGAGCAGTAATTTCCCAGGGGTCAGGCAAGAGAGCGGCCGTCGCTGCCGGCATGGTGTGGGTCGGTGTGGGGCTCGGCAAGGTGCCACTGCCACACGGGATGTGACAGCAACGTGCCCCACTGCACAGGGGCTCCTCAAAAAGCAGCTGGGATGAGGCTGAGTGCAGCTTCCGAAAGGGCATTCCCACAGGCAGAGAGAAGATGAAAGAAGGCGGCTGCAGTGCATAGCAGGGCAAGATGAAAGGGTTCAGAGGCCAGAGGAGCAGAGAGACGGGAGTGACTCAAAAAGCAGAGCCAGAGGCAGCGACAGCCGCCACGCACAGAGCAGCACTGGCGTTAGACACAAAGGAGCGCTGCAGCAAAGGCGCGGGGTCTGAGAGAGCAGCCCAGAGATCAAACCCATCCTGAGCCGAGTGAGACTGAAACTGTCTGTGCAATAAAGGATCTCACACTGCTCCAGCGCCAGCAGCTTGAGGCCTGTGGGGCAAGACAGGGCTTTATGCACACAAATGAAGTACAACCAAGTGCGCTGTAGCGGCTGCTCTGGCCTGAGCAAAAAGTACAGAGATGGGAGGAACGGAACAGAATAGAATAGAATAGAATAGAATAGAATAGAATAGAATAGAATAGAATAGAATATTAAAGTTTGGAAAGGACCTCTAAGATAATTGAGTCCAACCATTAACCTGACGCTGCCAGGTCCACCAATAAACCATGTCCCTAACCATCCCATCTATACATTTTCTGATCACTTTGAGGGGCAGTGATCCCACCACTTCCCTGGGCAGCCTGTTTCAATGTTTGACAACTCTTTCAGTGAAGAAATTTTTCTTGCTCTCCAATCTAAACCTCCCCCGGTACAATTTGAAGCCATTGCCTCTTGACCTATCATTTGTTACCTGGGAGAAAAGATTGACTCCCACCTGTCTACAGCATCCAGTTGTAAGGAGCCCCCAAAGTTCCTTTTCTTCAGACTAAACCTCCCCAGCTCCATCAGCTGCTCCTCTTAAGACTTGTGTTCCAGTAAGACAAGTGCTTCTCCAAGCAACAAGAGCAGCAAATGCCCTTTCTTAGGCAGGGTGTTAGAGAAAAATACCAAGAAGAAAAGCTTGTACCTTTGTTCTGGTACCCATCAGGCACCAAAACCCATGAAACCGTATTCAAGATGGTAAAACCCACACAAAGAAGTTGCATTTCCACGGCATCCAGCACCCTTCAGCCCGGGATCTATCTGTTAGCATGCCCCTGGGGCAGATCTACGTGCCTGAATCTCCTATGACAGGCAGGCACAGGCCCAGTGCAGCGTTTCATCTCCACTGGAGCGATACTGGTGACTCAGCGCTTCCCCTGCATGGCACTGCGAGGGCCTTGCTCCAGCGAGGGGATTATAGCAGCAAGCTAAGAATAATAATGGTGTGGTTGAGCAGCAGGGATTTATGAGCAGGCAGAGAAAATGAGAATTATAGGTGTCCAGTCCCTATGACAGAAGCACCATATATTTCCTCCAACAAAGCGTGTGACAACAGCTCCATAAATTCACATAGTAACAGAAGTGAGCGCCAGCTCATCATTGCAGCTATTTAAGGAGCCAAGTAGCACTCTGTGCTTATTGCAGAAGTTCACAGTTAGTTAAAAATAAGCATTAAAAAAGTCACTTTTGGGCCCTGGCTGAATAAGGCTTTTTATTCACGATGCCCGGCATCGTGTTCCGCCTCTTCTCCTTTTATGCCTACACAGACTCTCCTTGGTGGAATTTCATGTTAGGCACTGTCAGCTTCCTTCTGAAGGAGCTTAACTAAGGATGTGCCATAATCAATCGTAAAACTTAGCAGTGACTATTGAATACTTGATCCTTTTCAATATCAGCAGATCTGAAATTTGCTTTAAAAATTCTTTAGCTCCAACCCATTAAATATCTAAGGAGAGCTTCCCTGAGATGTAATTGCTGAAGAGAATAACCCTGATATCCACAACATGCTGAATAGGCTTTTTTAATGCTGTCTCATGATCAGATTATTTGCAGTACCTGTCAGCTAATGTGCTCTTTTCATTGCTAATTTAACACTTCTTCCTAAAGGGAGAAGGGGGAGAGGGTGAAAACAACTCTTCACAGTGAACTGGAAATCAAAAAATAGCTGTGTGTTTTGTTGTCACTTCTGCTACTCTCTTTTCTGACGTATAAAGAGAAGCTCACTTTAAAATGACTAACTCCCCTTTAAACATGAGAAATATCAAGTTTCTCTGAATCCCATGGCTTTTATTCTTTCTTCTTGAAGCTTTGGGCAAAGTTTGAAAGAGACATCTCAGCTAGAAGGAAAAGTTGGAACTTTCTTAGGTTAAGGCTTAACTTCAGCAGTGATGGGAATGTAATTTTCCTCTAAAAAAAAAAAGGCATCTCAGTGAAAAACCTGAAAGATAGGAAATGGAAATTAAGGCTTGCTGTCTGTGAAGTTGGAGCTCCAGGGCCACATTCTCCCCCAGAGCCTGCTGTCCTGCTCAGATTTGATTTTCCATGCAGCACTGGCACTCCTGCCCATTAATCCCCTTTTCAGGGGAGCCCTTCCTGGAGTCAGGACAGCAGGTTGGAAACCTGTCCTTGGAGTCTGATGAGGACTTGGTGTGTGTGAACAAAAATTTTGCTGCGGCATATCCCATGACATTTTCCCAGGGTCAAAATTATTCAGATTAGCAAAGAGAGAGGAGATTCTTGTTTGGTTGGTTTAGCAAGAAGACGATGTTTTGTACAGAAATGACATAACTTTGGAGGGGAAAAAAAAAAGGTTACTCAAGAGCCAGGTTAAAAGAAAAGTGTTGAATGGAAAATTTTCAGCCAGCCCCACGGTGATCCCTTCTTTATCTCCAGGTTTGGAGGAGCTGCTGCCCTGCTCTCTCTGGTGGCTGGTGTCACGTTGCATGCTGCTCCAAGGGCAGCAGATTGCGTATGCATTAGTTCTTTTGCATAATACCAGCAGTTATAGTGGGCTTGGGTGTTTGAGGTTTTTTGTTTTTACACACATTGTTTGCTGCTAACAAACTCAGGAAGGAAATTTACGGTCCTGAATGGGGAGTGAGGTCTGCGAGATGTCCCCAACAGGACTGAGCTGCTGAACCTTGCTGTGACTCAGCCAGCACAGGAAACGTTTGTTCTGAGCAACCCCATCTCCTGTCCCACTTACTTCAAGCACTGGGTTTATAAACAGGTCACGGTAGTTTCTTTTTATTTTGCTTTTGGGGGTTTTTTCATTCTTTTTCTCGGAGTGTTTAATTGCTTTCCGTGCACAAGGTTATTTACCAGAAATTAATGGCATTACATGGACGACGTGCTTGAACAGAAAGTCTTGGGAAGGGGATCTCAGCTTTTGCGGCAGAGACTCTACTACTCTTGGTTGGATGCTGTCATACTGGTTATGCTAAATTAAATGCCCTTGTTCTCTACCTCTGTTCACACCTTGGAGACCAAATATTGCACACAAAATTGGAGGGTTCCACATGAGAGAGCAGGGCTCAGAGAAGAGGGTGCAGCAAACATGGAGGACAGAGAGAAAAACCATAAATAAAAGATCAGCATCAGGACCTGGGTTTTCATGCAGAGATCTCCATCTACGTTCTATATTTCTGTCTGACAACTGCTCTTCCTGTTCAGCAAATTCACCCCACCTCATCGTTCCCAAAGATGACATGTAAGGAAACCAATTAAAATACTTGTTAACTTAAATAAATAAATAAAAACACGTAGAAGATGTGACTGCTCAAAGTCTAGCAGCTTGTACTTGTGCATTTTTGTCTCCTCATTAATCTGTTTATGAAAGGGTTTTGATTAGTTCCATATATTCAGCTTCTAAAGTTAATACCTTAGTGGTCTAAAGTGTTTGTACCGAAGCTAACACTGTATTTTTTCTCTGCTGCAATAAACATGTAAATATGAACTGATTCATGCATGCAAACTATTTCTAAAATGAGTTCAAGAACACTTTTCAAATAATGTTTAAAACGCTATGCTGGGAAATGGCACAGGGCACCTGTTAGTTTATTCTGTCCGGGAAGACTTCATACAACCCTGTCTTTCTCTATGCATGTTTGTGTCTGGTACAGTGACTCACATATTTTTAATTATTACTCTATAAGATAATTTAAAAAATGCAGTAGTTCTACAGAGCTATTAACCCAGCCCCTATCTGATCCAAGCCCCATTGCACTCACACGATCCCAATCTGATTTCCGCTATGTGTTCCTCTCTACATGTTGCAGCACAGCTAAATTTTGTCTCCAAGCAGGCTCCCACCCCTATCAACACTTCAGCATGTGCTAAGCCCCATTCCCATGGCCAGGGTGGGTTGGTTTGCACGGAGACAGTTAAGTGCATGTATAAATATTTACAGAGTTTGAGGCATGGTCTGCCTAATTAGGTTTCCATAGCAATTAGTCCAATATCTTGATTAAGACCTGAGGCTGCTTTTATTATAATAAAAAAATAATACAAAGCTCATTATATTGAGATGATGAAACCAGAGCACTCTTACGAGAAGAGAGCAAATGTTGGCTCAGCAGCAGGGAATGGACTGAGCAGGGGCACAATGATAAAGCAAATGAAGGTGACGTTCTGCAGTGTGGGGAAATACTCTGCATCCAAAGACCTAGGTTAAAGAGCTACTGAGGAATTAGCATCTTTACTAAGAACAGCTGTAGCCCTGCTTTTCCTGGATTTTAAACCTGGTTTTTGTTGCTGTTTTTATCTAGCACCCTTGGAAAAATGGTGTTTGCTCACATGATAGAGAAATGCCTACAACTTTGTCTCTCAGAAATCTTGGAGCAATTTTCAATATTAGTAGAGAACCCTCACTGAAAGTGCAAAATACAGGGTCAGCAGAGCAATAACTTCTTTGCTGAGAGAGCATTTTGTGTCTCAACAGTTACTAATATTATACATATTAATTACTGTGAGCAGCAATCCATGAAGAAATTACATCTACAGAGCAGTTGTGCTTCTGCTGTAGGTCTGCTGTAGCTCTAAGCAGAGAGGTCAGTTCTCCTGGCTGGTGGGACAGAGACATGCACAGAAAAACTCCCCAACCTTGTCCCTCCATCCCACATAGGAGGGGCTGCCACTAACCCCATAAAGCTCCAGCAACAAATTCCTGCTTTACAGATACTGACACCACTTTTCCCACTGAAATCAGCCTTAAGCCAGCAGCTGACCAATGTTGAATATGCTTTGTCTTGTTTTATTATTTGGACATCATTATTTTTCTTCTTCCTTCATCAGTTTCCCTTTTTTCACTTATGAAGTTTCAATACAAACTAAAACAGAGCTATATCCTTTTATTAAGTCTTTTAAAAAAGGAAGATGCTGCAGAGTACTGTTAGATCCACAGCAAATCTAGATTAAGCAAAATGGCAGCTCATTAGCTTTCATGGACAGGCATTTAAAGTACTTAAGAGGGGACATAGAGCACTGCCCTTTACATTTACTTTGGCACTAATATCAGATTAGAAAGAGAAAGGTTGTTAAGTAAAGGTAATTGTCTGCTTTGTAGAGGGAATCTTTCTGAGGTACAGCCCGAGGCACTAAACTTTAAGAAGGTTAATTGTCTCATGGTGGAAGTCAAGCTATTACTGTTATTATGGACAGTTAGGAAAAATTCAGCCTGACATCCAAAGTCCAAAAACAAGTCTCAAAGATGGAGTCGATTGGCTGATAGCCACAGGCCTATAATTAGAAAAATTGGCATTAGGAAAATACAGATGAGCCAGTGGTGAGCCCTGTCTGTGCAGATGTGGTACAGCAGCTGGAGGTGGTACAGCAGCTGGAGTCAGAAAGTGGCACAGGGGTGCTCCGACAGCAGCCAGGAGCTGAGCTTAGGAAAAGCCCCTGAGCTGGCTGAGTGGGGGATGGTCTCAGGAGAGGTTCCTGAGGAGGATGTGATGCTGACCCCAAGTGAAGCCAGCCTGTTATTGCTTATTCTCAAATACAACAAAAGGAATCAGTGTCCCTAAGAGCTGTAAAAGTTTGGCTGGGAGTTGGCACTTGCAGCTGATTCTACCCTCTCAAAGAAGTTGATGTTCTGTCCAAAGTGCCCACAAAAAAATTAAAAGTTTTAATCCTCCTGATTTTGCACATACCCATCCTTCACACCTTATTCAAGCCCCCTCAGTGCCTCTATGTTCCCCTTTCCCAAAGAGAAATAGCAGGAGCAAGAAGCTCAGTCATGCCAGGATGTAACTCTGAGAAACATGCCAAGGGACAAGCCAAGGCTTCTTCTGCACTTCTCCTGGGCACAGGTGGGGAAGACCAAATATTTGGATGTACAAAAACCCAAAATGTCCATACATGTGATTCTGGCTCAGACTTACAAGGTGCTGGCAGAAACCTCAGCAGGAAGCCCACTGCAAACATCCCCAGGAATAATGTTTTTCTCCATTTGCAAATACTTGATTTTGGTGGGGAGGCTTGAACAATAAAACTCCGTCTCCTGGACAGCAAAGTTCTGGCTCAGCAGCTTTCTGTCCTCTCTCCCTGGAGAGCCAATCATGTCGAGACCCAAAGGAGAGGTTCACTTTCCAGCCCCTAACCTTTCCACTGTATTTTTATCCCTAGACTGGGGATTTCTCTTGAGGTACAGGAAAGCCTTTTCACCCGTGAATCCACCTCTGTGCCACTCCAAGAACTGTCTTACTTGGTTTTCTGCTCTTTGGGTCTGCACAGGCAGAAGATGAGGATTTTCCATCACCACAGTTCTCATGTGCTGTACCAGGGAGGGATAGCTGTGAGCTACACAGTGCTGGCAAAGATCTTTGGGATGTTTTACACCGTAAATCCCTCACCTCTTCCGGAAGAGGACAACTATTTCTTCTGTGTTTGCATCAATATTTAAACACCTCAGCACATCCTGCTGACAGCTTAATGGTAAAAGTCAGCTTGGACATTTTCCTACCTCAAGCTGATTTTCCTCTTCCAAAGCCCCCAGCAAAATGTTTCTTCACTGAAGCTGGTGGGAGCAGGAGCTGTCACCAACCACACTACACAGGTGGGAGCAACAAGGGGACACAAATGCAAGGAACTTGTCCCCAAAATCTGTAACACAGTGCAGAAATTGGATGTAGAGGTACACTGCAACCTGAGGGTCCCAGGGCAGCCTTCTCTGCCAAAGGGGACCATAGCTCCAAAACCAGGGTGCACAGGATCGTGAGAAACTCTGGAGTTTTTCGTGATAACCACACAAAAAAGAACAGGCTACCGTTAAAATATGAGTCACACAGGTTAGACAGGAGGAGCAGAGGCAGGGACTGATTTAGGACAATCTCCTGTTCCACACTCAAGCACTCCAGTGTGCTGCTGGGAGTGTTTGCCCTCAAGACCCTGATTTTGAGCTGTCTGAGGACAAGAGGAAGGTGTATGAATGTGCTTCAGTGGCGTGACTTGATTCATCCAGAGAGACATATTTCAAGCAATCCCACTGGACAGGGCAAGCCAGGTCAGTGGAATGTCTGCGCTTAGGAGCAAAGTCCTGCAGTCCAGACTGGAGAAAGTGTCAGGGACCCAAAACTGTGCACTCCCCCAGAAAGGATGTTGGGTAGAAACAAAAAACAAGAAAAGAGGAGCAGAGGCTGACATGATCATATAGTCTAAGCAGGGAAAGAAGCTGTCCTGTACTCCTTCAAAGCCTAACATGAAGATGACCCCTGGGCTACCCATTTTAGCAGTGAGGTGACTGATGGCAGGACAGAGAGGGGCTGCCCTTGACAGGGCTGTCTCAGGGCACTTGCAAATGTACCACTTGGCAATGGCAGTGGGGAAAGAAACTGGAGAAGACCTTGAGAAATGTCTGGAGTAAATGGAGGTCAATGCTGGTTTACTTGTTCCTTACTTAAGGCTGTTGTTTGCTGAGCTTGGCCCTGTGCTGGTGAGTAATGTCCCACACCATCTCCACTGTAGCGCCACTGAGAAGAGTATCAGAACCCAACCACTGCCATTATAAATTCTTGAGAGCAGCTGCTAAGACATGGGTAAACCAGAAAAGCTTCAGGATTGTAGCAATCCATGAGTAGAAAAGCACAACCTCACACTGACAGCTTATAAATTAAATCAGAGTTGCCCCACACCTTTAGCCTTGGTGGCTGTCCTAGAGCAGGGTCCCCACTGGGTGAGTGCTGAGGTGACCTCATTGTTACCCCTACTCAGGCTTGAGAAGATATCTAGTAATTAATGGAGCTGAACCCTGTATCACATATTCTCCTCTGTATTCTTTGTAAGGACAATTAAGCCATCTCAAAAGAAGAGCACAGGGTCAGGGAAAAATCCTCCTGCACATGGGGTCCAATAGTAAATATTCCCTACTGTGCTGTGCTGATTCATACCAGTGGAGGGTCTGCCTCAGGAATTCTACTTGGAAAAGACAGCACAATTAATCCCTCCCACTTCAGCCCCTGAAAAGTGCCTTTCATTGTAGGGCCACAACATAGCACAGTATTATTTTACTGCTGAGGAAGCCAAGGCATGAGTTGACACAGAGGCATGAGTTGTTACAGCAATTTCCTGGAGCATTGCAGCTTTCTCATGATGTTCCCAGGGAATGAGGGCCAGTGCATGAGGTGAGGACACCACTGCAGTCTCCTCTGCCCTTGCAATCCAGGACGATGAAAGCCCAGGTCTCTGGACTTTCAGACAAACACCATATCCAGTAGACAATTATATCCTTCCCACTGCTCCTTCTCCCCCGGTGATGAATCTTCTCCTTGTCCCTACAACTGCTCTTCCAAGTCTGTTTCCCCTGCTGCCTACAGCTGCCCAGCCAGGACCTTCCATCCAGCTCAGGAGAATAAGGGCAGAATGAAGACATGAGCTGTAGGTAGCAGCTTCCTTGCAACATTTTTCTGCTGCCAAGGAGGGAGAAAAGATGGCCCATGAGCCATGGAAGTTGGCAGAGTCCCCGTGAGGCCATTCTCTGCTGGCCAGCCCTGCTGATGTGCTGTAGAACAAGAACTGGCCAGGACCCATAAGGTAAACCTGCTGCTGACTGCAGGAGAGCTCCAGAAAGGTTAAAATACTCTCCCCTTTTCACTCTGATGTCTCTGCAGCCCCTTCTTCCAGCCAGAGCTCCACTTAATAATTAATTGGAGAAATATGCCCCTTACCAAGCAGCAACCAGGACATTTAGATTCTCCTGAGAAAAGCTAAATCTCTATTTCTGTGATGACTGGCAGCAGGAGATAGGAGGCATTTGCAGAAGGAGGGTGGAGCGCTGTCGCCACTGAATCAGGCTATCAACCTGTCCTTGCCAAACACTCCAGGGCTCAGTGCAAGGAATTTTTCATCCCTTCAGCATCTGCTGAGCTGGTTGCAAGGTGCAGGTTACACAGCAGTGGCATGGAGACATCAGGAAGCCATCCTTCCCCAAAGAGCAGGACAGAGAAAGACCAAAGAATAACATGGGAGGCCCAAGCAAAAGTGGATCCCAGGTCAAGGCTCCACTCCTAACATTGTGCTTCTGTCCCTTGTCCCAGCAAGACCAGAACACCAAAGTCTGTGAGATTTTAGCTCATAGAAAAGCAACAAATTTGCCTTCCAGATCATTCACTTACCAGGAAAGCCATGGAAAGGGGCCTCTTTTCTCTCCTTGAAGCTTTCACATGCCATCCAGCTAGGGAGTTCTGGCACTGGCTGAGATGCCTGGGATGTTTTTGTGCCGCTTTGAAGGTGTCTGTGCTTCCAGAGGTGCCTATAATCCCACACAGTCATGTACCATGGTCCAGTGAGTAGGACATCACACTGGAAGCACAGGGAAATGAGGTTTGTACTCCATCATATCATATCATATCATATCATATCGTATCATATCGGGGCCTACAAAAGAGCTGCAGAGGGAATTTCTATAAGGGCATGCAGCAATAGGGCAAGGGGTGGTGGCTTTAAACTGACTGAGGGCAGGTTTAGATTAGATATAAGGCAGTTTTTTTTATAATGAGAGTGATGTAACACTGGCACAAGTTGCCCAGAGAGCTTGTGAATGTCCCATCCCTGGAAGTGTTCAAGGATTTTGAGCCACCTGTAATGGAAGGTGCCCCTGCCCTTGGCAGAGCACTTGGACTAGGTGACTTCAAAAGGTCTCTTCCAACCCAAATTACTCTATGATTCTGCAATACATAATGGTTTGTTCAAGTCTCAGATGTTCACTATATCTCCAAGATATGAATTCTCACTGCCAGTATAATTTGAACAAGAATTCCTTACAGAGTGACCTGAGGTCCCCTGATAAAGAGCATTAAGTGTTATTGTCATAGTCAACTGAAGAAGAGGTAATAGCTGTAAGATTAGTTATATTTATGGCACAGTGCTTATCATCACTCATTTTATGTGCGCTCTTCTCGCCAATCCACATTTACTGCTTGGAACATTTTGGGCCCTTATACAGCCTCATAAATCCCACTTAATTTTGATTCAAGATGAGCAACACAAAATCCTAAGCTAGTAGCTAAACAAAGATCAAGCAAAAAAGCCTACAAGAACTTACATATGATGGAGAGCATACAATTCACATGCTGCTGAATATCTGTGTGCTCTGAAAAGGTGTGGTATTTGGTAAACAAGATAAAAAGCTGGAGCTAAAGCTATGTGGAAGGTTTAACTGACCGGTTCATCAGTAAGTTACAATAATTCAAAATATCCTAAACAAGGTGCTAGGAATTGCCTTTCATCATTTGTATCAGACTTTGTACTCAACAAGGACAGGTAACGAAGAGTTCCAATGTTATTTTAAAACTGTTGTGGATATATATACCTAACCTCCTTTTTCCATTTGCAGGTGTTGGGCTCAGGTTAACTTAGGATCCTGAATTAACAGACAGTAGGATAAATGTTATTATTAAATGTTGCAGTGAAAGTTTCCAGAAACAATATTCTTTTTCTGGCAGTTACAAGGTATTAAAAACACATTAAGACATAGGGGAAGAGACTACTGATCCTCAATGGAGGTGATCTCATGGGTATAATGGAGGTCATGCCAAGTCATGACAAGAAATTGCACAACAGTGTCCAGTTTAATTTCTCCAGTACAAATTGTGCTGAACTCTCACTGTTCTCCACCTGTCCAGAAATATCTTGTTTTGCCATAAAACAAGAGGTATCTTGTCACTTGCCACCAAGTAGTCATGAGATCTCATAAAAGAGAGACTTTCTCTACCTAGAGGCTCAGTAGCTTTCATGGTTCTATTGTGGCAGGTGGTGAGAGATCAGGGTAAGAGCAGAGCTGACTTCTGAAATCTCATCTCCCACCCCTCCAGAGAGATGGACCCTCTGCCCTGAAGTCTCTCCACTCTGCTTTCCAGCAGTGCCTCTCTGTTTACTCTGGAATGGCACTAGACCCATATTCCCTCTTTCAGTCCTCTCTGCCTACACATGTGGCACATTCACAAGCCAAAAAAAAAAAAGTTCAGGGTAGATCCCCACCTTTTGAATGTGCACACAGGCACCCCAGTCCTGCACACTGGGATTTCTGCTGGAGGAAAGACGCCTTGGCTGCCCCCAGTTATCTTGTGAAAAAAAGGCACTTTATGCCAAGACTGACTCTTGCTGGAGCAAAGAAAGAAACAGTTGATCCTTTCAGACAAGTGTCTTCTTATCTGGTAGGTTTTGCCTGTGAATGTCTCCTGCTTTAGACACACACTAATTACTTTCACCACTGTTTGTACTGCTCCTGGTTGGAGACACTTCAATATCAGCCCTCCTGTAAAGGATCCAGCTATTCTCCAGGGCTGCTCCACCCATTCAAGCAGTCTTCCCTCAATGTGTAATGCCTCTTCATTTATGCTCCTTGAGCCAAGCGCTGTCTGCTACCCTGACCACATCCTAGACTCCCACCACGCTCCTAAACCCTGCTTGCTGAGCAGAAGCTGCCACCTATGCCCAGCTGTAACAATTTTGCAATGCAGAAGAGCCTAGGAACTGGCCAGTGTTGCTAAAAACCATTTTCATTTGGGTCAGGCCAACTTTGTGAGTCTGTGTTTGTGATAAATGGCTCACAAGCCAACTAGACTTGAAGAGTGTATTTTGAAAACCATCATGAGCTCTATTTCAAAACAGAGTGAGATGAGAGAGTATCTTTCATTATAAAAACCAAAACCTTGCATTGGCTGCTCTCTCATTAAAGGATTTAAGATGCCATTATTTTGAGACTCTGAGGTCCTGACTTCTGATAAGCAGCAATTGGGATGTTCCTGAATACATTTCAGTGCTGGATACATTTGGTTCCTTCCTTTCTTGGATGCCTTTGCTTTTTCCCTGGTAACAAAAGCTTTCCATCTGGGGCACCTTATGCAATTTATCCTTTTGTCTCTTCCACCAACATAAAGGACCAAAAAATGACTAAGAGAACATCATGACTGGGCTACAGTCCCAGGCTGGCAGTCCCTAGCTCTGATGTTTCAGGCAACAAGGAGATTTTTCAGGAAGTAATTTCTAGGGGAGATCCTCAGTCTGCAGTCCCCAACACACGTACATTTTCTGTGGTGCTGTACTGATGCCACTAGTGACTTCATTAAAAAAAAAAGCAGCAAGGTTTGGGATCAGAGGCCCTGGTTCCACAAGCTTCACTGTCCACTTTGGATTTAGAGAGGTGGCGATGCAGATAAAGGAGGAACAGCAGCTCCATCAGGCCCTTCTGATCTACCTGTAGGACCAACAGCAGCAGCAAAGACTTTGGTGCAGGCAGAAAACCCACCTAGGGATCCAAGCAAGCATTAGGGTGGTTGGAAGTGAGATCTGTTGCCAGGACTACCCTGATACTGGTACCTGACCCAGCCAATCCAGCACCAAGTATTTTGTTGGTAAAATCTCTGGTTATGTCACACTGCAGAAATAACCCCCCAGCCAAGGGATGCTCCACAGGGAACAGATCACGGTGTGCCTGCGCATCAGCTAAAGTCAGGTCACAGTGTGCAGATGGCGAGGAAGAGCAGAAGAAAAGAAATGCCTGTGTTTTACAAATAGGGGAACTGAGACGCAGATGGAATAGGCAGCTAGCGTACAGTCCTATGGGAATGCTGAGATAAAGCCAGGGACTGAGCAAGTTCTCCAGAGCCTGAAGTCACGGCGCCAGTCGTGATGTCAGCACTCCACACATGCACACACAACCTCTCTGGCATCTGCCCTGTGGGAAGCAAGGAATTTAATATTTATCTCTTCGAGTCTTTCTTGGCAAATAAAATCATGAATATCTGTACAGCCCTTTAAGAGCCTTGAACAGAAGGCTCCGTCAAAGCAATGTATTAATAGTTTGTTTGTTTTTGAAAAAGGGAACAGATGGACAAAATCTTGGAAAAAGGAAGAGAGAAACAAGATGTGATTCTATGTTGTAAAATTCCTTTCCCACTTCCAGAAGTGACTAATACTCTCCACTTGGTGCTATTGTACAGCAGAGACAAAAGGTAATGCGTTTGCTACAGTTTTTTTTCTGTGTGTTTAGAAATCTCTTTAACAAGCAAAGCTCCAGACTGCTGGCCCCACTCTCCAGTGCTTTGATGAAAACCTGACATAGAGTTGCAAGTTGATAAAGCCATTTCTGGCATTCCTTTATATCCTTATCTCCCTTGTTTTTAGGGAAGGGATGAGGCACTGTGCCCAAGAGCTGGATTGCAGGGGGCACCTCACAGCAGCCCTATAGATTTCCACTGACAGATAACTACACAGCTCTAGACAGACCCAAGCTGACATGCCTCTTCTTATACTTTGAAAGGTCTTACTTATTCCAGACCCACTTCAGCACAGTCTCCTTGTGAATGTTTCCAGAAAGCAAACCCAGTTTGTCCTGGATTCATCATTGATTTGCTTTTAGAAGTGCAAAGAACCTCCAGCATCAAACTCTGGACTTGTCTTCACCTGCAAATTCTCTGATGAAATAGCAATGGCCACTTGAAAGCCCACAACAAGAGCAGGAACAGAGTTTTCCAGCTTCCAAGTGCCTGTGCTTGAGGTGAAGCAGTCTGCTCTTTGTGTTTGCACCAAGGACAGACAGGAAAGCCCTTTCAGCTCAGCAGAACACAGTAGGGTCCAACAGCAAGCATACATCTTCACAGCTATTGAGGTGGCTTCCATTAATATCCACATAGCTCCTAACAGCTTCCAAAGAAATCTTTAAAGTCATAAACCTGCTTCAGCCCCACCCAGGCCTTTAACAAGCATGTGAGCTGCATGTTAAGTAAAGACATGTATTCAGTTCCACAGGAAAATTTGAAGTGTTACAGCATAACATGGGTTCCTGTCAGAAAGGGATCATACAAAGATATTTTCCAGAAAATAAAATTCCAATCAGCTGTATTGTTTAATTATTGATAGGTCACGATGACATATATATACATATATATATATATGTGTGTGTTTTCACATACCTCTGTATGCAAGATCATTGCAATGAAAGTTGAAAGGTTTCATTTAAAAATATCAGTAGATGAGTGTTGTTATAAATGTTTCCTGTATCGTGGCAAAACTGAAATCTCAATAAAAATATGAATTTTATAGCTTTTCAGTTCTTTCCAACAGAAGGCTCAGCTGAAAGTGCAAAAAGCCAGTATAACTCCCCAGGATGGAAGGCAGCAGGAAACATACAAATGCTCCTTCTCTAGCAGAGTTCCACAGAGCTCCTGATGGCCACGAAAATCGTGGACTCCTCTTAGGCCACCAGTTTAGCACTCTCGTGTCCTGCCAGGGCTGGAGCACAGTGCTGACTGGCTGACAGACAACCATCACTACCATCTCTTCACAAGGCGTGGAATTTCTGGGAATCAGCAAGTCCTTGCTGCTGACTCAGATTTGATCAGATGTGGCTTGAGATGGTGCAGCTGGGTCTGAATGTCTTTGCTATTGAATGTACAAGCTGGAGCACAGAGCTAGATTTCCAGACTTCACTGAAGCACATTAATTACCTTTGCACAAGGTTTAAACACCACATCATCCTAGGCAGAATTTGCCTGGCAGTGCCCATCTACTCCAGAGATTAAAAGGAGGAGGGAGAGATGCAGGATTTGTTCAGGAACACCAGAACCACAGAGGTGCTGCAATTGCTGATAATCAGGGTATCTATGTGTCTCAACACAATGGTTGCTGGTGTTGAGAAGAGGTGTGGTTTACTATGTGCCCCATTCCTTCCTGCCATCCACACAGTCACACACTGGAAAATAACCTGTGTAAGGAGCATCCCTGACCTCCACCGACCCTTGTGTGCACACTATGAAGAGCTTGGCATTGCCAGAATGAATCCACCGGAGAGGCAACAGCGGGATCATCACAGCACTGCTGGGCACTTGGGGAGGTACAAAACGATCTTGAGGAACACAAAACCCTCCCAGCAATGTTTCTGTGCTCTGAGTTTGCTTACAGGGAGATTAGCCATGGTGCTCTGCTTCCTCGTGTCTCTCTGCAGCAAAAGGCATGGCAGTCAGGGGCAGCACTCCCTTCCCACACAGGGGCCGATTCCCTATGCTCCAGCCAAGGAGCTATCCTGGGAAGCAGAGCTGAGGCCAGCGTTCAGCACCAGCAGCAAGGGGAAAGCTCACCCTGGACTCAGCCCCAGGACCCACCAGGCGTGGCATGGCAGAGCCCTGGTGACCAACTCTCAGGGGGACAAACAGGGGGACACTCAGGCTGCTGGATCAATCTCTTGCTGCTGGAAGCAAACATATCCTAGGACTTTACCAGGTTCATCTTAAAACTGCTGCAGGTCACTGGGTTTCAATTCGACTACATACTCCCAGCAGTTCTGCTAGGAACTGCTTTCCAGCCTTTTTTCTGGAGTGGGGCTGCCGAGGTCAGGACAGAACAGTGGCTGCCTTGATCTCACGCTGTGTTTTAACACACACAAACAACGTTGATACACAGTACAGCTCAAACTGCATGTATGTAGGGAAGAAAGGCACAAGTTCTGTTGTGCAATGGAGCAAGAAAATATCCAGCAGGTTGCATGCCTGGCAAGGATGGAAGCAGTGTTTCCTGTACAGCTACTCACATGCACCTCTGTCCACACCAGGGTCAAAGACTTGTTGCAAGAAAGAGCTTTATAAAACACGGAGATGTGAGTCCTGCTCTGGAGGGCTCTGTGTACAGGTCTGCAGAGACACTCAGCTGGGAAGCCAATTTTGCTGTGCAGGCTGGAGTAAGCACCCATCATCTGTGTCAGCAAAGTGGGGAGTGCTGTATTCCGAGATCCTTGGATGAAGATCATCACTCAATACCAAATTCTTTGCAGTTCCATTTCACCATCTGATTTCTACCACAGCCAGTGCTCTATATAGAAATGTCATTTGCTGCATCTCACAAATCCACTGATGAGCTGTTACTGGCCCAGATGTCAAGTTTTACAGCAGGAAAAAAAAAATTAAGGTATTTGTGGTAGTTTTGTATTTAGTTTAGTAGAAAAATAAATTAGGCATGTCTCTGTTAGAAATGCAAAGAGAGCACTCAGCTAGTGGAGGGATCTTCTCTAAACAGATTAAAAGCACTATCCATACCAGCAAAAAATAAAATGTTTTGGTTCTTCTAAACCACAGTAGGAAGGAGGGATGGGGAGAGTTCAGGTACTGGCATGCCTAGAGGAAAGGATGGACATGACCACCACACTGCCAGAGTTACAGCACTGTCAGCTCCAGCCTCACAAAAATCAGGGATTAAAGCACTAGAAGAATATAAAGGAAAGGAAAATACAAATACTTTAACACGGAAGATGTTGTACTCTTACCTGTGCTTTTTCCCTCAGCCAACATAAGCATTAGAAAAGACACTTTAATAAAGAGATTTAGCAGTGGTATTCCAGGGGCAGGGTCCCTACAGGAGACAGAAGGATGATAAAAATGGCAGGAGCTGTGCGTGCTGGGAGATAATCTTACTTCACTTGCTGTAACAACTGCCAAGGGACAAGAAAAGCAGCAATTAATTATGATAATATTTTTTGAAAACTTCTTTTGCTTTGAGAGTTCACTGTTAGTAAAGGAGCCAAAGGTTTTATTTTTAGAGTATGGCTTTTGTTTTGATATTGCCCAGTCATGAACACACAAAATCCCTCTGTAATAGAGGATGTGGCAGGGTGTGTGCAGGGGGTCTCAGGAATAGCTCCAGCCCATCCTCCCCAGGTGTCATCCAAATCTCTGAGCAGACATTTCCATTTTCCCTGCACAGTCCAAGCATATGCAAAGGGGTGGGAAACAACCTCCTGCTTCTTCTACAACTGAGCGCAGCAATATAAAAACCTCATTCTCTCTCCTTTTATGTTGCCCATAAAGCTCCAAATGTTGCTCTTAAATGGAGTCCCCCTCATGCATATAATTGTGCGAGTGATTTCTCAGCCACCTGCATTATGATTTTACTGGGCCAAATGTTGCCCGTTTCCTCTGTTAAAGCACTTTTTGCTGAGTTTTCAGCTGCTGCTATCATGAATTTTCCAGAGCAAGCGTAGACAGCAAGCAGTGTAGAACAATTAACACTTCTAGCTAACCTTATTAACTTCCATTGTGCATCAACAACAATATAAGATTCAGATTGATGTCATTTGCTGCTTTCTTAGCAACCCTGAAAATCCTGTGCACTTTCCTTTCCTGAGAGCCTACACACAGAAATAAAAAGCCCAACAGTTCCAGAGATAATTCATTACCACCACACTGTAGTGAAGGCAATAGCTCCCTGACAGTGATGCGTAGGAAGGCTGGCTTCCTCGTGCTCCTGCCAGGCTGGATTTTCTGATGTCTAATAATGCAGCTGAGCTCAATTTGCAACCTGAGCTCAGGAAGGATTTCCCCTTCCTTTATAAGACAGGTTACAAAAACAGCTAGAAATCAAAAATGTCCTTTACTTCATGTTTAGTTTATTTTATTCCATTTGTACTCTTTTTTATTCTTTTTCCCTTGAATTGCTTACTAGAACATCATATGGGTATCACTGACCAGCTTTCAAAGGTGTTTGGAGAACAGAAAGAAAATCATAACAATCTCTGTGCTACAAATAGGGAAACTAAGGCATGAAATGTCATGAGACATCTCAACACTTCCACAGATCACCAAGCAGCTAAGTTTTTCCCAGTTCAGTATTCTAATGGACCAATACCTGTGTTGCCTGATACCTGGGAAAAATGCAATAAAATGTTGACAGCCTCAGAACTATGATAAGACTACCTTTTTTTATCCCCTGTTGAACTTTATGCTTTGAGAAACAATAAGGTGAGAATACTGCAAGTCAAAAAACCTCCTAGATCATTAAAACCAAAAGTTGTATAAAAAACATTTTTAGCAGCATTTCTCATAAAGACTTGATTTAACTTCAAAGCCTGCTGTTCCTTGCCAAATTGTGTCTAGGGGAAAACCAACCGAATATAAAGAACAATTTAAACAAGACAGACTCTCCTCTTCCCTACGTGGCCATGCTACCTTATCAAGACAGACAACTCAGGGCAAACCAGACCAACTGCACCTACAAAAATAAATAATCCTGAAGTCTGCATGCAACAGTTCACGCATGGCTGCCACCCCATGCTGACCACTCACTCCTCCTCTGTCCCTCAAAAACCCTTGACTTCCATGAACTTTGAACATTAGGGGGTCTCCCTTCCCCTGGTCTCCAGATGGACCCTGTTTCCTACCAGGTTTTTAGCCCAAGGTTGAATTGCTGCCTCCTTTTCCCCTGGGGACTGGGCTGGAGAGTTTCAGACCCATGGGCCTGTCTCAAAGGAGGTTGCAACATTCAGTCCTGGATAATCCACAAGCCTCTGCTTTTGGATACTTTCCCTAGTGAAATTATTTTTAATCTGAAATGTTCCAGTTTAATTTCTACCAACAATCAACTTTTGGAGCAAATAAAATTTTTCTGTGGGTTTTGGGGATTCTTTTGAGGGTAAGAGGTGGTGCTGGTGTTGTTATTCTTTAATTTTTGTTTTATCCTCCTATGCCTAGATGCCTTTTTGTAGTTCATCAGACTTTGAAAAGCCACCCTCAGTACATCATAACCATGCCTTAGATAATGATCTAGCTGTACTCATATTTTGCTGTCTTCCAGGCTAGTTTAAATGGATGTTTTGATTCCTGGCAAATTCACAAATTAGGTGGCAAGGGGTAAATATGCAGTACTTAACATGCAAAGCAAAATCAAGGACATGTTGATCTTGGTTTGGCTTTGCATTCAGTGTAAACAAAGTCCTGCGACTTCCATAAAGAAAAGCTAAAAATTAAAGAGCATGATTTTTTTTTTTTTTTGTCAGTGGAGATTTTTTGCATCCCTCTGCTAGGGTTTAACTCCTTCCTGTTGCTGTGTAGGCAATTTCTTCCAAGTTGGGTAAGGTTTATGGAAAGACCTATTATCCCTTCCAACCTGACCTACTCACATTCTTTCTGGAGAAATAGGTCACAGGTTACGCTAAGTGAAAAAGATCCAGTAATCCTGCCTTGTCCTCTTCCTGGTGGTGCTGAATTACATCCTATAATCTGTTTTCCAGGGCAGAGCCTATTATTTTAAGAGATGGGACACAGACCAGATGCTGCAAGTTTTACTGACCCAGCACATTGTCCTGGGTGTCATGAATTAATTGGCTGCTACAGACAGTTTATTCCTTTCTCTCCTGGAAATTGCCACCCAAGACCTGCATGGTCAGTGCCTGCTGCTTCTTAAGATGGTGCAAACTGTCTGTTAATGAAGCACCTGGCTTCACTTAATATCCAGAGGTGACGCTGCTCAAGGGGCAGCAGATTCCTGACCTGGATCACCCATTCTTCACATGTTTTTATCCTGCCCAATGTAACTAAGGAATCTCACCAAAACCTTTGGCAGTTTTTGACCTCAAGTTGGGATAGTGACAGTTGCAGTCTAATATACACCCCTCCACTAAACATTGAATTTATTCTGTATTAACTTTTAGATAGAAATAGGGTAGAGAAATGGCCCTTCCACAAATGAAACTAACTTGTGCCAGCATCTTTTTCCAGAGACTACCAAAGCACAGCAGACACTTTTTGCCATAACTCTTCAGCTGTAGCTCTAATCCATCTGGAAAGTTCCACCTTTGGTAGAAGTGGCCAAGGAAGACAGCTACTGGTTCACCCTCAGCAGAGCTGAGTCAGAAAGGGACTGTGGGCAGCCTGTGCTTGGCGGGGGTAGGAAGCAGAAGAGACAAGTGCTTAGAACCTTGAGGGCTGAAGATTATTTGGAGATGAGATCCTGTTAGGTGACTAACAGAAAAGAGGCAAAGAGAGATGTAGTCTTTGTTCTGTGATGACCTATACAACTTAAAAATCAGAAATTATTCCTTCAGCTCAAAAATTCAATAGGAGCAAGTGTAACAGGAGGAAGGCAAAAGGAGTAAGAGTGAGGAGGGCATGGGAATTATCGTGCATGACATAGCACCCAGGGTGTGAATACCAAGCACATCTGAAGATGAAAAACTAGTTCTTGTTGTCCTTTCTCACCACAACAAGGGTCAGGACCAAGCAGGAGCACGTGACATGGGTCACGTTCGTGGCAGAAGAGCAGAAAGTTGCAAGCGTACGTGAGGGCAGTCAGGACTTGGCATCAGGAGCCATCACCAGATAAGGAAATGCAACCAGCAAGCGAAGGCAGGACCTGGCAGCTGGTGCTGCCTGTTGAACCCAGCTCCTCACTCTTCAGATGGGGTTTGCAGAAAGCAGGATCACTCCTGCAGCCTTCATGCCACTTTCCTTGGAACAGAGTAGGGGCACCCAGGAGGGTGCGCAGGGAAAGCAGGCATTTACTGGTACTGTTATTTGCACCATGATTTGATTCATGGCTGGTCTGGAAAAACAAAACGGGCCCCAAGGACGTGAGGCAGTGGTTTGAATTTTTTTTTTAATTAGGAAAAAACTGAAAAACAAACAAGGCTGTGTGCAAGACAGCTTCTGAGCAAATGAACCATGAGCACTTGCTCCAGCCCTGCCCTCCCTTCTCCCACCCCACTGGCTGTGACTGCACCTCTTCAAGGCATCTGATGGACCTGCCACCTCATGTTTTAGAGAATAAAGCTAAGTAAAAGAAGGAAAACGAAAGCAATGCTTTTCTTCAAGAGTGGGATAGGGGAACAGCACCATGTTTACAGCAGCCTGTTTAGCTCCTAGAGTGATACTTGCTTGTACCACAGCCTGATATTTTTTTCTGAGAAATAAGCCTTGTAGTTACTGGGTTGTGCTCTTTACCCACACAAGAGATCCCCAGAGGTCACAGAAAGCTGGTGGTAGACCTAGACCTGGCTCCTGTGCATATCCTGCTCACCAGACTGAATCCCTTTCCTTGGGGTAGCAACCACGCAGGGTCTAATAGAACTAAAACACCGAATCACCAGATATAACCTAAGCCCTAAAGCACTTAAATGCACCATACTACTGAAACCATTCAGTCCCACAGATCCATCCCATCGATGGGAGCGTCAGGCTGGATCCCACAGCATGGCAAGGTTGCCAAGAGCCTCACTGGTAGCCAGTCCTGGAGCTGTGCTGGGCCAGCTCCTGCTGAGCTGCTTCTATAAGGCCAGAAGCCCCTGGGGACCAACACAGCAGACAGGAGGAACCCAATGAAGATGAGAGGTCTAGCCCACACCGGCAGCTCATTTCCCACACAACCCTAAACTCTGATGTGATTTAGCTACCAAACTACCAGATTTCTGCCTTAACCACAACCACCAGATGCACCTCAGATGAAACCCAGACCCTCATGCAGTTTCCCAGAACTTCCTTCCAGCTCAGACACCACTTCACTCGGCAAGTCTCGGGTCACCTGGTAGAGGTACCATGAAATGACAGTTATTACATTTCTCCTGTTCCTTCCTGTCCATCGAGTCTGTGAGGCAGCCTGCTCCCCTCTGCTTTGGCAGTGTTGTCAGAAAAGCACCCAAGGGTAAATAAACACCAAGGTACAGGTGTCAAGATATATGGGGTATGCAACACATATTTGTGGGAGGTCATTTTCTTCCCAAAACAGATGAATCTCCCAGTAGAAGGAGGAACTAGGAGACACCCAGGTTTCTTTATTCTGTCCCTCTCATTTTCTCTTCTTCAGTGAAGGGTGCAGCTAATTTCTGTTGTTTGCACTTTTTTATGGTGGTGGGTGACCCCAACTCTTAGCACAGGGCTGAGAAAAGCACAGTTATTCCCTCCTCCCCTGCACCTTATCCTCTGTGTTCCCCACTGGGACACACTGTGGTATTGTGTCCTGCCCTGGCACTGGTGGCTGCATGCAGATGCCACTGCCATCCAGATAATCAGCAGTTATTGCTGTGACAGTCCCTGAACATCACTACTCAGAGGAAAATTTGGGGTGTTTATTAGGCCATGGTGATTTCTGAGAACACAGCTGGGATTGGGATCTGTCAACCCCATAGTCCAGACACAAGAATGTCAGTCCCTTGCACCTGTCAGCGAGCCTTATTGCCAGCAGAGAGGAGCTGTATTTGATTTTTTTTTTAAACAGCTCAGTAGATCATGTCAGCAGACAACAATGTGCTCACTCCACAAGACACAGAATTTGACAGGCAAAACAACCTGCCAGTTACTTATCATTAGTGCAAATGACTGATTTTTCGGTTCACCGGCAGTTCAGAATAATCTGAAGGTTTTATTTTGAGTCAAACTGAAGAATTTTTTTTTCCAGAACTTTCAGCTCACCTTGATATTTCACATTTCTACTCCAATCTCTTCTATTTAAAAGCTTTTATTATCTTCTAAAAAGTGAAAAAAATGAAAGAGAAAAGAGGGATGCTTCATTTGATCCAAAACTATTTCTATTAGCTTCACTTCCAGCTAAAAAGAGAAGGGGGGAGGGGGGGGGAGAAGAAATTCAAGAGCAGATATTTCTCCCAGTAAAGAGAAAACTATGGTCAGTTGAAATCCCAGATTTTTCTTGAAAAAACCTTGTAATGAAAATTTTGGAACAGCCTTAGCCTGCTTCTCCCCCACTTCCCCCACCCTTCCCGGTCAGGCTGCAAAGCCCATCACCCACATATACTTTGTTAGGCTTAGAGATCACAAGTCAAAAGGGAAAGAGCTGTTAATTTCCCATCACTCTTCTCCCTCACTCCCAACAGTGTCCAAGGTCTTTTGCACATCAGTGAATGCCTTTCTGCTTCATCCCTGACTATTTCAGCCATCCAGAGCCAGCCTTATGCCATCCACTGGCTTGGAAATAAAAAAACATTTAAGAGTCAACCAAGGGGAAAAAAAAAAGGGGAAAAAAAAAAAAAAAAAGCAGTAGGTGTGCAGGCCAACCCTGCAGGTGCTTCTGCAATTGAGTCTTGGCTCAGGGCAGTAAGCGTTAGTGACTTTTAATTTCCTCTGTCCCCAGGCATCCTGGATAATATCACTGAGATAGCTCCGATTCAACTCCTGACCTGGCAGACAGTGCTGGGTATCCCACCGTGCTCCATTGAGTACACTAAGCCTCACATAAGCCCTCTAAGCCACTGGGCTACTTTGGTGACTCATTTAATAACACTGAACATGCTTTTCCTTACAACTTTGTGAGGAGGGGAGGAATCTGCTGCAGGGAATTAAAGACCCCCAAACAAATTTTAAACACAAATTGAATTTTTTAATTGCACTGGAGTGCTGAAGCATATCCAGATCTTGACCTCAAACGAGATCAGGAAGGAGGAGGCTGTCAGTTGGCTCTGGAGGTTTATGGGGTATCACAGGTGCCTTTAAGAACCAATACTGCAAGTTAATAGCTTGGTTAGGGATGGGAACAGACTAAAGATGATACCAAGGAGTTGAGTTTTAATCCAGTTTGCTTTGAAACAGAAGCTAATAATCACAACTGGAATAGGAGGTTGGAAAGACTCACGGATTACTACATTTAAGACTTTGCAAACCTTTTCTTCTTACAATTGTGACAATATTTTTAAGTTTGTCAAGCCACATCCTTGCTCAGAACATTCTTACGCTGGTTCCTCCTACCAGGAAGATATTTCAAACTGTTAGAAACTTTCTCCTATTATCAGCCCAGGACTCTGTGGTTAGCAAACAACATTCTCCTTCAGCTTTAGTAGCTATTCTTATCTCTTTTGGAGGAACCCACCAAGAGGGTCTTGGCTTGAATGGCAACCGAATCATGGAGTCTTGAGAGAACAGGTATCAATCAACTGCTTGAGCAAGGCAGTTTTAATTGATCCTATTGATCAGCTTTTGCTTACCCTGTGAGAAAAAAACTGTTGAAGCATTATTTGGTTAGCTGCAGTGTTACCTTGCACTGCCTCCCATCTCATCCCTGTTCTCTGCACATTTCCAGAGGTGTCCAATGAAGCTGAACCAAGTTAAAAGTTTGCATGCAGCTTCCTGGTGTGGCTTTGAGAATTCCAGAGTCCAGGCAGGATTTCACATCTATGTCTCCAGTTCAGCACTTGCTGAAGGATCAACCAGAACATCTTGGAGAGCCACTGGCTTGCCCAGTGCTCAGGCATTTGGCTGCTGCTAAGAATCCTACTCTGATGTTTATTCAAGTCATGACCTGAGCACCCAGCGCTCCCATTTGCAGACAACAGGAACCAGGAGCAGTCGGCATTTTTGAGCATCTTCAATCTGTTAGCTGACATTTTCTGATGATGAAAAGCCTTTGGGTTGACTGCCCACGAGAGAAAGCCCCCTGCCCCCAGACAGTTCCTGCATGGACTTTGGCAGTGGGCCCAGACAATGTCAACAAGCTCTGAGCATGACTTACAGCACTATCTGAGACAGTGAAGAAAGCAGAAACTCCCATGACAGCATTCACATTCAGGTCTTGTTGATGAAACTACCAGTCACTAATGCCAAAAACAGCAGAGATTATTTTTTACCATGTGGGCTTCAAAATTCTCATCAACAGGCAGAGTAGCATCTTTCACATAGCTCCTTAAAACACCTCTCTGCCACAAGCCTACCCTCACGCCCATCTGGCAGCAGGCTTGCCCATGGCAAGGCACAGCTTCCTCCTCATTTCATCCTCCTCCAACACTCCCATTTGCGTTTTGTCCACTTGTTGCATCCTGTCTAATTCCTGTTCAGGCGTTCGTCAGGGAGGGGAAGGTTGTTTTTGTTACTTGCCTGTGCTGCACCCAAAGTAATGAGCCCAGAACCTTTATGTGATCTCCTGCCTGATACTCTGATTTAAGGTGGGACTACAAGGAAGACTTTCCTTTCTTCACCCCTGACAATCAAGTGGAAAACACACAATATCAGAAAAACAAAGGTAATTGGGAAACCTACTTCAGGGTCTGTCCAAAACATTTAATTTGACAAGCAGCATTCTGGGTTTGGAGTTATTTAAGTTTGCCCTCCCTCCTTCCACACTTTCAAACCAAAGTTCTGCACATCAAAAATATCCTTTTGAAAGAGAAGTCAAAGTGCTGTCTGCAAGCCATGGGAAAACATTTGATGTCAACATCCCTATTCTTGCCTTGACCAAAACTCAAACCATATTTGATGCTAAGGAGCAAATAGGCTGGGCTCTTCAGAAGCAGTTTTGAGCCAAATTTACCGCTCATTCACAAACTCTAACCAGTTCCTCATGCAAAGCAACACAACCACAATTTCAGGTCATTTGTGACCTTGGCCTTATTCAAAACAAATGAAAGCCTAATGCTTACAGATTTTAAGTCCTAATCCACAAACATCCCAGCCCTCACTTTGTTTACTCAGTATTAAAAAAATATGGATTTTACTTTCTTTTCTTCCCTGCATCTCTTTTCAAACAAATCCTTCCTGCCTTTGGACACACTGACATTGTGTGTGTCCTTGAGTGTGTTCAAAAGCAAGGCAGAGCGTTCCTTTCTCATTACATGGCTTGGCTTATCAGCCCAGCAAAGGTTTGGGTTTCAGGTGTGGCTCCATGCCAGGTGTGACTGGCCACACAGCACTCACACAGCACCAGAGGCAGGGGCACGGAGCATGTGCAGTCTCACAGGCTGTCCTTTATCAGAAGCACCAGGAAGCTCTGCTCTCACCTGCTGATACTCACAGACAAACAAATGGCTTCTAGCCTCAGAAGATGGATCAGGTGAATTAAATTATATTTAGCAGGTTGATTGAGAGATACCATATGGTTTGCATACTGAAAGCAGGAATAGATTCTCAGCTGTATTTCAATTTCGCTGCTCTATGGCCAAAATCCATAGCTAAGAAAGGCTGGTAAAACTGGGGCAAGACATTTGTCTCTTCTAATGTATTATCAAGAGCATTAATGCAGAGATTTTACCTCCTAAAGTGGACTGGAAATTATTTACAAGAGCTAGGCCAATGAGGAAATAGTTCCTAGAAAATGGGATGAGCTGGTGTGCTGGGCAATGCCACTGCAGAGAGGTTGCATCCTGGGACACCCATAAAAATAGGACTACCTTGAATTGATTGAGGTGTCTTGTTACTGCACACCAGTAACAACTGGTAACTCAGCTTTCACCTATTAATTTTGAAACGGCATACTCTATTTACATATATGTGTAAGATACTCTACATACATGTGAACAGTTTTCATTTAGGTCTCATAATGAAAATGGAGTCCATGTGCTGTCTGGGTGTTCAACACCCCCAGGCCCCAAGGACTTCTACCACTCTTTGTTGTGCCACTTTGCATTTATCTAATACCTTATGAAGCTATTCTGAGGTTACTGCTAGAATAGTAGTATTCAGAACATGCATCTCCAGGAGGACTTGTAAAGAACAGTCCACACCTTTTCTACCAGTGCATCATTAAAAACCATGCCCTGGTGTTCTTCAATTGCCCAAAAAGCTGTGCCTTTGGGTGACTGAAATTGCCAAACCAGCTTTTTCCCATAATGGATTGAAAAGTGGTGCCATTGGCCAGGGACGTCTTTCTCCAGCAGAACAACTCTTGCAGAAAGCAGGGAAGGGTGGAGGTGCTAGGAAGGAGGAAAAACTTCTGGAGATGTAATGTGTGTGAGGAGATTGCCAGCTTTGAGAGGGCAGTGCAGCCACTGGTAACTTTTCCAGGTTCCGAGCAGCCCTTGCATTCATTTAAGTGTCTCTGTACTCTGCAGAAGCTGCAAATATTTGCAGGCTCTAGGTGATTCCTTAACAGGTGGTTTTGGCTACTTAATTATGCCCTGTAGCTCTTTGTCACTCACAGAACGAATCCATAGCCCTGAATTCAGACTGAATTAATTTCCCTGATTCATGGCCTGGACAGAGCTTTTACAACAGGGGAACCTCAGGTGCCTGGTGCTTCTGCAAGTTTTCAGGTGACGTGCCATTTTGCCAACACCTTCAGGATTTGCCAGTGTTTCCACAGGAGAAGGTCCTGAGCACTCAGATGGTTACCTAGTCCTTCCCACACCTTGGGCCAGGTATAGCACTCCCAAAACCTTCCTCAACTCAAACAATTCCCCAAAGCATTTGGCGGATATTCAGCTCAAGTCACTTTTTATACAGCTGCTGATAGGGCTGTCCTGATCACAGTATCCTGCAGTCTTAGAGGTGTTTGCCCTCACAATAATCCCACAAGTTGGGGCACTGCTGTTATTCCCATCGTACTCCTAGGGATCTGAATCACAGCACTGACGTAATTTGCCCGAGGCAGAAGATGAAGTCTAGGGCAGAACAGGGAACTGAGCACAAGTCCCTCAAATCCCTGGCAGGCACTCCAAGCCCAGGCCATCCCAATGGCCTGTCATATTTGTGAAAACATATGGCAGGGCTTTAGGTGGAGTGTGTAAGGTTTTCACTTGCTTGAGCACGCACAGAAGTGCCAGCCATACCTCCATGGGTGAATCTGCTGCAGCAGGATGGATGGGATGCCATTGCGTCACAGCCCAATAAAATTCTGCAAATCCTCAGGAAAAGAACCTGGTGCCAGGCACGGGATCAGCAGGTGAACTGTGGGCAGCCAAGGAACCTCTGGACAAGCAGCATCATGCTACACCTGATCCCAAGCCCAGAGCAGCCACCATCTCCAGCATGCTTTGAACATGCTTGTTCAGGTGATCACTCAACACCAGGAGTGTTTGTGAGATCTGCTTTGCGTGTGGCAATGTCCAGCTGGCAAGAGATAACTATTAGACTTCTGCATTGCTCTGCGCACACTCCAAATTAAGCAAGCCCTGTGTTTAAAGGCATAAATCAAATCACAGTGTTTTCTCTTCCAAGAGGAAGATTTTAAAATCCAACTTCAACAAAACATGCAATTAAAGGTGCAGAAGCCACTTAACAACTGAACTCACTAGCAACGTTCCTTGAGGCTTTGAGATGCCCCCATCCATTCAGAGAGCAGTCAAAAGAGGATGATGCTCTGATTCCCTGTTTTGGGGCTTTGTTTTCTCAGAACAATGGCGGACATGGGATAAAAATCCTGTTGAAACTGATGGAAAGCACTGGAGCACATTTCAGCTCAGCTCTCCAGCAGCAGGGCACTAAGCACCAGGGTGGGCTTTTACTTTTTATTTTACAAAGATAAAAATCCTGCCTGGAGTTTGTACAGCTGGAAGATAAATGCAGTCAATGCACAAAAACCACCCACCACTGGCAGCAGCAGAGAGATAAAAGTTGCTAGAATTTGATTGCACCCATTATTAAAACTTATCTTTAACCATCTCTCTGTCTATTGATTTCTAGCCAACTATTAACTAGCAATGACCTTAGAGGCTTGAAAATAACTTGGGAAGTCAAGTAAACAAAGGGGAACCCAGCTGCATACAAAGAACCAAGATATTTGCAGAGACCCTCTTTGCTTCTGCTCATTGCAGTAAACTGGTGCTGAGTATTTTTCCATTTAAACATCTGAGTCAATGATCCAAGAAGCTGAGGGTGTGGACAAGCAATTGAGTATACAGAGGAGTAGAAGGAAGGAATAAGAGTTAATTGTAATTGTGTCTAGAGCCTTGAATTAATGTAATCTCAACTGAAGTCAAAAGACAAAGGTTCACATTTTAAAAGCTTAGCTCCACTGGCTGCAAGCCTTCATGTATATTAAAAAGAAACATTAATAACACACAGGTCAATTTGACTTTTTCAGGACATAGTATGATGCTATACCTAGTGCCAAAAACCAATTTTTGCTGTTTAAAAACCTCATGAAAATGGGCAATAGAACTTCTTTTAGAATGAGAAACAAAGTATTTCATCATACACCTATGTTTATCTTCCAAGCTATTTCAGGCCTCAAGATTCTTCTTTCCATGATCTAAGAACTTTCACCCCATGTCCTTTCCCTCCACCAGCACAACTACTCCAGTGCCCCCCACATTTCCCTTCATTCAATGCTTGGAGATTCCCCCTACAGTCACCATGACCTTCACCTTACCCAGCCCTGGACCCACAGCATCCTCAAATCCCTAACCCTTCCCAATACACTCAGCTCCTTCCCATGTCCTGGAACCATCATCTGGGGAAGAAGCAGCATTTACTGTGGTTTGTTTCAGGTTATTTGTGCTCTAGCTGGACAGGCACCCAGCTGGCCAAACAGCACTTATAACTTTTGAAAACTCCCCGAGTCTTTTATACAGAGCACACTATTGCCTGTCCATTGATTTTCAGGAAGCTTTTGTTACAAGGATTATTTGGGTTGTCCTGTTTAGGCTGGTTGATCAACAGGTTCTACAATTTCTGAAAGAACACAATAAAGATACTAGTGTTACTATTTTGACAATAAGTAATATTCTTGCGCACCGCATTCTATGTTACTTTGGTTTTGGCCTTGCTTAGTACTGTGGCCAGAGCAGTAAATTTAAATCCCATCCTGGATCCAGCAGCTGATCTACGTGTGAGGGTAAACTGAATTGTGCAAAATAGGGCCAAATGTGGTGACTGTACAGATCAAACTGGGAAATTTCAGAGACACATGTGGGTTCCAAAAATCAAATGTAGGTCTGTTTCTCCTTAATGGAGAAGAGAGCTGTGGACATTCCCATATCCAAGTTCATACGGGGCATAGTCAGACATAGTGGAGCGAGAAAAGCCAATGCCTCTTTAGTCATAGTCCCACACTACAGAAAAAGCTCTTGCAAAACTCTGGTGTTTCCAGTTTGTGGGGAAATCCTTTAGAAGGGCTTTATGTGCTTTCTCATTCTCACTGTAAGCAAACCAGGCCTGCAGGGGCAGCATAAATAAAGTAATTTGAAGCCAGAAGAGGAAGATGTCCAAACTCTTCTTAATTTGAAACCTAAATAGAACTCTAAGTATTTTGTCAACTCAGCCATGAGAAACAAAGGATTTGTTTTGGACTGACACTCAGATAATTCTACCATCTCCTCAAAGAACTTTTGAACATTTTGACTCAGTTGGGTCCCATTTGAAAGAATGGTAGAAATTTAGGCCACAAGAAGTGCCTACAGGATTTGGCAGAACCCATAGAAGAGAGGAGGTAGACATCCAGAGGGGTTTCCACTGTGGAAGGGCACATGATAACAATCCTTGGGGAACAGCTGCCTGGCCAAACAACACATGTGTCCTGGCTGGCCAACCAGAGCTTGCACTGTTCGGTCCCAGCTACAGCATTACGTTATCTTCCGTGTCACAGAGCCACAGGAAGAGCAGCGTGAAAAGAGCTGTGCTTATTATGATAGAAACAGAAGTAGGATGAAAAGGCCAAAGGACAAAAATCCACAGGAGACTTCAGTAACTCTGGTGTTCAGGAAACAACAAGGCTCTTTCCCATCCCTTCATCTTCTTCCTGTGAAGGGTGAGATTACCCACCCTAAAGGCAGGAAGACACATACACCTCCCTCACCAGAAGAGGTATGGCATTATAATAGCAGGGCTATTTTTTCCCCAGGAAAAAGAATGAAATCAGCTATTTACACTGGACAAATTACAAGCTCTGGAAAGCACACGAGGCACACAAAGAGAGCAGTTGTGTCACAAATAATATCTGGTTGGGGGGGAACTTATTGATTAGCTTTGTAAACGCAGTTGCCCAATCAATAGCAATTTCTGGAAATGCCTGGTACTTATTTGGTGCAGCTTGTACAATGAGGATAAATAATAAGAGTACTTAAGGGGCATGTCTCCTGACACTGCTGCTGAGCCCTGTACAGCACAAAGCCAGAACTTGGTACAACAATTGCACAAGCCAGGACTAATCCACTCTGCTTCTAAAAAAAGAAAAATCACAAGCACAAATCCAAACACAGCCACACTATCAAAATAAACACCTGGATCCCAAAGGTATCCAGGCAAGTTCCTGCTGTTCTTGTTGTAGATGGCTGGCACTGGATCCAGGATGATATGGAACTCACCCATTCCCAGCTATGCTCAGCTGGGAAGCCATGGGTACCCCAGAATCCCTGCTGTATGGGAATACACAGACCCTCCCCTCTTCCCTGAATGACCAGGGTGCCATGAGCACAGTAAAAGCCCCACAACTTAAACCAGGAAAAAAATAAAGGCACAAAGTAGCTTGTCTAATACAGCCCCTCCATGCCAGCACCAGCTCCCTGCCTCTTGGAGGCTTGGTTTGGACATGCTGACCTCTTCCCATGCCTTCCTCTTCAAGGGAACCCAGCCATGTTAGGGCAGGGCAGGGTCCCAAAGCGGGCAGGACTCCAGAAAGGCCACACTACATGCTGCTACCACAGCAGCAACTCAGCAAGAGGCACAGAGGGTCAGCATCTCACCAGCAGGGCTACAAGGAGCCCCTGGTTAACCCTGACCCAGGCTCCTGGTTATACCACAGCCCTGTGCTAAAAGTAGCACCTGATGGGAAGAAGGGAAAATCCACCTCAGCTCCCCAGAGGCTTCTCTACTTCCCTTCTTTACAGATAGGAAGTTTGCTCACATTGTAACATGAGATCATAGCACAGGAAAGACTGAGGAACCAGCCACTCATTTAAGCTGCAGCTTTTTCACTGCAGCTGCCAAGGATAATGATGTTTGCTTGAAACCTGTTTACAGATACTGCTTGCAGCTCTCCCATGAGTGGCCTGTGCAAGAGCCCATGACCAGCCCATCATAACAAAGACTTTCACCCACCCAACTTACTTTAACCAGCTGCATCACTCCAAACACAGTGGGGCAGGCAGTTTTCACACCCACAGCACCTAACAGCACCCATGCAACTGAAGGAAGACAGAGAAAGGTGATTGTAACATGCTCCCTTATGTAGTTTTTGGTACAAATTGCTGCCAGCTGGGTGGTGAGAGCAGGGGAGCTGCTCTTCTCACTGGAGAGAGCCCACAGGTGTTTCATATTTTGCCTTAGGGCCCAAATGACTTCCCATCAGCTCACCCTTCCTTGAGAGGTGTCTCAGGACACAGAAGTCTCAGGCAAATGATGAAATCTTGTCTTCCCTACATTTACTTGTCTTCCCTGTCATTTACTCTATCCCTTGGTGAGAGACGCCATGGGATTACACTGGTTCTTAAATCTCAGCAGGATGAGAGGAGTTTATGTGGAGTAGGAATGATTCATTTTTTCTGTTCCTAAAATGTTGGTATTACTCACCAGAAAAGTCCCTACATATTCTGAGGGATTTCAGTGCTTTTTGTCTTTCCTTAACAGCTCATTTTGTTTGCTTCCTCGTCACAGCGTCCTCCTCATAAGAACTTCCTGCATCCTTTGTCACCACCTCACAACATCATCACAGCAGCCAAACAGCTCTTGGAAGCTGGAAAAGACATTAAGCAGCAAATGATCCCTTTGTCACTTAGGGAAGGCCCCGTTAGCCTCCGTGGCTCCATGCTCAGCAGCACAGTCAGACGTGCAGGTTGCTGGTTGCATGGATTTTCCTTGTGACTCAAAGCAATTTTCATTTACAGTCTAGAGGTGTGCACTCATTACCAAAGGGTGCATAAATGAAAGCCTTCAGGTACCTTACACAAACAGGAATGGTGTCCTTGCATGAATTCCTGTGTCTTCTAGGGGGGAGTGAGCACATGCTGTTTTTGGATCCTGACATAGCTGGTACGAGGAATTAAAGGCATAGCCAAGTTATTTCAGCTCTCTGTGCCTAGTTTCCCTAACTGTAAAACATATTTGCTTTGCATTGACCTTGAGGCTAAACATAAATGGAGGTCTGGAGTTGCTACACACACAAGACTGTACAAAGATAAAGGAAATTTCTTGGGGACCTGCAAAGCAATGAAAGGGAATACATTTAACTTAGGAGTGGTGTGGGCTACGTCTCCACTTTCCCTCCATCCTACAAAATCTTAAAATTGCTTTTCTTGCTTTTTGTTGTAAATAATTGATGTGTGAAGTGCTGACTCATAAGTCTGGGGTTACAGGAAAAGAAACTTTGTTTCTTGGTTTAAAAATTCATTTACAGCATAGGCAGCTTCCTCCGGGGCTGGCTGGCAAGCCCTGGGCCACACGGTGAGTATTTCCCAGGCAGCGCAGTTCTCCCCCTCATTCTGCAACAGGGGAACCCAAGCATTGCCCCAACAGGAGCATGGCAGTCCTGCTTGCATGAAGCGGAGGGCAGCAGAGCTCCCTTGCCTTGCTGCTAAAGCAGAGGTAGGGCCGTGTGAGTGAGCCAGCTCGTGCTTCTCTGGGCATCATCTGGACCCATGAGGGCTTTTACCCACTCTGCTCGAGCAAGAGAGTTCGTGCTGGGGCTGCAATGTCCACAAGCTGCTCCCTCTCGGCAAAGAGCAGGCCAAATTTTGGATTTCCCGAGTTATTGCTGTACCAAAGTAACAATGAAGAGTGTCCCCAAAGTTCAGGACTTGAAGCTGCAGTCTTGAGCATAAATCACTTAATTCCTCAAAGACCTTACCAACAAAGGAATAGAGGAAGTATTATCTGTACGTCACAGGAGAGAAGACACTCAGATCCTTACATTTTTTTCAGCACCTGACCTGCACTGATTTCCACAGCAGTCAGGCACTTGCACTCCTGCAGTGAGCCGCACGTCAGTGACTCACTCAGCGTTAGACAGAAAGTCTGCAGCGCTGCAGCGGAGACAACTTCACTCTTCTGGAGCTCACAGAGGCACTTCTGACACCTGGGGTGCCGTGACACTTCCCCTCACTCCCTTCAAGCAGCATTATTTCATCGTGTCTGCCAGGCACAATTTGCTGCTGGAATTCAGTACTTTTATCTCCGCTCTTTGATGGACACCCTTGTGGCATATTTGACTCATCTTCTTTCTAATATTGTCGTGACAGAATTCAACACCCACTCCATTCTCCTCAGACATTGCAGAAAAGGTGAATTTGGAAACTTCTTTCTCAGAGTAACTGATGAAAACAGCTCCATTGTGCCTGACAAAGGCAGTCACAGTCTGTGCCTTCCAAAGCCATGGGAATGTTGTTGCTGTAGCTGTGCATTGTGTTGGCTATGGCTGTGCAAGGTGCAAAACAGGGAACCAGCTCTGTCCTGCAGAGCTTGCAGCCATAACAATCATCCATACATTGAATGTTTACTATAAAAATATTTAGCTAAAGGAAGCATCCAAGTCACATAAAAGCTCAATGGATTGAAAAGGTCAATGGAGAAGCAAGTTTTTCAGGAGATTGGGTTTATCCATAGAATAGCAATTTGCAGAGCTTCCGTGTTGTATTTAGAGAGAAGCAAAAGCTCATGGAGAGGGAAAGAAACCTTAAGATGTAAACCCCTCCTTGTGCAAACCTTTCCTGAGTAAAGTCTCTTCCACTTGAAAAAGGAGAGAAGAGCTCTGTAAATTGAGCAGCATCTGCTTGTGCAGGGCTGACAGCCCTGGGAAGAGCTCAGTTCCTGTGGTATGGACACATATTTGAGAGGTGGGGCAGAAAGGGAGTTATGGTGGCTTGAATTTCACATATCGGGACAAATTAGTTCATTGAGCATACACCAACAAGCACAGGTGCTGCTGTGAATGTGTATATGAGACAGAAAAAGAGATGGCACATCAAAGGCAGCATTAGGAGAAAGCCCCAAGTCTTGCTCTTCTTTTGTGAGAAAGATTTTATTGAGCTCTTGAAGCTAATGGGAGTAAGGAAAAGATGTTGTTCTTTAGTCCTGATGAATGCTTTCCTATTTAAATGATAACCAACTCTAGAGTGAAGTGGGATGCTCCTATGCATAGTATACACAATAGCAAGCAGTTATTTTTTTTAACAAGCAAAATTCAAATCACTAGAAAACGCTTATGCACTCCTGCTACACTAAGACAAACAAGGGCTCTTACCAACATGGGAACAGGGCAGGTTCACAAACCTATACCTGCACTGAGGACTCTTAAGGACCACAGAGGAACCTGCATCTGAAGGCTGTGAGACCATGCTCTGGCTGGACTCGAATTCCCGCTGTTCCCCTACGCTGTCTAAGCACTGTCCTCTACGGCTCCTTCAGAGGGTAGTGGGAGGCAACCACAGGATCCAGCAACCACATCTCCTCTGTGGTGACAGGACAAGAGAGACAGATGCATGATTGCATGAAAGAAAAAAAGAAAAAAGGAAGAGCTTCATTTCCTCTTGGTCAGGCCAGCTTTGTTAACCAGAATACTTGGGGAAACTTTGGGTACAAGCTGTGGGCATGGCAGTGGTGTGGGAGACTCTCTGAGCAAGGGTACCAGATCCTGGGGAGCAGCCAAAACAATAAATGTTTTTTGTGCTTTTCAGCTATCCCAGGAATGGGCCCTGACTGCCAGGGACGGGCCATTCATCCTTTGAGGACCAGGGATCTTGGAGCATGAGAGCTGGCCAGACTGCCTTGGGGAGACATTCTTTGTGCAAGTGACAGCTGGGTTCTTCCTGGAGACCCTTGCTCCCTGAGCCAAGGTAGAATGGCTGCGTTTTCCAAACGTACACATGACAAGTATCTGTGTGTCTGTATAAGCACATACATAAACATATCTACATATGTGTGTGTTTATATATACATATGTATAAACTTTACCTTTTAGGTTACCAGGGGTACACAAACCTAGATTTTCTGAAAGGGATGGCCCACATGGAAGAACGAGTCCAAGAACAAGTGACTTCAAAGCAATCTAACTCCTGACAATTTTTACAGCTGGAGGAGAGAACTCTTCATATGGTTGAACACCCTGTGTATTTTTACTGAAATTAACTTTTGGAAACACAGTGATGAACCAACACTAATGCAGCACTGTGACAACGTGTTTCAGCAAAGCTCAGGTTATTTTCCCCCTGTCCAGCTGCAGCGTGGCCAGGCAGAGCGCTGTGTTATGTAAGATGGGAATCAGATGACTGACACAGCTCTTGCTTCAGCAGAGGAGAGATGCTGCCAGCTGGGCATGTGAGCAGCCCTGCCTCTCGAGTTTGAAACAAGAGTATTTCAAAAGAGAACATAGATATAATATTTAAAAATAAATATTAAAGAATAACAATAACAATAATAATAATAATTTTAAAATAAATATTATTAAATATTTTAAAATAAATATTTTGGGGTTTAATGCTATTGGTTTGGGTTTTTTGTTTGTCTGTTTTTTAATTTATTTATTCTTGCTGCAAAAAACTTGTGGTTAGTGGGTTTTTACTCTGCATTGCCTGTCTTATGCCCTGTCTTGTTCCTACTGTAAAATACTGAATGCAAGTTAATTCAAAACAAATTGTTTATTGTCATCTTCTCAATGGCTGTTGAGGCATTGCAGCCTTCTTTTCTAGCTGTCACCTCGCTCCTGTGAAGCCTGGACACATGAGATTTGTCTTAGGGAAATCCCAGTCATTCAGTTCTGTACTGCATTTGGGATTAGCTGCATTTGTAGCACACTGTAGTTTTGTTTTCACCTATGTTATGCAAGATTTTTTTAAAAGAATTCTGGTCAACATCAGACACAGTGTCTCTTGATAGGTTATAAATTGTTCTGTACAGCAAAGAAGAAAAATTGATGGTTCAGGAAGGGAAAAGACTGGGATCCAGATTCCTTGGCATTGGTTCCCAAGCTGAGCACTTTACTGTTTACGTAAAAACCTTGCACAGGCCACCTACACAAAGGTCAGGCACCCCCCAACAGCTCCTTGTCCTGTGGTAACTCAAAAGCACAAAAATTATGCTATTAAGGTTTACTCTACAGAACTTCCAACACACCCCATCAGCAAAACCCTGAGGCTGCTAAAGCCACAGACTCCTCATTGGCTGAAGCTCAAAAAAGCAAGCAGGATCTACAAGGCTGATCCCAGCAATTCCCCTTTGCTGCTTTCTCATTCATGTTGCTGCTCCCCATTCCAACAACTCCCAGGGACTGGGTGGTTTAGTGGTCCCAGATGCCTTAGGAGTACCCAGGGACCCCCCAAGCTTCCCTGCAAGTGTGGCCTTGCTGGGGCAGCTGGACATGTTGGGTGACACTGCAGGTGTGGTCCAAAGGGCAGGGGGTGCAGATGGAGGGGAAAATCCAAGGAAACACAGAGGAGACACTGGTCAGGGTAATAACCAATTGTTTGAGTGAACCTTGGCTCTATTTTCCAAAGAGAGGACTCCATGGAGGTCAGCAAGATGCCACACAGGAATTTCAGGGTGCTCCAAAACTGGGAGCATGGAGGAGGTCCAGCGTCTCAGGAACATCTTGGCCAGCAGCACCTACGGGAACATTCCACCTCTGGAAACATGCTGAGCTACTGAACATGCCTCCAGTTATTATAATGGAATTATAATGATGGGTAATTCTCCGATTGCAGCTTGGAAACAATGCTGGAAATCTCCCTTGGAGACTGAAAAGCACGCAAAGGTCTCCCTTTGCTTGTCAATACCATTTGCATCCCACTGAGACCCCACCCAGCTCGGGCAAATCAAACCACATCCATTTCCTCCATCTCTGCATGGTCTAGCAAGTGTCCTGAAAGGTCTGGTGTGGATTTGCAGCTTGTAAATACTGCATAGCCAGGAACCTCTCCTAAGGAAAGCAAGAATCCTCTGGAAGATGTCAAGAAGACAAGACTGCATATCACAATCATGTAACAAGGAGGTGGTGAAATTGCTGTTGCGTTAGGGCTGAGCAACTCATGATTGCTCTGTCCTGCAAATGTTTTCAGTGTTTAAACATTTTTCCTTAAATGCAAATATAGGTGATGATAAGCATTTTTACAAAGAAAGTGGGAAAAAAAGCTCTATGGGGCAATCAACACTGGTTCATTTTGATAACTTTGAAGTGTTTTGTATTCAGCCACGCTAAAAGAAAACCTCATTAGCTTAAATTGTGAAATCAAAAGTAATTTTGAATGAAATGAATTTTTCATTTCGGAAATGATAAAAGGGCAATTTCCAACCTTTAAAATACAATTCAAATTGAAAAATTTGCCCAGCACAACCCTTTCAGGGAAAATGCTTTATTTCCCATCTATTAGCATTTTTGGGTGACAATATGGCTCATCAAAAACCTCTGCACCTCAATAATCTGCATCTAGGCTTCCCCTGATTGCATGGTGACTGTGCGTTGCTTAATTGTGTGTGACTAATACAATTTCATGTGCATTTCCGTGCACTGGGGATTCATTGTTGCCACATACTACCATTGGGAAATCTCTAAGCGTGTGTCTATGAAACAATGACAGGGAGACAAGAGTACCTCCTCTGGAGAAAAGACCTAGGAGGAGGCGGATGACTGGGAGCAAAAAATTATCAAGGCAGAACAGACAGAAAACAGAGCAGCTGTGCCTCTCCCTGGTTTGCAGGGCACAAAAACTCCTCTGTTGGGCAGGACTTACTGGGATGGTGTTTGAGAGGTCTTCTTGGATTATGAGAACAATGAAACCTAAGCAATGCTTGAGAAAGGAAGGGAGTGAAAGAGAGCTTTCCTCCTTAGGGAGAAATACCCTGGATCCAAAGAGCCAGGTGGCCCACAAGTCCTCAGCAGCATGGGGAAGGCAGTTTAAGAGGGACTTGATTCCCCAGGGATAGAAAAAGAGAGGAGGGGTACAAGCAAGTTCCAAGCAAGTTGCTGTGCTGCGGAGAGCTGGCAGCCAGTGGTTATAGCAACACTTCATTCAAAGCTCACTTTGCATGGCTTGTGCAGCAGGTACAGAGGGTATGGAGCCCTCTGACCAGCACTCACACTCCCAAAATGGGGACCTTTCCAACCCCTTTGTGCAGCAGCACCCAATCTGCTGGAGAGGAGGGTTTGTTTGTGAACAGGTACTTGTCACACAGGGCTGCTGGTCCCACATCTCCATCCTCTGCTATAAAACCTCCTGTGGTGGGAGAGCATTTCCGGGGACCAGGCATACTAAGGAGAGGAGTTATCTAATTTAGAATAGGCCCTGGAGGTATTTAGACCTCCAGGGTGTAGATGTGGTGCTTAGGGACATGGTTTAGTAGTGGGCTTGTCTGCTTTAGGTTGATGATCCTGTTTCTTTCCAATCTAAATGGTTATACCATTCTGTGATTTGATGCATAGAATAAATACACCTCATTTGATACTGGAGGGGATGCTCATGAATTCCTTATCCAGGAGGCTGAAATGAGTCACCCTCTCACCAGGAAAGCCAGGGAGTCATGCCCTGTGGCTTGGCAGTGGGGATGTGTTCCTGCATGGTGGCACATCCTATCAGTGGGTTGGGTGAGTGAGAGGGAACATGCAAACATCCTCCCTAAAAGGGGAGCAACTTGTTTGGTGCAAGTCTTACACGTGCTCAGAAAACATCTTCTAGAAAGTGGCCTTCTGGGAATTAAGGTATTTCCCCACCTAGTTTTGGGATGTTGGAGGAGTTAAATGGCACCTGAGGCAGTCAATTCTGAATTTATATTTTGGACTTGATTGCCTCAGTTTCAGCCCTGTGTGCCTGCACACAACTACCCTGCATAGGAGGGGTAAATCTGAGTGTAGGCCCAATTAAAAATGCAAGGCATTCAGAAGCTACAGAGAGGGGAGCCCTATAAATGCTGGTGAGCAAGGGGATGGCCATGTCCAAGGGGAAGTATCCAGTTTTTGCCATGTTTATAAAATAAAAATAAATGAAACCAGCAAAAGTCCTGAAGAGTCCACCACTCACTGCTGCTGGAGAGGAAGGGCAGGAAAGCCCTTTGATGAAAACTTTAGTGAGAGTGACAGGCTTTCCCCTCCTGGCTGCAGTCCCAGCCAAGCTGGCTGCTGGTGCAGGTGGCCACGGGTCAGTGCCCTGCCCAGTTTCTCCCCTCTGCTAGCCACAGACCCTGGAGAAGGGCCTTCTTCCAGGCTCCTGCTCAGACTGTAGGCTTTACAGGAATGTAAATAGTGCATACGGCAATAGAGATGTCATTATTTTTATAATTGCTGCTAATGCTGCCTGAAATTGAAAAAAAAGAGATAAATAATAAAACCTGTTCTGCAAGCAAGATGACAGGAAAAGGCCCTTGTAATCAAACAGGAGTGACCCATCCCTTTTCCTCTTCTACCAGCCTCTGCTTTGTTGCCTACAAAAGTTTTATTGTCTCAATTCAGCATTTTCTTTTTCTTTCCTTTTCTTTCTTGTCCTTCCCCATAGACTCGGTGTATTTAGTCCCTTCTCTCTACTCATCCCAAGTGCCCACAGCAGCACTGATTGTTTATCATCCTCTTGAACCCCAAAGCCTTTACTAACCACTTAGCTGGCTTCTTGCTTTTCAGATGTCAGAGCCCTTCGAGGCAAGGGCTCCCCTTTCTGAAGTGTCTGCGCTGCTCCCAGTGCACAACACCCCTAACCCTTTGTGATTGGCATCTCACAGAGGGGTTTCAGAATCCACAATAGGTTGGCTAATGAACTTGTTGCTACAGCTGGGCTGCTCTCCGGGGACATCTCCATGTGGAGGGAGTTCTCTGAGAGAGAGAGAGAGGATACACAATTTTGGATTGAATACAGGGCTCCAAAAAGGAAGGTGACTCATTGAGCCTAATCATTAGGGTGTGTGATGATATTATCTAATGAGGAAACGCTTGATGATGCTTTTAGAGACTGCGGAGAGCAGTGAACTGGCTGTAGAGGAAATCAGAATGTGAGCACTTTCGACATAAACAGTGTTCAAGAAATGGGATCTGAAATGTCTTTGGGGAGAAGAGCAGAGCAATTTCAACACCCTCCAGCTTGCATCAGGGTGTGTTGCTGCTTCTGTTTAATCTTACTTGTTCACATAATTCTCTCCTTAAATAACCAGCTCTCTAGAATTCAGGACAAAGGAGTCTTGCCTAAAGAACAGATGTCATCTATTTTTTTTCTGAACTTTGGGTTTGTTGTCATTGTGTTTTTTTTCTAAGTTGAATTGCGGATGAGGTTTTAATTAAAGGAAGCTCTCAGGTTAGTGTAGGTCTCAAATCTAGGTTTAGTTAAGCAAGGGGTTTTACAGAATGTCTAAGATAAAAGAAATATTTCAGCTGTTGCTGTTTTGTGTTGTTCTGGGTTTTTTCTTTGTTTGTTGGTTTTTTTTTTAAAGAAATCTCTTTGAAATTGTTTGCTTGACTACCTCTAAAAAATCTTCAGCTTTTTGCTACCTCATGAGAACCAGAGAGTGAAACCATGTAGAAACACCAAGTGGTAGTCCCCATTCTCTTTTTTCTAAGCTGGAAAGGATGAATGAACTTGCTGTCTTACATTTCTCACTCCTGGTACTACTTGTCTGAGGCAGCTGTGATATACCTGGGCAGATTTCAGTAAGGGACCACAGTGGTGAATATTGTCATGCCCCAGAAAAGTCAGTAGAATGAGAGGAGTCTAAACACCGCAGAGAAAAGCCTGTTCAAATGTATTCATCAGGTGGGAATTTGGCCCTGGTTATATTATTTAAGTCTTCAGCATCTGATAAAGTAATGTACTCAAATAGAAAGAAATAGTGCAGAGGGAATAAAAATACCACAAATTAAAACTTGTCTCTTCCCTTAAACAGCAAGAAAGGTCTGCCCTTCCTGAAGCTACAACACCATCAAATTAGGCTTTCTTTGCACACAAATTTTCAGTGTTATTTGAAATCCATTACAGATAGAATGGTTTAAGCTTGTTCTTCATGTATTCAAATTAAACTAAGCTGACAGAGCACATACAGCCTCCTTCAGCCCTTTGACTAAATGATGTTAAACTGCTGTAATAGACTTGGATACTTTTCACGAGCATGGACTCCAACCATTGCAGCTCTGAGTGCACATGAGATTTCAGCCCTGTTTTAAGTAAGAGAAAATGAAAGGAGACTAGAGCCACAATCAAATGAATGTTAAGATCTTGTGTGAGCACTGTGGCAGCTGTATCTCTGATGCAAATGTCTGCAGAAATATCAGGAAACCCTGATGCAGGTGTTTGGGAATCCAGACATAGTTACACCAACCCTTTTTTCTTTTAATTTTTTTCCTTTCTTCTGCTCTAACTAAATACATCTCTGGGCTTAACAGCACTGTGTGGGCTAAGGCCAGGCTGGTCTCACGGCTGCAGCTGTGTGTATGTGCGTGTGTGTGTGTGCATTCCTTCTCACTCTCGTAAATGTGCAGCAAAAGTGTGAAAAAGGAGCAGCTGGCACATCTGAGAAAGAAAATTGCAGTGGAAACATAGCATATTTTTTTAGATCTTGGTTACTGTGACATAAATTGTGAGAGCTCCCATTTTCTTAGGAAAGACTTAAAGCTCAAATTAAACAAAACCTGGCCTCCCAGTCCCCCATGACCCGAAGGCCAGGGACATACTGGGGTGTTCAGAAGGCATGGGCTGGGGTGTTTCTCTTCTAATTAATTAAATCTGCCCATCCCTCAGATTTGTTTTATTGTTGATGGTCACACAAAGACAGGAAGTGATGAGGACACAGCATTTCTGCTGAAGAGGAGGCCATCAAACGCTGCATATCGGTGTCTCCTTTCCACTGTGTCTTTGTAAAACCATTTGACGTGGCCATCAGGAAGGAAGGATGTGCTTCAGAGGTGGTAGCTGAAAACTTAACACAGCAGAAGAGCCAGTTTGAACTCTCTTTATAAAAAATTCTTCTCTTGAGTGCAGCTGTGCTTGTAACAGAGATTGGCTGAGTCAGGAGAGCACATAAAGAAAAGCAGGAGCTCAGCTCTTCAGCTGCTAACACATCCCACACAGAAGGGGACTAGGTCCTTGCAGGTGCTGCACAATCTTCCAGTGCCTCCTTGCAGTGCACCCTAGTCTTTGGGAAGGAGAGACAAACTTTCACAACACTCACAAGGGAAAATTCAGCAAGCAGGTTGGCTCAGGGCTGTGTTAGAAACCTGTGGGTTGTTCATCGGTGGGACTTCAGGCCCAAAGTTTTCAGTTTGCTTTATAGCACCTTAAAGCTGCATTTGCTCCAGAGACTTGAGCATAGCCATTCTCAGGCAGTTCTGCATGAAAGACAGCATCCAACACCTGAGAACACCCCTTCTTCTTTTCTTCCCCAGATCTTTATCACAATGAAGACATGGTATCTCCCTGGTCACCTGCTGACAGACCACCAGGAGGAGAGTGGAAGGGGCAGAGAGGGGCAGAGCCCTTTCCCACCCCTCTGTCCTGGATTTCAGGCAAGCGTGGTCTGGCGGTACATCCCCAAACCCACGAGATGGTCAGCAGAGATGTACCCCTGCAACAGCAGCCACAGCCTTGCCTGTACCTCACAAGAGTCAGTTTCTTTGGGCTGTGCTTTCAAGCACACCAGCACTCACCAAGCCACTGCCACCCCCGAGGGTCAGCTAAGCCAGGGCATTTTGTGATCCCGCTCAGTGGCTCTGCTGGTAGGTCCTACATCTGAGAGACCAACAATATAAGATCAGGCTTCGTGTATAGGTGAGGACAGCAAATGAATATATAAAATAATAACGAGAATAACAAATTTAAGAATAATAAACTTAGCAGCCTCTTAACATTCCCCTCTTCTGTGAATGTGATTCAATGTTGTTGTAGAGAAAATAGCACTTAACAAACCTGATTTAGTTCTTTGAGGAGATTACAAAGTTGCCTGATAAAAGTAACTACGCAGATATGCTATACTTAGATTTTCTACAAGGGGATTGAGCTAAAACCATGACATCCTGCTTAAAAAATAGCACAGAATAGTATGAACCAGAGGATATGTGAGACAGATTGAGAGCTGGATAACTGACAGATCTCAAAATGTTGTTGTCAGTGAGGAATCATCACTGAACAACAAATTCCAAGCAGGTTTAGGACTCAGCCCTGCTTTACTCTATGTTTTTATATCATCAGCCTGGAGACAATGTAAAAGGGCCATGGACAAAGGGCATTGATACCCATCTTTGGTGGCAATGTGGTTGAAGAGGCAGCCGTGCCAGGGCGTGATGACTGCTGGGTAAGCAGGGCTCACTTGCAATGTGTTGCTGCAGTCCAGGAGGGAGGAAGAGGGGAGGTTGTTCATTATGAGCAGGACTGGCTGCATGTGGCAGAGCTCCTGAGCGAGGGCTGGAGGTCATTATGGATGAATGCTTCAGCACAGACACCTCTCCTGGCAAATGGGGGCAAGGGCTGCCTGGGATTAAGCACACAGGGAAAGTAGTAAGTAGGATCAGGGAGGTTAATTTTCCTCCACATAAAGCATTGAGACTAAAGTGGATAAGATAACACAACCAGGCCTGAGGCTCACATTTTAATATTCAAAAGGTGGTTAAAGTGAGGGCAGGAAAGAGCCACAGAAATGAATTAAGGAGTAGAGAAAATGCCTTAGAGCAAGATACTGAAATTGTTCGATCTGTTTCATGCACCCAAAGGGGGAAGGAGTGGAATATTGAAGGGTGAGTTAAGATCAGCATATAAGTAATTCCATTGGAGGAAAACAGAGAGTGGGACAGGGATTTTTAATGTAGTAGAGAATAGCATAAACACCAACCACCACTGAGAAGCTGAAACCAGACAAATTCAAATTAGCTGCAAAGTGCACATGTTTAGCAAAGAGGTGATTAATCACTGGAACAAATGACCAAGGGGAGGGGCAGCTTCTCCTTCACTTGATATCTTCAGATCATGACTAGACACCTTTCTGGAAGAGGTGCTTTAGGTGAGCACAAGTAAGGAGTAGATGGGTAAAAGCAATTGTTATGCACCCTACGGGTCAGATTACACAGTCTGATTATTCACCCCCAAACCCTCTCAGTCCAGATGCCAATCCAGTCTCACACGGAGAAGCCTTATCATCTAAACAGCACCCTGTGTCTCCATAGTTAGCATCCCTCTTGCTTTGTGAACTTACACAGGAAGTCTGTGCCAGAGCTTGATTGCAGAATAATTCCTGATTCCCACTCAAATGTCTTGACTTCAGACACTATTTTACCTGCAAGAACCAAAAAATTGTATCTGGGTCATGCAAACTTTCCCCCAGAAACAGCCTCTGGGTATAACAACAGTGTGGCAGATACAGCATCAGATCCTGCTTTAGTGTATCTGTTTGTAAAGGTTGTGCCTCCAAGGCATCGGCTGGGGCTGGGAAAGAAAGGTTCACTTCTCTCCCAACATGGACAGTGTAGATTGATGGTCTGACCCTGAAGTTTCTGATCTCTCCCTCATCCTTCATCATTTAGGCAGTTCATCCTCTACAGGACTACACAAGGTGGTCAAGAACAAAAAGAGAAGAAAATATCTGTATTTTCATGCTCATAGCAGGGCTGAAGCAGTAACTGGGGAGAAGGAGCTTTACAATAAAGTTCCCCTTGAGTTACTCACACGTGCATGCAGACTGTATTACTGCTGAATCACTTTTTTTTAAAAACCAGCACATTATATGTGTGAAAATATAGCACTGCCGTGGTCTATAATGTGTCAAGGCCTCATCAATACATGCAAAGAAGGGGGAAGCCGTTCATGTGTGACGACCCACTGGGCCTCCACATCAGGTAGCCCTGACGAATGTTTTACCTCCTGTATCCTGTTCAGTTAAACAAAACCCAGAGTGGGTACCAAAGTTAAAAATAGCTATATGGTTTATATAACAACATCTATATATTTTTTTAATATAAATTCAACCTGTCTCTTCTTTTCAAATCCCATCTCCCTGATGCCCCTCAGCAAATGACCCAAGGTCTGACAGTCTCTGCCTTCTGTCTCTGTTACCCCAGGTAGAAAACCCTCCAAACCCAGCAAGCAGGGGTCCTCAAGTTTTGGGTTGTGTTTCCTCAGCCCAGATATGTTGGTTGGGCCAGTGACCACAGGGTTCTCTTGAAGTCCTTGCTGACTGGTGAGCAGTGTGTGGGCCGGCACATGCTCCTGTCTGTCCCCGAGGACCCCTCAGTTTAGGACTGAAGTGCCACTGTCTACATTCATGATGAGTAAGCTGTAAGTCCCCAGCCAGCTCTGCTGAGTCCAGAGTCACTGTACTGGTCATGGGACCCACTTCAGGAGAGAGGATGGTGTATTCAAGCATCTTTGTGTCCTAAAAGAGATATATTCTGGTGTTTGTCACCCATGAAATCCAAAATGTGTATGGGATACCCACTATGGCCACAGTCTGCTCAGTTTAGGGCACCTGATTTATCTGGAAATCAGTAAGACCATTTTTTCCCAGCCATTCTGGCTCTTCCAGACATCCCATTGGACACAATTGCACTGCACAAGCTGCAAACTTTACATCTTCACTATGGACTTTGCTCAGGGGTCATCAACACAGTGCCAGTCCTTACATAGCATATTGCCACAGGATAGACCTCATTTGGCAGAGTTAGCGTGGAGCAGTTTGGGGTCTGACACAAACCAGAAGCCTCTGAGTTCTGCCTGGGTGGGTGGGGAAGGCACCAAGGGGATGACCAGGGATGCAGGTGGAGAAGCAGAATTGCTGCTGGTGCCCAGCAGAGTCTGAGTTTCCACAGGACATTTTGCTCACTGCTCAGCCCCCTCGTGCTCAGGACCAGGGCACCTGGCAAGGCAGGATGTTCTGCTCCCCAGGGTAATTTTCCTCCAATGCGGTCAGGCAGGATCTGGGCCCTTCGTCCCACCTGTGCTTGTGCCAAGGGCCAGAGCGCAGCACAGCACTAATCCAAGGCTGGTTTCTGGGACAGATTGTTCAGCCAGCCCCTAGTGCTTAATGCATGATCTCACCCAATGGCCTAGTTTTTCTAGTGATAGTGCTTTTCAGGAGCTTTACAAATCCTTTCATATAATCTGAGGGGTATCAATATGTGAATCCATCCCTCCATGGTAAAACCAAGCCCCGCAAAGACATCTTAGCCATGACTAAGTGGCAGTAGCTGATCTGACCTGCGTGGCAGCTCTGACAGAATAATACCAACAGTTCAGCACTTGAGCTCATTATTCAAAATCTGACTTGCTAAGGTTGGGCAAACACCATCCTCATTCGACACAGCCACTACTGCGAGGAAGGCACATGACAAAAGTGCCACAGGCCAGTGGACTGGGGATGAGAGGGGGGAGGAGAGCTGGGGACCATGCCTGGAATCTGGCAGGCTGCTGCCCCGACAGAGGGAAGATGGGTATGTGGCATTTTCCGCTGGCATGCAAACAGCTGAGCCTATCTGATATCTGGCACACAAGTGTTTGGCCAGTTATTTACCAGCTCAAAAGCAGATAAATATGCAGAGGGTGCTCACAGCTTTCCCACAAAAGGGAAGAGAGAGAAAGAGACGCAGAAAAAAAAAAAAAAAAAGGAGAAAAACAACCCTAAAAAAGAGAACAGGAGTGAGAGTTGTCAGTGCCCGCAAGCACTCGCAGGAATAATAGCAATAATCACTGTCATCCGTAAGAGGCTCTTGCGCCAGGTTCAGCCTCTCCCCCTCCCTCTCTCCCCTCGCCTTGCTGTCTGAGTCACTGGATCTGAGTCACACTCCTGTTCTATTCCTGTACCCTTCCCTTCAGCTGGGGATGTAGATTTGTTTTGGCTGGAACGATCTGGGCACAGGAGGGACCATCTGCTGCTAGTTCTTGCTTGCTTTGCTCTTGTTTCTTTCCCAGAGAAGGGAAGTGAGTGCTGCCATTGCAATAATTCAGAGGGAGCATGCTGGGAACATACACCCCTTACTGTACAGCCAAGGACTGCCATTTGTCATCTGAAGGCTTGTTATCCGTGCCTGACCCTGAGCAGTTGTCTCCACGTGCTTAAGCAAGCAGCTCTGGCAAAATCCCTTCCCTGCGTATCAGCTCTTTCCCAAGGAGGGTGTTTTTCCTTTGGTCAAACCCTACAGTTTTGAGGTACCCAGGGTGGTTAGCACAGCCTGCATGTGGTTGTGATGAAGGAGAGGCACATGAAACAGGCTGACAGCATGCAGGGACTTGCAGTCAGCGTGCACAGTGAATGTTATGACGGAAGGAGTGCTCCCTTCTGGTTTTCCCATCAGGAGCAGCAGCCGCAGTCGGTGTGTGCACTGTCTTTTGCTGCAACAGTAGTAATTGGCAGCGGTGAGGAAATGCAAATGAATTAATGCCTGATCCACCACAACTGGTGTCTTGGCTGATTCCTGCATCCACATCCTGAATTGGAAAGTCAGCAGAGCAAAGGTGTGTGAGAGAATTCACCAAAGAGCTGAACTAATGATGGACTGGAGGGTGGGCTGAATGAGCAAGAGCAAAGGTCTGGGAGAGAGCAAAGTCACACTAAAGGCATACCAGGGCTTTCAGGAGTGACCAGACCTTTAAGAAGCTCTGTGTCTGAGGCATCTCTCTGCAGGGATCTTTGAAGTATGCAGCAGTTGGAGACCTCCAAAGGGGAGTCTGCTCCTGCAAGCTATGCTCAAGCATCCCAGAAAAGAAGGCCCCGTGGTGAAGAGTTGCCTTTGAAAAGCTTAATCCCAAAGCTGTGCAGCAAAAGCAAGTATTTGCCAGACCTTTTTACAGGAGAGACAACAGGAGTTGCTTCATGCCTGAAAGAGAATATAGCTGTCTATTCAGTAACAAAGCCTGAATCCTGAACCCTCTGGAAAATCAAATAAACATCAAATCAGCATCATATTTTTCATTTACAGTCCATGGGGCTTGTGGGCTTAACCTAAACTCAGAAAGCCCTGAAGCACTCTGTAGTGAATGGTGCTGCAAGCCCTGAAGACACATCCATCTCCTGAAATACCTTTCTCAGTCTCATTCCTCACTGTGCCTCCTGAAAAATTTAGACTGGATTTCCCAGACTCTGAGAGTTTTAAAATGTTTTAAGTGGCCTATTCCAGAGTGGGGAGTACTCAAATGCCTGCAGACCAGGGAGGCCCCAGCAGCAGAGTGACTGATGATAGCCACCATGCTAGGTCATATCCCCTGAGGATCAGGGTTGTCAGGCAAACTGATTCTCTGAAGAGTGATCTTGGCTCTAATTTCAGCTCTTTTTGGGGCAAAGATTCTCCAAAAGCGATTTGATGTTTGGGACATTGCTCAGAGGGGTTGAATGTCAGCGCATGCACAACCACCATGTCCATTGGTTCATGTGTCACATCAGCATCTAGGGCACTTACAATGTTAATGCCTTTAATGTGGAGGGAAATCAAATTACTAAAAGCATCTGACTAAAAATGTCTGGGCCAAATTCTCTGCGGGTGGAGAATGGCTGCATCATTCCTAATGGAGCTGTGACAATGTGACTGACCCTCCCCACAAGTGGTGGCTAGACGCTCACAACACACTTCCACCCAAGCTAACTCTAATTTGCTCTGGGTCTGAGTCATCTGCCCAGCCAGAGACAAGATGCTTCATCTGCAGTGGCTGAGATGGGCACCTGGTTGTTAAGGTTTGCCTTGCAGGTGTGCCCCAGCAAGGACCTCTGGCTCTGAGGGCTGCCAGCACAAGCCACCAAAGGACAGTCCCTGCCTCAAAAACCTTGTAGTGCATGCAAATACCAATGCAGGTGCTTCCTGACCTCTTTAGGGGCTGGACACCAGTTACAGCAAAGAGGGAGCCTGGCAGGAGAAGTTCACAGGAGAGACAGGTTAATTACCCAGCTCTTTCTGGGGTGCTGGTTTATTATTTTCAGTGCTCTTATTCAATTCCAGATTATGCAAAACCACCTGGTCTTCAAAGAGGCTCCTGTCCCACCTCATAACTGACTCCTGCTCCCATCTGTGCTCCCATCCCTGCTGAAACCCTGACCCCACAGGACTTCTGGGACTGACTGTGCCTAGTTGCCCCTCAATATGTGCCAGTTTCTCGCAGCTGGGATTTAACTCAGATAATTTTTTCTGTTTTCCACAGCCTTTTCTGAGGGAATTCTCTAAAAGGGATGATTCAGTGCACAACCTTTGATCCCTTTTTTTGCCCATATCCATTTGAGGTGGCAGCCCACTTCAGCATTGCTGGCTCCAAGAGACATGGAGGGGGAGTTTTGACCAATACCAATTAAAAAGCATATTAATTGCTGTTCTAGCACTTGTCATCCCCTTCGTGCAGGAGATATTTCTTGTGTGTTCTCCACTATGCATGATTTAGCAGGAAGGACACCCAATTGCTCCCAAAGATCAAGAGAAACAAAAGATCAGCCTAGGGTCTTCAGTGACATTGCTTTCCTCTTAATGCTACTTTCCTCCTATTTGCATCCTCTCTCTTCTGTCCACCAGATTTTATCCTTTCCAAACCTCCAAAACATGAAGTTGATAACAATCAGCCCAAGGCAAAGTGTGAGCAAAGACAGCTGATCTTTGCCAGTCTACATTTTTGGTCCCAAGGATTCTAAGGATGATGTCCTCCCCACGTCTCCTTTTCCCAGGCACACTTCAGGACACCCTGGAATTGCAGTACATGCTGGTCACTAAGATTTACAGCTCAGCAAGTTCAACCTTAGATTCTTTGAATAACGTGCACACGTCTTGCTAAAACTGGTGCATTCAGTGAAGGCTTGACATATTATCTTATGCAGCTGTATTAAAAACACCCTGCCCCTTCAACCGTAGTAGCCCAGCCACACATTTGAGCTCTAACCACGTCATAGCCCAGTGCTGTCCCTTAACTGCAAACCTCCCATCTGCAGATCTGCTGCATCTCCAGAGTTGGGTTTGTTTCTGACTAAAAGAGCTTGAACGGCAAATGTAGGATAGGAGGAAAATGCATGGATTGCAGAACAAGAGAGGAACAGGCACGTAGCAACAGCCCATCTACCCTGCGTTTGCTTCAGAATTTGCCAGATAAGGCACCTGTTGACTAGAAAATGTTTATTGTTACTGCTGGCCCTCACTGACCAAGTGTAAAATGAACAGCCCGCTTTCCCCTTCGCTGAGCCCTGACAGCCTCACTGAAGAAAGCTCCTCCTGTGCCAGGAATTTACCTGCCTATAGACAGTCCTGATATTTTGGTCTCCCAAACGGTGGGGCTAAGGGGATCCTCTGAGAAAAAGTCACCTTCATTGCTGCTGTACCCTCCGAAACCCAGCCCTGCCTCAGCAAGGCTGGACTCACCAGAGAGTCCGGAGTCGCAAGACATTTGCAAAATGTATGTGAATCATCCAGTTTGCACAAGCATTTGCACATCAAGAGTGATAACATGCAGGATCAGCCTGATCCCTGAGAGCCAACATGGAGATCTGTGTCCCACACAGCCAAGCTAAGACCAGCTAAGGCTTTTCCCCAGAATGGCACACCACACTGCCCCTGGGCACATGTATGTACCTCTCCTGTGAACCTGGCCAAAACCTGGTGAGCAAACTGAGTTTGAGGCTCTGTGAAGTCCAGGGAGAGGTTCAGATGTGAGGACATGGGAGGCAGCCCCAAGGCAGCTCTGGCTTCTGCCATTTCCAAACTCTTCATCCAAATCAAGGAAGAGTTTATCCTGATCTTTACCATCTGATGCACATTAAGAGGAGGAATTCGATACCAGTGTTCCCCTGGACTGGCACAGGATGCTCAGGATTTTATGGTACAGCACTTACAATTTCATCCTTCCAAAGAACAGCCCACAAAGTGACTGGAGTTTATTACAACGAGATTAAAAAATAATAATAAGTTTTTAGAGCAGCCAGGATGAAGATGAACACACTTGGAAATCTTGGACACTGTGAGCTGTGTATATACCCCTGAAACAGCAGGAATGAGGAGGAATTCCTCCAATGAGACACAGTGATAACAACCTGATGTAATCCACCTCTAAGGCAGGACCAGTGCTTGGGGATCAGCACAACCAGACCCTTTGTTTCTGAGCGATGACAGCTTCAAAGTTTTAATGTTTGTAAAGAGATGTTTTCACCAAATATGATACACAGTGATTAAAATAATAGCTGGAGCAAGCTGAAGTTATAATTGCTCCTTTTCCTCCCCTCCCCTGAGCTGGTCTGAGTGCTTCGTTAACTACCTTGATGAACCAATCAAGAGTTGGCTAAATCAAGGAAGGAGCAAACAAACCCTGGGAGAGATCCCTACAAGAAAAGACATAATGTGGACACTGAGCTTTGAAGGCAAGCTGTATAATGAGAGCTGACTACATCTCAAAATCCATGTTAGCTTGAATGAACTTATGTAATAAACATTTATCACAGAACATATGTCACTGAGCACCTGCCAGACTTCAGGAATAGAGCCAACGCAGCTTGAATCGTATATGTATTAAAAAAAACCCCAACTTGGCGGCAGGAGGCTGGCAGACGCTTTTACTAGAAAAATCAGAAGTGATTTCGAGAGGAGCAGAAATTTCCTGAAACCTCTCTCACTCCATGTGGGAATATAGCACTTGGAAAAAGCAAGAGGCTGATCAAGCTGTGCTGAGTGGAGGGAGCAGGACGAGCTCCTCTGCTTATCCCCTCTGGAATTTGTCCCTGCATCCCCACTGCTCCCCTGCATGTGCTGCTGCCCGTGGATGACTGTTGTACTGGGGGCTCGTGCCTGGCTCTGCTCAAGCAAAGAGGCAGCACTGGACAGTGCAGGGCAGCTGCTGGAAAAACAGCAAGCACAGGGCTGAGCAGAGCTGGGAGGTGAATTTGTGGTGAGAGGAGTAAAGCTATCCAGCTCGGGGGGGGAGGTTAGGAAAAATCACGTAGAATGAGGCAGTTGAGGGGTGGGAAGGGGGTTCAGAGCAGCAGTGCTCAGTAGAAATCACAACAGCAGAAAGACCGGGCAGGACAGTGCATGGGCTTGGGCAGGGTAGCATGAACCTGGTCTGGGATTTTCTTCCTGGGCCAGTGTTCCCTGAGGAGCTGACACAGCACAGCAAGGAGCCAGGGATAGGAGGTGTTTCTGTCTGATACAATAATGAGCATCAGGGCAAGCACAAGGCTGTGCCAGGCGTGAATCGCTAAACTATGGACACAGGCTGGGTGTGAGAACCTGGAGAGAGATTTGAAACAAAGGTGACAGAGTCAGGTGAGAGGAGAGGAAGGGGACTACCTTGCCTTGCCACTGATGGGCATGTCTGCACCAACTGTGCTTTGTCCAGAGCTGCCCTTCTCCCTCTAGGCACCCACAGCGGGGCATCCATGACAGCTCCGTCCCTGCTGGGGGTGACAGACCTGGTTTCCCCTGCAACACAATTACCTCAGGCCATTCAGGAGATGAGTGACATTGTCCTGCTCACAGGCTGTGTGTCAGCAGTGCAGGAGCAGGCGTGGGTATCTCTGAAGGGCAGCACCTGTGCACTGAAGCCAGACCCTGAATTTCCTGTCTGTTTTATCACGCTTGCAAACTGACGGTCAAACCCAGCCCTGGGGAGCAGGTTCTCTGGGAAAGATGAGTAAGATTTGTTTTGCAGCAGATATCCTCATATTTTTTTTTGGAAACAAAAACTTCTTATGGGCTCTTCCTGGCGTATGGCTTCAAGCCTGATGAGCTCTGCAGAGCTACCTCAGGCTGAGGAAGGGGAGTGAGAGTAAAGAGCACAGATAGTAGGGAAGAATGCTACCCCAGGAAACGGGTATAGGATAGGCCCCCAGAAAGCTGATACTTCTTAAAGACCAGTCTAGGGTTGGAGAGGAGACAGAGATCAGCTGGTCAGATGATTCAAACTACACCTGGGTAAATCCAGACCCTCCTTCCCTCCTGCTATCTAACTTCAACATTTCTCTGCCATTATCATTGCATCTAAGCACCATGGGTTGTTTCAGTGCTTTTATCATGGCTGTTCCCTGCTGCAGGTATCCTTGCTTTCCCCTGCATTTATAAATGAGAAAAAAAGCGTTCAGAAAGATTATTGGGCAATTCTCGACTGACCCTTTGGACTGCTAACCCTAACTGAAGTGACCAGGGACTTGCCACCTGACTATTAACTAACCATCTGCCCTGTGTGTGGGCTACAGCCAAGGGTTTGGAAGCAGCCCAGCACATAGCATGGAGGGGTTTGCCTGACCCCATTCATTTTGGTGGTCCTGTGGTGAGTTAGACCAGTGTGAGATCAGACCCAGTAAGTGCAAGACTGAAAGGAAGCCAGAGGAAGGAGAGAGAAGATGGGGCACCGAGCTAGCAGGAGTGTGAAGAAGAGTGAGCAAGGGCATGTTGGTGCTGTCTTTCTGCAGGTAGCTGCTGGCTAATCAGAGGAGCCTAAGGCTGAACAGCCTGGCTCAGACACTCAAGGCACACATGCCACTCATTTGCCTCCCCAAATGGCTGATCCCAGCTGCTCCACGGCAAGACAAGAGTCTATCTGGAGAGAAAACCCTCACTAACCACCTGATGATACAATGCTAAGGGAAAATGATTCATTGTTGTTGCAACTCTCCCTGCTGCACTAAATCCACGGGCTTTCATTAGCCCTCATCCAGGCTGGCCCTGCCACAGGTCTGCAGTTCTCACCTGGGTCACAGGTTGATTGCTGGTCTTCAGCAAGTGTCCTGGAGTCACACCACTTGGGTTTCTGCCCCTTCTCTGTGGAAATGTGAGTGCTGATCCTGTCGGTGTGTCAGATTCTGACCTGTATCTCACCACATGAATTGCTTCAATAAAACCCTACTAAAAGAGAACCATCGTGATTCATGGTTGTGCATTTCTTCCACAAGTGTTGAATGTAGGCTAAGATTACAGCAGATATGGCATTGATACCTGCTTAGATTCAGGGTCTTTTGTATTTAAAAACTAGTGTTTTTTTTAAAAAGTCTGGTTGAGGATTTGTGGAGGTAAATCATAGTTTGGATAACTACAAAAAATATATGGTGCAGAGAGCAAGGTTTTGCTGAAAAAAGTTCGAGAGACACACTTCTCTCTCTCCTTCTCAGCTGCCAAAGACTATTGTTCCCCTCAGCTTCCCCCCTCCCCATTTTTGGATGAAGAATGTCCATTTTGAGTAGCCAAAACCAAACAGAAGTTAAGTTTCCCTGGTGGGAGCTGGGTTTCCTCAGCGGGGAGCTGATGTTGTCACCCCATGGCCCCTTCCAGCAGTGCCCTGCTTGTTTTACCATTTCTGGAACTGAGTGATTAAAGGGTAAACCCTTCCTTTCTGTAGTGCTGCACCACTTGGAAGATGTTTTACTCATCTGCCTAACCATAACCTACACCGTGATAATTAATGAGTCAACACTTCTTTCTGCACATGACAGTGGCTGGAAACAGGTAAGGCACTGAGGTAGGCAGGAGGGTGGCACACCCACACAGCCACCCCCGGGGCTGACTCTGCACTCCCACCGCCCTGGGGAGTCTCCACTGGGGGTTGCACGTGTGGGATGGACACAGCTCATCCACCAGCTGTGACAAAAACACCCAACCCATCAGCCCAGTGGGGAAAGAAAGAGGCATGAAAGCGAGAGGAAGTGGAAAAGATCAAGGCGAGAGTGTAAGACAACAAGCTCACCACCGGAAAACAATAAAAATAAAATTGCTCAGAAATAGCATAACTGACATGCAAAGGAGATCAAAACAGGCCCTCAAAATATCTCTTGGCAGAGGGCAGGGGGTATCTATGGTGAGCACCATGGGGCAGCCAGAGGATGTGCTGTGGGTGGTGGGCAAGTGTTGGCTGTTTCGTGGCCACTTCCACATCCTGCCTGGCTCTCCAGATTCTGACCTACAAGTCTCTGGAGGCTTGGTCTCCTGGGAGATGAGCCACACTTTGTGCCTTCCCCAGGGTACCAGAGCACACGAGATGCTGCTGATATCTCTGAGCCAAGGGTGGTGCAGGGGCTCTATTGGGAAGCAGGTGCTATTCCCATTTGGCTCAGCCCCTCTAGTCCAACCATTCCTCTGGTGCAAAGAAGAGAACTTGGGTCCTGCTCCACTTGCCACAGCATAGACTCAGAGCACGTTCAGTTTACACCAGCAAAGGGACTGGGAAGAACAGAAAGGAGAACCCAGTTCTTCAGGGTTTGTTTTACTGGAAAGGACAACTGCTCTCAATTTGCCTTCATGAGAGTGTTACAGTCTTAAGCTGCTGAGGCATTAAGCATGCTTTGACCTTTAAACAATGATAAGGCTCTGAAGTCAGCATTGTTTTCCTGTAGGTTGCTCCTCTGCTTAGAGCTGAGCACACTCTACAGTGCATGCTACTCTTATTGTGCTGTGTCCTGATGTGTTTCAGACTGCTGTGAGCACAGAACCAGGGAGCATGTCCTGTGGGTCCATCTCAGCTCTGCTTTTGCCCAGCAGTGTGATCAGGTCTGCTGCCTGTGTCTGAGGAGGTTCACTCTCCTGAAGCTCCAAGCACAGCCTAGACATCACAGCTGGGGCACTGTCCCACCATAGGTCCAGGAAAATTTATCTTTCACTCCTTGCACAATAAAAAAAGGAACAACCAAGAAATCACTGCGAGCATGGTTAGATCTTCAGAGGAATCCTTTGGGCTAATCTGCCCAAACTTGCAAGACCTAGTTGCAGGCTTGCGGCTGTTCTGGCAACTTTCCAGCTCCCTGTGAATCAGGGAACACTGTGACTGCCACTCAAGGACAGCAAACTGTTTAAAACATAATACCATATTCCCATCTGGTGCACTGAAATGCATGGATGCCCATGGACGTGTTATTCTTCCTTCCCTCTATAACAGAGCATGTGATATAGAGTTTTCTCCAAGGAGAAGAAGGGTGAATGAACACAGTCAGGGAATGTCATTGTGTTTCTTGAAAGCATAAAAGGTAGGGCTAAGTACTAGGGATTAATGATTATAGTTGCTTAATGATGCTAGGGATTTTTAGTATTATAATTTCTGTGTGTTAGCCAGGACCACAGCAACAGGAACACTGGGAGGACCTCCTGCCTGAATTGTGCCAAACGAAGGTTTATATATAGGTTACAAAATGCTGAGGAACATGGGGTCTGGCTGGGCTGGGGTCCACTTTGGCTGGCAGCAGCAACCTCCATCCTGTGGGTCCAGGCATTTTTAATCAGAGTTGAGTGTACTTCTAATCCTAATGCAAAGCTGCCTGGTCTCCTTGAAGCAGCTATCCAAAAATGGCCAGTCGACCTTTGTGGTCCTGCAAAGACACTGACTGCATCAGGACTTTGGTACAACAAAACACCAGTTTCTGGACTTTAATTTTGCTGCCCTGGGTGATGCAATGGGGGAGCAGGACACTGACAGCTCTTGCTCCTTGAATACCAGCTCATGTTGCAGTAAAGCAGAAATTACATGATCCTAACTGAAAGGGCAACAGTTTTTGTTTTTAATTCATGGTTTCAAAAAGCAGGAGAGAATTATGCCCATGTGTTGAAGGAAGTTTAATAAAGGTTTAATTAAATGCCTCAATCTAGATTTAGATGTTCTCACTTCTAGTGCTGGAGCTTGGAGCTGTTAGTCATTAATACTCATCTCAGGTAACTTCCACCACCCTCAGCCCCTCACCTGACGCATGCACACACTTGACAAAGATTGCTGATATCCTCTCTGAAAACTAATGAAATCACAGTGTGATATTTTGATTTCAAGGGCATCAAAGTGATGCAAAATAATGATGGGATTGGGAGGCTCTGATACCACTGACACAACACAGCTCTTCTTGTCTCTAGATCTGAAAGCACCATGTGAAGGAGATCTGAATCACCCCTCCTCTGTTCAAGTCAGAGAAACTGAGGCACAGCGCTTTGCAGAGATGCAACCTGCAGGTCTGTGATGAAGTCCAGCTGCCCCAGCCTGGGGCCAACCCAACACTCAGTGACCACTCTTCTCCCTAGAACAGCGATGGGATCTGCCATGGGCAGGAGATCTCTGTATGTTTGTGTGTTTGTCTGTGGGTACGCAGGTTTTACAGGGAGAAGGATCCCAGACGCAATAACAAACAAAGAGGAAATCAATTCAATGGTCAGCTGTGAAAGCAGGTCCTGCCTTGCTTGCTTGGAGTTTAAAGGGCAGCAGTGGACACAGGAAAATGCTTTCTAAAGGCTGGAATGGCAACCAGATTTCTGCCTGAGATTATTTCACAATATTTGTAGTTCTGGTTTGCTGCACAGGAGATTAGGTAGGCAGAAAGGTCTGATCCCCATTTTGTACTTTTCAACAGAGGAGTGTGCTCCCGACCTGCAGAAGGCTGCAGGACTGCTGCAGTAATTCACAAATTACTGATCTTCAGCAGAGCAGAAATGGGAATAGAAATTATTCTGTATGTTTCAATAGAGTATTGTGGAAAATTGAAGGACCATTAGCAAATCTTCTCCATATGGGGCTGGTGGTGTACAGCTAAAGAACAGAAGGCACAGGTCTCTTCAGGTTATTACTGAAAGCAGCAAACATTTCTGTTGCTTACTAATCTGAGTATGCCAAATTTTTGTTATGGGAAGAATGCCATGCCCTGATTAGGATTATTACAGGCATCACTTATACATGTAGCGATTCCACTGCATCTGGGAAAGGTTTGTCTTCTCCCCAGAGATGCCCTGGATTGCTGTGAACCTCAAGTTCAACTAATCAAAACTCTTTTTTTTCCTTCTTCCCTTTTCCTTTCAAGGCTGGCTGTGCAGAGCTGCTGGAGTAGACACAGTGCTGTCCCAAAGGTGACTGCTCCAGGCAGCACTGGAAGCTGGGACACCCTAGAAGAAGCAGAGCTTGAGGGACATGTACAACTTGCAGAGCCGTGCTGCGGTCACAGCTGCCGAGTGTCCGTGGTCTCAAAACCTCTCTGGGTATCGCAACAACCCTCACAAGATGACTGTGCTGGTGAGAACAGTAGTATCAAGAGCTGTGAGGCTTTGCTCCCAGAAAGTAGTGGGCTTAAGGTTCCAGGTTTGCTGCAGCCTCTCCGCCTCCCTCAGCAGCACTAGGAACCAAGGTGAACAGCCTCAGCCTCTCAGCTCGCTTGGAAACTGGGGCACAAAGAAAAGTGACTCACTCCACAGCTATCTACCTGTCAGAAACTGGTCTAAGGGACAGGAGCCTTGCAAGAAAACACAGTTTTCCACAAGCAAGGTAAGCAGTTTTCTTCAGGCTCTCAAGCCCGAGGCAACCCCTGTAGCTGGCAAAGTCCTGAGCGCACTACTCCGCCCTGAACCTCTCCCAGCCCAACAGCTGTGCAATTGCCCTGAGTAATGGAAGAGGAAGGTGACATGGTTCGGAAGCTGTTCCCAGCCTGTGGAGCAGCCAAAGCCATGCCCACCTTTGGCCTTGGGCAGCCAAGACATGACTTGCTCTCTGCAGTGTCACCCCAAGCAAATGAGCAGTGATTTCATGGGAATGGCCGCTCCACAGAGCAGGGACCTGATTTCTTCATGTCCCTGTGGTCATTGCACCTTGTTAGAAGTTTCACTTGACATCCACCACTGAAGACCAGAGGTGTTTTGGTATCCTGGGTTTTATCTGCAAGGCTTTGTCTCTTCTTGGTCTTGGTGCCAGACCAAGTCTCCGCTGGTGCCAAAACTGACACCATCAAGAATGCTCCACTGCTGCTGACTGCCTGGGGAGCCCAGGCCTCAGGCTTTTTGCCTGACAATTCTACCACTAGATCAATATCTGTGCTTGAACAAGAGCAGAGCCCTCAGAGATAGCTCCAAATACAAATAGGACCCTTGCCAGTAATGGAGAATCCATCACAGCTCTTCAAAGCTGTGCCAGCGTTTAATTAAGCCTCCTGATAGAAACACATTTTATACCTAATCTACATTTGTCTGGCTTCAGATTGCAGCTGCTGGATCTTGTTTTGCCTCCCATAATTGGGTAGGCTTGATGTCATTCCACTCCCATTTCACATCACCTCCCAGCAGGACTTTCCTGGACAGGGTTACCCTGGGCATCACTTTTCCTTGCCCAGAAATGTTGCCTGGGTGGAGGGTGAGAGTTTCAGTGTCTCATTTGACATTTTGGATGCCAGGTAGCCCATTCAGAGCTGTGTGGGCATGGGTAAGGGAGCCCATATGTGTTTCCCCAGGGTTAGACTGCCCATGAATTTCCTGTTGATACTCTGCATGTGCCCAGTTTGTTCCCCACACATTGGATATGTTGGAGCCCCCCTCCAGCTCTTGCAGAGATCAGGACAAAGCTAAGAATGCATCCAGTGCCCTTCCCTTGGTTTACTTCTTCAGGAGCTTGTTTTCTCTTTTCCTTCTCTGCACCCTCCTGGACCACCTTTTCCCTTGAGGGATGGAAGTGGTGCCCACCCCAGAATTTCTTGGCGGAGGGAGCACAGATGCTTGGTTCACCCTCATTGGCTGGTCCAGCTCCTGCTCTCCTGCATCCCCTTCCTAACATCCTGCTCCTCCCATGGGCAGCCCCTGCCTCCTGCTCTCCCTGCCTCTGCCTGGTTTCTCCCAGGAAACACGGCCCTTCACCTTCCCAGCAAAGCTGTATCCTCAGGGGATGCAGGCTGCTCATCAGCCTGATGGATTTACTCAGTTTGACTTCCTCCTGCTCATTTATTCAATTTTCCTAGAAAGCTTTTTTCACTGGAGGCTTCCTGAGTCAAGCAGGCGGTGTGTCCATGCATGTGTATGTGGGGCTCTGTGGGCTGGGGGAGCTGCACCCCAGACCCTGTAGGAACCCTGTAAGCTGTTCACCCCAGCACTGGGATGAGCTGTGCCAGCCCTGTGCATCCACGCGGCGAGGGCTGCAGGGATCTCGGCATTTGTAGAATGAGCATCTGGGAATGCGCATCTGATCCCCAGACCACGTGAATGGGGGGCTAAAAATAATAACCAACTGCTGCTCCATTCCTCGGCAGCATCTGGGAGAGTTTGTGCAGGGAGGAGCAGCCATCAACCTCTAACACTACCCAGCAGCATCCCTCTGCTTTGCAACCTGGGTTTGTGCATGTAAAAGGGGTCAAAGGCTGCAAGCTAATTTTTTTTAAGGGTTTCTCTCGGGGAAGGGATATGTTGTGAATTTTCTACTACTTTACCCATCTGCTGCTGTCCAGACCTATTAAAAGATGCCCTGGTTTTGCACTTGAAACCTTATTTGCCCTTTGCAGAGGAGTTGGCACAAGTGCCCACTGTATCCATGAAAAGGTGACAGTGATACAGAAGGAAGGCTGTGAAGACCATCCCTGAGAATATGGGTGGAGAGCACCTTTTAAGAGCAGCCATCAATGCCTTTCCCAAAGAGGTGAGCAGAGTCCAGCTGTATCAGATCTGCAAAAATCCTGATGGGAAGAGCCACTGCCTTGGCAATGTATTTTTGCACTTTCAATCATCACCTTTAGCTGTGTCACTCTTTGCAGTGGCACTGACCAATTTTGGGCAACAGAGTCAAAGAAGAGTCACCTACGGTGACAGTTTTGTTTAAACTTCCTTGTTCTGTAGGGTTTCTTGTCCTCTCTCCTAATACAAAAATAGCTTTACCCAGAGATTTCTTTCAGTGAGCAAATACCATTTTCAACCAAGGGTCAGCAGCAGGATATGGATCAGGTGCTGCACATCTCAGGGAGAAAAGCTCAGCAGTGTCCAACACAGCTCACACCTGGATTCCCTGTGATCCTGCAAAAGGGCTGGGCAGCTCTGGAAAAGAAGAATATGATTAAACCTCCCTGTGACTGATTTCTTCCACTGTAAAATCAAATTAATATCACTCCTGTATTTCTTGGCAGAAGGTAGGGGAATCCTGCACAGGGATGGAGACAGTACAGCCTGGTTGAGGTCCTTGGTAGATGCTGACCCAGGCCTCATGTAGGGGGTTTGCCTTCTTTTTCTCCATCCTTCAGCCATCTCTGCTGCCTCAGGGGACACTGAAATGGGCAAGAAATTAGTGGTTTCTCTCACAACCTACAGATCAGAGAAACGAGCAAGTCCTAGCAGCTATTGAACAAGGAGGGAAAGGCTCCTTCCTGTACCAGGAGGAACATGAGCAGGGAAGGTATCAGGGAGCCAAGCATTTCCACAATGGCTTTATTGCAGGTCCCCTGGCTCCCCAAACCTAGTGCTGTAGCATTTCAGACTTGCAGATGGGATAACACCTCCAGGGCTGGGCAATTTACGGTTTGTGGGGTGCCTGTGGCTCATAGGCTGTTTAGAGCTGGCTCTTGTGCCAGCAGTCAGCAGTGGCTGTAGGTGGGCTGCTCCATAGCCCACATCCCTGGCTGGGAGGCAATGGGAGTAAACCCACCAAAAAAGATTTACTGGGTCACACAGCCACTGAATGTTTGTCCCTCCCACTTCCCTGGAGAGCCAAATGGGCCCTGGGAGCATTAACTTCTTCCAGCATCAAAGACATGGGTTGGCATCTTTGGGGTGACTCCCTTGCCATGCAAATGAGCATGAAGGTGCCTCAGCTGTGACCTGGTTTGTACCAAGAGAAAGATCTTGGTACAAAAATCTTTGAAAGATCAAATACCTGCTCCATGAAGCAGTGGTGTGTGTGTGGTGGTGGACCAGAAGGGGCACATTGCAAGAGGGAACCAGGAGCACCAGACTGCTGCATTTGGCTTTTCCAGTGGGTAGGGAAATGCCTGGCTGGATTGATGCTGTAACCACCACCAGGATATGTCAAGACCATCCCTGAAATCCTTGTGTGAAATTGGGTCTCCTGGAATTCCAGCCAAGAGCACGGGGTATAGAATGCCATGGCAGGTAGTGAGCAGCTTGAGTCACAGCTGGGCTGGGTCCCCAGGCTGTGATAGACTCCCAGCTTGGGTGGGTCAGGGTGCAACTGCCAGGTTCTGTGCCCCAAATTTTGAGGCAATCTGGATGCATCACTGGCAGAAGGCCTTGTGGGGCAGAAGAAGACAGACAGCAGCCTGATGGAGGAGACCCAGCTTGGCAATGAGATCAAAGCCCTGGGAGTGGGAAGGAAAAGGAGAGGAACCAGGAGTGAGAACCGGGCTGGAATGGGGTGTGGGAAGTGGCACTCAAGGGAAACATCTGAGAGTCTTTCTGTGGCAGGATGAGATTTGGATTCCCCTGGAGCTGGCAGACCCTTTCAGCCCTGATCTAGATATTTCCCATCAGGCCATGGAGGTTCTGCACCATCCCCACCCCCGAGCTTTGTCTCAGCAGTAGCCAAGGGAGCTGGGGAATGACAGCAACAGCTCTGTAAGCTTTGGCACCTCCCAGTTGCTATGAAATCCTGTGGAGAAGAAGCCCCATCTTCTTTGTCATTTGCCTTGTCCAACCCCAGATCCAGCTCCTGGATACAGATTCCTTACTTTGCATGGGTAAGAGACAGACTGGACAAGCACAAGAAGTACCTGGAGCAGTATTGGAGCACCAGTGATGGGAGCAGGAGGGCTACTGAACATAGCTCTGAGCAGTGTAGTAGACCTTGATGTGCCTAATTGCTGAGAGAAGAGGGAGGTGAGGTCAGGATGTGCAGGTCACCCTGGCATTTCTGCTGCATGTGGTCAAAAATGGTGTATTTCTCCAGCACTTTTCTCCTTATTGTTCCAGCCACTAAAAACATTCACTTTTTATTTGTAAGTGTAAATCTCTCTGCATTGAGAAATCTGCTGCTGACTCTCAGGTTGGAAACCTGCACCCTTCCATGCTTCCCGGGAGGGAGGAGAGCTCCCTACACACTCTATCTCCTCTCCCATCAGCTGTGAATCACGGACCATCAATGGCAGTGCAAGGAGAGGGAGAGCAAGAGGTAATTAAAATCCTCAGGGAGTGCTGCAGCCATCTCTCTGTGTTAATCCTGTTGAGGTTTTCAGTTTTTCATTAAAAAATCCCCAATTTCCTACTGAAGAAACAGGAGGAAAATTTCTGACTATGTCGTTCCCAGCCTGTGGCCAAACCACAGATTTGCTGTTGCTTCCTGGCTCCAAACTCAAGAACCTGTCTAGCCAGGGACTGGTGCTCAGAGCTGAGCCTCTGGGGGTGCTTCACCAGACCAGCCCAAACCGTGACCCCCACCAGCAACACCATTCTGCTCCATGTTCCTGAATCCAGATCATCCAGTCCCTCCCACAGTGCACCCCAGGAACAGCTGCGGATGAATTTACACCTCTGCACAACATGAATCATGTCCAGCAAGTCTTGAGCTGACCCTTGCAAGGAACTCCTGAGGCATTGCATGAAAATTATTTATGGGTGGTTTTTATTGCCTGTAAAAGGATGTAGAAATCAGGCAGCGCCCTTGTGGTTTTCATCTGTCAAATTATGATCAAGGTTGCTATTTTGCTGCCCAAATATTTAAGCGTGAGACAGAAATCTTTACAAGGGCTACCACATTCCTTAGGTTATCTCTATTGGTCCTGCCTGGGCCTATAAATACTAGAGGGACTACCAAAGTAAATAACACATTTGCCTGCACATATGTTGCTCCAGGGGAACTCCTATTTCCTGCACCACGAAGGTCAGTAGGTCAGGGACCTACTTGCAAATCAATTGAAAATTACCTTTCAAGTGACACCTGCATTAACCTTTGATTCTTGTTGGTCTAGATGAGGTTAAGGCCACCAGTCCCTATAGGGAGAGTCTTCCATTGTGCCTGGGATTTATTTGCATTATGATTTATTTGCATTTTCTGTTTCCCTCCTTGATCTTTGGAATTGCTGGCCCAGTTCCCACACAGCATGCGGAGCCATTTCCCTGCACATTGGTCAGGAATGGCAGGAGATACACAAGGCTGTGCTATTTGCTGACAGGTGTCAGAAACAATAAAGAAAATGTATATGTTTGGAAATGAAGAGAAAACTAAAACAAACAAGAGGAAGCAATTATGAAGACCCACTTGTCAACATAAACCTTTTCTATCAAAAAGTTGTGTCCTGAGTTCAGCCATTAATGACAGCCATAGGTCATTGAAGTGAATGAGTTATAAAAATCAAACTCACTTGCCATTACAGCTGAGCTAGAAAGAAAATTGCTGGATCCTAGACCCCCCAAACTTGTGTGAATCACTGGTTGTTTTCATCAGGGGTTGGTTCACACCTTGTATCTCTTCCAGCTCATGTGAAGAAATCAGAGTGGTCATTTCATGCTTCAAATCTGCTTGTTTCTTTTGCTGTCCATGCCCTGCATTGCTGCAAGGCTATGCTGGTCTGTCAGGAGCATAGAGCTCAGCAGAGCACCCCGTGCTGGCCTCACCTCTCATTCTCCCATGACAGTGTTAATGTGTTACAGCTCAGTGTCACCCTCACTTCCATCTCCCCAGCCAACACTGCATTTAGAAAAAGGGTCATGATCCTGTCCCAGACCTGAAAAATGGGTCCTGAGACCCTATGCTAGATGTTTCCCCATGAGCCAATTAATGTGGGAATTTGATGCGACCCCTTTCCCTCTCCCCTCCCATAGAGGTTCCAAGATACCTCTTTTCTGGGTATTATTAGGCTTCAATTTTCACACAGGGACTCCTGAACACAGATCTGTTTCCACCGCTTCAGATGCTGTTTCTCAGTGCATGAGGTGACTACTGTCTTTTGTTTGTTTCTAATTCATCCTTTGCACCCCAGAGAAACTGGTTGCTTTGCTACTGGTGGAAATCCTTCTGCAGAGCCCTCTGCAGATGTAAGGGATGTGGTGATCATTGGAAAACAGCTGACATGTCTCCAACAGCTCCTGCAAGGGCTGAATTCCCAGTCAGCCCGAACAATCCCGTCAGGGTGTCCGAAATGCCCAGCAGGCCTGAGATAACACTGAGCAACGCTCAGCTGGCAGGAGGGCACTGTGTCCTCAAGGCCACCGTGGTGGTTTGACAAAAATCCGCTGGCACAGGCCACCACTCTGCCCCTGCCACCCTTCTTTGGTCCATGGGAACACCCTGGGTACAGGCGGGACACGCAGCTCTCTGAAGCTCGGCTTCCTGTTGCTCTGAGCATGTGCATTTTTGGCCACTGGCTTCTGATTGTCACTTGGGACCTGTGGGTGCTTCTAGAAAGCAATTAACAGCCAGAATTAAAATGGGCAGGCCATAGGACTTGGCACACTGCAGTTGGCAAACGCTCCCTACCCCTCTGGCTTACTTCAAGCCCTGAACCTCACTGATTGTATCCTGTTAACAGGCTTTAGTTCTGGATGCCGTTGAGAGCCTGCCAAGCACAATCTGTAGGATGTTTTAATTGGAGCAGAGAACAGTAATAAAAAGACCTTTGCCCGAGCCCTGCAGACGAGGCTAACAGGAGGGGAGGACCGTGCCGCTGTCCGGTCACTTCCCTTGAGCTGTCCTTGTTAGAGGGAATGTACCCAAGATCCCAGTTTGCTTGCAAGCCGTCCCTTCTGTCCGGCCGCTTTGTGCACAGCAAAAATGTGCTCTGACCACCCAAAGCCACCCAGGCACAGCAGCACTGAACTATTTGTTGTGGCTTCCTGAGGGCAGCGGGGCAGTGGCATCCCTCAGGGTCTCGCCTGGGAAGCTGGGAACACCTGCCTGAGGGTCCAGCACAGGGATGGGAGGTTAAGATATTCCGTTCCTATAACTGCCATGGGAACAGGTATCAAGAAGCATCTGGAGAAGATCTTGCAATGTAATGTCCTCCTCAGCCCACTTACATTTGAGTGATTTCATTTTTCAAGGGTCTCCCTGGGAATCTGAGGTCAGGATTTGTCCCATAGTTTTTACTCACAGCAACTCAAAGCAGAAGCATCTTCAAATCTTTCTCTTTACCTCCTCTAGATCCTGCAAGCTGGGCCTTGCCACAGTGGGATGCCACTACTCACAGGTTTCCTGCAGGAACACCTCCTCCAGAGCCCCCAAGGTGACCAAGTCATCATCTCTTTATGTCAGTTTTTGGACACCCACCCTCAGCAACTGAAGCTGAATCACAGAACAGGGCTGGACAAAGTCTGTGCTTTGTCCCAGACGTTTTTTCTCTACGAGACTGCTGATCTGCAGCTCTGCTGGTAAAAGCTCAAACACTGGGACTTCTCTCCCACCTGGGAGCCTCAGCAGGCAGCAGATATTCCCTGCTTTCCACCCTCCTTCCCTTTCAGTGTCTGCCTTGAGCTGCTTGGTTCTTGCTGTGCAACATCAACAGCACCTGCATTCTGCCTCACAAAGGGCTGCTTTCGCACGGGGGTCAGATGGTGCCCCTCCAATGTGCTGACCACATGCTGTTCAATCAGCAGGAGAACACCAGGGGGACAGGCTTCAGCAGGGCAGCAATAAAATCAGTGCTGCCACAGAATCCAAAGGAGCAATTGCCAAGGACCAGCTTGTCCACACAATCCCTCGAGGATTGGGATATATGGTCAATGCAGGCTTCACCAGGCTCTGCAGGTCCCATTTGGGCTGGAAACAAGGTCAGGAAGGGATCATCCTCAATTATATGACAGCAGGTCAGAAATCTAGGCTTGGTCCCCCTGCCATAGCCCAGCCCTGCCTGGGCACCCCCGCTGAGGGCAGCACGAGTGGTGTGGGGGCGGATGGAGCTGCAGGGGGCTGGGGAGGGTGGTGGGTGTCAGCATAGGGGCCCAGGTCCCAGCACCCCATCCCTGCTGACTGAAAGTACAACGTGTCACCGCTGCCACGCTCTGGCATGGCGCGACCTGGCCGGGGGGAGCGCGACTGAGGGCTTTGACTGGGACCTCAGTTTCACTTCCTGCCCTGTGTGGGGAGAGATCATTAAAAATATCTGACTAAGGCAGACTTCTCTGCTCTTGGTATTACTAAGCCCTCCCTGCTCCCCAGCTCCCTGCAGTGACAGTGGTGTGGGCTGAGCTATTTCACTTTCCCCTGGTTTGCAGACTCACAGGTGGGCAAGCAGGTGTACAGCACTGCACACCTCCTGGTCTATCCCAGCCCTGCTGGAGCATAATCCTTTCTCCAACAGACCTAGGGGCTTTCCCCCAGCATCTCAATGGGCTGCAGCTTCTTAATTCTCAGAGATCTCTGAGGATACCAAGTCAGGGAAATGTGGATGATGCTGAGGGACGTCAGGTGGGGATAAGGTCCCAGGGATGCTCAGAGCAACGGAAGGTTTGGGACCCTGCTTGCCAGGCACAACAGAGATGAACAGCACAACTCCCTCCTGTGTGATGCTGCAGAGGGGGAAATCCTGACAATCTCCATCTTAGCCATCAACAGATTGATCACAAACTGATTTCCACTTGGATTGGTCTTGGTTACCACAGAAGATACAAACATTTTAACATCTGCCCCTACAATTGCAGTATTTATTTCAATGGCCAGGTTGACTAATGAGCACAGTACTTTACAAATCTGTAACATGCCTTTTCTTGCCAGAGGAACTTGCACCCAGTGCACATGCAGACATTGCATCTTAGAGGAACAGTGGTTTGTAATTTGATGTATCCTCTTGCACATGAACCAGTCCCTGTGGTGCAATTAGATGCTCTCTTTTGCAAAGGCAATAGTAATTAATGTTTCTGCAGAAGCTTGGGAGTGGGACAGGACATGTGAGGTGAGCTAAAGCCAGGGCCAACGGCTGTCAGGAACTCATATCTGAAACAATCAAGAGAACAGCACAGCAGGTCACCTGGAAAGACTGTTTTTTCTTGTTTTTCCACTTTCGCCTTACTAAACCTTTTTATTGATTTCACTGCAGATAAAGACATGAATACCACACCTACATGGTCTGTCATGAAGGCCAATGTTTCATTCCATGTTTCCGAACTCCAGACTCACTGACTCTTGGGCCAGATCCACTTTCCTTGTGTATTTTCTGCCCATGTTTAGTGCCATCCTTCCAGCTGTACTGATGACTGCTATGAGATCCCATCAGAGGCTGGATCAGATTTCAAAATGGATGAGATTAACCTGGGGCAAAATATCCACACGCAGCCTAATATCTAAATCTCTTGAGTTCTGCTGCTACAGAATATTTGTGTTTTCACACTGTTGGTGAAATCAGGTGACAAACTGCAGGTGGGAATCTGCTGATCTTCATATTGGGCTGCAGGTAAGTGGACGTTGCTGTGTCTCTCCATCAATAACTTGCCTGGCATTGTTGGGCTCTGCCCCTGGAAGCTCAGGTGAGATGGCATTCCACCAGAAATGCTGAGCTCTGCTTGCAGATACATGGGGACCATCTGAACCTTGCCTGTGGAGTCATTTGCAGAGACAGATCCAGGAGCAGATGTGAAGGGTGGATGGAGCTGCCCACCCCTGTCACCATCCAGAGAGAACCCAGTGGGGCTGACTGGGGCTGATCAGAACTATTGCCTCCCTGGAACAGGTTGTGCCTGTGGGGAAAGCCCTGGCCACCCTCGCACTGCTGTCACTTCACATGGAGCCAGTGAGATGGGAGCAGGGCTGGCACCCCGTGGGAAGGCACTGTGGAGGAGGCACCCAGAGCGTTATTTCACGGCAGCAGCAGAAGCTGATTAATAAGCCCAGAGGTGCTGGACCAAGCCCACTCTGGGAAGAGAGAGAGTATTCAGTGAATCCATCCTCATTTTTCCTCGCAGGAGTGACATGATGGATAGCAGCAGTGGTGGAATCACTAATAGGGGAAACTGTTTCCTGCACAGGTGGATTCCTGAATTTTAACCCCTGGGGACTGCTTGTTTGGGGATGCTGCTGAACAGGAGCTGATGCAGACAAAGCCCTTCAGAGTGAACATACGGTCATGCCCTCCTGGAAATGAAACCCTGATGGGGATGTGCCTTTGGAGGCTGGAGGACACCTTATGCATTCAGCAGTGACTTCGTCCCCTCCTGAACAAGCTGCTCCTTCAATGCAGAAGAAACTGGCTTGGGGGCCATTTTTGTACAAGGGAGCCAGGAATTTGAGAGATGTGGCTATTTTCAAAGTTTTATTTAAAGGAGTTGGGGATTTTGCGTATGATTTCATAAAACACAGGAGAGGTTTTCCTTACTAACACAGATTTTTAGGATATGTGAGGCTACATATGCTCTTTCCATCACCCCAGGGTGCTGCAGGTGTGTGAAGTGCTTAGGATGCTTCAGGGAGGAAGGAGGGAGAGAAAAGCTTTTGGGATGAAGTGGTTTTCATTCAGCTAATCAAAGCTCCTCACTCAGGGCTAGAACAAAGCAGCCAAGACCTGTCCTCTTTTTCCATTATCACATGAGAGAGGTCTCTGTTGGCTGTCATCATGCAGGAAGTTGCAGGTTGCTGTTACCCTGAAACCCTGGGCAATCCCATGCTACAAAGCAATGCCCTGTGCTGAGCAGTGCAGCTCCTCTGGATGCTGGGGAAGGACACCTGTCAGCCAACACTGCCTCTTCACAGGTCACCCTGAGCAAAAGCTGCCTCAGCCAGGTGTGCTCCCAGCCTGTAGACCCCAGCCCCAGGGTCAGGACACACCTCCCAAACTCCCCAAGCTTCCAGTCCTGTCTGAGGGTACTGGCCATTGGCTTTGGGCAGGAGAAGCTGAGTGTGGCTGGTGGTGCGTAAGCTTCCCAACACCTTCCAGTGAGTCCAGGGGTGACTGGGCCATGAGGATACACTGGGATGGTGCACCGTTACCTCCTCCAGCCTCTCCAGGGCAGCAGGGGTGGGAAAAAATGTGTTAAGGGAATGTGTGTATGTGTGTGTGTGTGTGTGTGCGTATGTGTGTGTGTGTATGTGTGTGTGTGTATACACGTGTGGGTGTAGGACAAAGTGTGTAAACAGAGGTGAAGAACACTCCATGTGTGAGGATGGAGGCTTGGAAAGGAAAAATTACTTCACTACAAAACAATCCCTTTACCTGTTTTTCTCATAAAGCAGCATGAGGATGTTTCTGCTAAAGCAGCCTCCTTTCACAGCAGCTGCATTATGAAATTACTTCTTTTTAACAAATCCATCTGCCTGCTCTTTAATAAGCAGGGCTTTCCACCATTGTATATGTGCAAGGTCTGACCTTTTCATAGGAAAAAACATTCATAACCAAAAACTATAAATAGAAGCCTTCAGACTGGAGCAGATCAAGATGTAGGTTTTGTGACTTTTTAAAAAAAACACCAACATAGTGTGGGAGGGAAAGGAACGAGCTCTTTTAAAAAGTCATAAACTTTTGTTATTGCCTTAAGCTTACTTAATATTTACTGAAACATTTAATGAAAGGCTTAACAGTAAGGTTTGCAAGACTTTTGTATCAAAGCAGGTACTTTTACAAAGGAAAGGAAAAAAAGATTTGAAGTATGTTTAGTTTAGGAAAAAGGGTATTTCCCCCCAACTACATAATAAAAACCTGATACAAGGTTTGTATTTCTAGGGTAACTTAGGTTTTATACTTTTTTCATGTTCTACTTCTGCAAGCTCTCATATATACATGTAACTTTGCTCATAAGTACAGACACTTAGCCTTCAAAGGGACTACTCATGTGAGAAAAGCTGATCATTCATTGTTTCCACTTCAAGCCATATTTGGTCCTGTATTTTAAGCCCCAGATGCTGAAGGCAGGTGATTACATAAGAATCTCAGCTTCATTTTAAAAAAAAGGGGGTGGGGGGGAAGAAAAGCAAGTTCTAAATCTTGTGGTTGGATAGAAAGTTTGAAAACATGTCCTCCACAGAGCTGCGGAGCCAGAAAGCAAATAATAACGAAACAAATCTTCCATCTAAATCTGCCAATCAAAGACATTTCTTGATTGGGAGCAATATTTGTTAAGTGTATGACAAAGGAGCTCAAGAAAGGGGAGTAGGAAACAATCAGTGCAATTGTGGCTTATCCGAGCCACAGCAGAAAATCTCAGTTGCTGCATGCAAAGACCCTTGGTGGATCTGCTCACAGATGCTCTGAAGAGCTTCACTTAGCAAACACTCAGGTACGTCGGAGTGAATCAAGAGGAGGCTCCGGTTAACATGCATTTAGCTCATCTGCTGTATCCCATGCCTCAGATTCCAGGATATGCATATCTCCTCTGATATTTAATACAACACAGAAAATAAATCAACTTGCCTGGTGCTGTCAGCATAGAAATAAAAATAAGATGTTAGCTGTAGCCACTGAAGGGTGCAGTGGTAATCAAGTCTCTCTGTTCCTTTTTGATATACTTCAGCAGCCTAAGAAACAATTACACTGATCCATATTTCATCAGGCAGTGTGGGCTGAGCATCTTTTATGACCATTGTGCAGCTTCTCAAGTGCTGGCTACAGCTTCCTTAGAGAGGTATCCTTTTGCTGGGACTGCACAGTGCCAGGCTCCTCTCTCCTGAGAGGCAACATGTCACCATCACTGCTCCACAGCATGGCACAGGGACAGCATTCCCTTGAATTAAGCCCCTCCAGCACCGTGGTACTGCTCACGTGAGAAGCCAAGTCGCGGGGTTTGCCCAACACTCACAACAAAGAATTGCAGCTGCTTTTCTGCTGCAAGGCATTTTAGGAGGAGTTTATGTCACCACTTCCCTGATACCTATAGATATGGTTTTTTTCATATATTGAAAATGGGAAGCTGCTTAGAGACCATAGAGATGAGAGGGGGACTGTGATTCCTGCAGAGATCTCTGTGGGCCCAAGCACGTGTGCACACTCACTGCACGTCAGGTTTGCCTCGTAGCTTCATTTCTCCCAAATGATGATGACCTGTTGGCCAAAAGCCTCCCAGGCAGGAATGTTTGAAATGTTTTTCAGAAGCTGCAATTGCTGCAGACATATCAAGACCCAAAAGTCACGCAAATGATACACAAACCCTTGGGGCAGCCAGGAAAGATGTCATGAATTCTACCTGGGTGTTTGAAGAGAGGGGAACCCTGCCATCCACATGCAGAAAAGTGGGGCATGGATTTTGCCCAGCACCTGCTGCATGTTCTCTCTCAATCACTTGGGCTGGATGCCAAAATGGAAGAGGGGCTGTCCTTGGGACAACTTGAATTCTTCAAGAGATGCCTGTTTTAAGAACAAAAACATTCTTTTCTGCAGAGCTGCCCTTGAAGTGGTCATTGAGGTGAAACCTGGGCCTACAGAAGCTGATGGTGAAGTCCCCATGGACTTTGGTCTGGTCCAAATTCCACCCCTTGGGTTTGACTGCTGTCCAGCTGCTGCCTAAGCCTGAGCCTGGCCTTCTGCCCTACACTGAGTTTCCTTCTGCAGTCATGGAATGGGGCCTAGGTTGTATCTCACCAATAAAACAAACAGAATTACATGATGCAAGAGTGTTTGAGTCGTGATTTTCATCAGCGTTTCCTTTTCACTGAGCTCAAAGTCTAGTTTGAATGCAGCCTACTATTTCAGTCCATAAGAAAAGGCTACATAGAAAATAGGTTTTGAATCAGATGCTTTACATAAACCATGAGTTTTACTAAAAACTGATCCATTCTGCTCTTTTTCACTCCTACAATAGCCACTCAGAAGAGACACATTAGAAGTTTCAGTACTTTCATCTTGTCTCAGAACATTTAAGGTGGCCAGACCAGGCAGTAATAATAATAATAACAATAATAATAGTAATAATAATAATAACAACAACAACAATTAATTCATTCACCACAGCTGATTTATTAGAGGAATTTTGCTGCACTTGGATATGATAAGTCATCCAGAAATAGGTCATGATTTCCTGAAATGTATCTGAAGTGCAGGATTATTTGCCAAGTAAAGTATACCAAATAAATTCCTCTCACTGTTAGTCAACGGTGCTTTTATTTTGATTTGTTTTGACTGAGTAGCAGCATGGTTCACATGGTGAATATCTCTGTCTTGACTGGGAACCAGGGCAGGCATTCAACTTTAACCATGTGCCAGGTGTCTCCTTGCTGGAGCCAGCCATAAATGCATGTGCAATCTGAGAGTACAAAGGGAGGTTGATTTTGGTGACCAGTGCTTGTGCCAGTAACATGGAGCCCTTTTGGCAGCAATGGGCTCAGGGCTGTCCTATAAACATTTTAACTGCCCATCCTGAGGTTCAGGTGGACTGGGGGGTGCTGTCCCCGAACAGCCAGGTACAGAATGAAACTGTGAGGGCTGTGGGAGGATGAAACAAAGCCCTCCTTCTGTTTGAACAAAATATGTGATCTCCCTTTGTTTTGCACACAGACTTGCTTAGTCCTGGCTGATACACTAATTTTTTACTGTCCTTGCTGGAAGTTGCCTGAGCCCAGTGCAGAGCTTGTAGCTGCTTATAGGTGGTGTGGAGAACTCGTGGATGAACTTTGGGTTGTCCTTCTGTATAGACAGACAGAAACACTGGTTTTTACTCAAACCTAAGAGATCTCCAGTGTAGGGTAGCCAAAGACAGCTTCAACAGCTCCCCTTCAGCTCTCCCCTACAAGGAAAAGATGAAAAAACCATGGTTGTCTCCAATACTGTGATTTATACAGACCCCACCTAGATTTAGAGAGAAAAGTGTCAAGATTCCTTATGCCAAGATATTTTCCTTTTAAATCAGGGAGAGAAAAGATTCAGCCCAAAACTGAAACAAGTATCAGAGGGGAAATCCTTGTGAAAAGAAAAGCAAGATCCATCAGAATTGCACTTCTCAAGAGTTTTGCAGGTATATGAGCAAGTGAGCTTTTAGAGTGGCTGAGGTCAACCTACAAGCAGCAACTCATTTTTGCCTAAGGAGTTTCTTGACCCTTCCAGGGCTTGAGTTGGTGATGGGGATGAGAAAACTCTTTGTACAAAGACCCTCTGAGGCATCTTAAGGTAGACTCAAGCCCACTGATGTCAGTTGGAAACCTTTCAAGGTGTGTGGCAAATAACATAAAAATCCAACATATAGAAGGTAAGAGAAGTTTGTCAGGGCCATTACAAATGAAATTTTTGTCAAAAGATCAATCATCTGTCCCACTGCTTTCTTTTGAACTCATCCCACAGTATGGAGCAAGGAGATCCTTAGTGATTTGGACCTCAGGATTTATTGTAATCCTGAGCCTGCCTGTGGGAAAGCAGGAAACTCCCCTGCTGTGCTTGGAATTGTTACTCTATAGAGGTGTTTATGCATATGGGGCTTATTCCTTTATGAGAAGTGGGATAAATTAGACTTGAACAAAGCCAGCACCACATCCACCCTAGGAAATTACTGTCTGCCTATCACTCTAATGCCCACTCCATCACTCTAACTGCATCAGTTAAAGAAAAACACACTCTTGACCAGCATACAAGTATGAAAATGGAGGCTTTTCTGCTTTCTAAGGTTCTGACAGAACAAAGGTGATTTAAATGGGTTGCAAATTAATTTCTGTGTGCATTAAGACTCTTACACAGCCTGAACAGTATAAAAGAGCTTCAGGTTCACTCAGAACTAGCCTGAATAAATTCAGAAGGCCATATTCCTTTACACAACACATAATAATTTCCAAAGAATCTGTCATAAAAGGGGATGATTGAAACAGATTTCCTAGTGGATAATTTCCTGCCTGTCCCTTGCACTTTCATCTGAGGAAGCTGAATGCAAAACTCATGGTCACCAGTGAGAAAACTCCATTGAACTCAGTGGACTTTGGTTCAGCTCTGAAAGATATGAGAACAGATACTGAGAATTTGGGTTTCTGGAGCTCAGGGCAGCACTGCCTCTATTTGACACAGCACAACAAGGCCAGCACACAGCAGAGCTCCTTCCCACGGCCATCATGCTGTGATCCTCACTCCTGTTCAATCCTCTCAACACAGCCAGTGTGACATGGGGTTATGGCAGTGGGTAGTAACACGGACCTGATCAGGGAAGTAGATCTCAAATTGACACAATTGGAGACTATGGGAGTAATTCACTGATTGGGTGCTGTGGCTCAGGATGGGAAACCTGTTCAGGTGGACCTTCCTCATGTTTGCCTCTGCCATCCTTCCCCTGCTCCACCTCAGCAGATGACAGCAGGGTTAATTAATGTGTCACCAAGAAGGGCATAAAGATGTGTAGTGGGTGTCTAGGGCAGCTTCTCACATTTCTTTCTGATTAAAAAACTCTGTCTCACATCACAGCACATGAATCTTCATAGGAGCTGGGACCACTGATGCAGCAGGTAAAACCCTGCTGCTAGCTGAGGTAGCTGTTGCTGACTTGAGCTGAGAATGAGATCGTCAGTGAAAAGAATTGATGGTTTCACTTCCAGATCTGGTGGACAGATTTTAAAAACAGAAAACAACAACAAAAAACCCAGCCAAAAGTGGGCTGTGTAATTCAATAGTTGCTCTCAGGAAGCCACACAACACAGAAGTAGAGCATGGAGACTCGTATCTCCTGCCCTTCAATACCAGCTCATGTTCCCCAACCACAGGAGGCAGGAGAGGGAGGCAAGGAGCCTACCTGGAATGTTGGCAGCACCCAGGGCCCAGAGGGGTTTGCTTTTGTGGGTCCCTTCTCTGGGAAAAAGAGCAACACCAAGAAAAAACAGTGAAGTGGAAAGCAAACCTCCATCTCGGTGAGATCTCATTCATCCCAAGACTGTCTGAAATTATTCAGATATAAATATAATCATACCAGAGCTTGCTGGCATTTTCATTCAAGTACTGCATACAAGGGAATTTCAGTTAACTCTCCCATGGCCAGAAGATGTAAAGGAAAGCCAGATTCATGAGAGCTGTCAAGTCAACATCCCTGTATCTCCTGCCAGTTACACCAGTGTGAGTTTCACTGTTGCCATCTGAGGAGCTGTAAGCAACTTTCAAAGGTTTTGAAAGTACCCACCATATCCCTGTGAGAGAAGTAAAAAACCGCCTCTTTCAACAAAGAGAGAGAAGGGGATGCTGGAGATAAAAAGTGTGAATTTAGGAACCTGGTGGCAGAGCCCTGGGGAGCAGGCAGGAGCTCCTGGCTGGTGGGAATATGGCCTTCCTGAGCAAGCAGTCAACAGGATGAGTAGCAGGAACAATGAGCTAAGCACTGCGATGGAAACAAACACCTTTTTTTAGGCTCTCTGCACCAAGCTGCTGCTGCTACTTTTATCACACCATTCATTTGGGAAGAAAGCAGTGCCGCAAAACAAGGTGCATGCACAAAGCTGCACTCTGTGTCTGAGTTTACACCAGTTACCAGCCAAAAAATCCAGTTGTTAAATGATTCCATTTAATGGTTTGGGACTGCAGTGATCTTGTGTGATGTGAAATCTTTGGAACTGGATACAGTTGAGTTAATCCTTCCAAGCAGGATATGGATGATCTACAAAGGGACTGAGGACCACAAGTGGTTGCTAACTTCTTATGGGCAGCCCAAGCCAACGTTTCCACCATGTGAGTCTTCCATTGAGGCTCATGAGCTGTTTTACAGACAAATACATACACACGTGCACGTGAAACCCCCTGGCAAAAACAATGGTTGTTTTGCATGCCGAATGTGTCAGTTGTATTTTGTTTTACGACTGAATTCATTCTCAAGTCACGAATGCAGAAAAGGGGAAAAAAAAAAGAAAAAAGCCTAGTGAGTGTTTAAATTTAGGGCATTAATTTTGCATTCCAGTGTAGAGGGAGCCCAACAGTCTCAAACCTTGGAAAAAGGCACTCCACCTCTGCTTTATGGGCAATTTCATTCTGCTTGTGTTTCCAGAGCCTACTTCAAAGCACAGATGCATTTCAGGTAAATAATGACAGCTTCAGAGCAAGTTTTCCTTGTAACACAAAATCACCTCACTAATGAAATCAGGGGAAAATTCAGAACAACTTGATATCCATCTGCCTCAAATCAAATCCTATTTATATGCTATAAGTTGGGGCCTGATTCCTCCCACAATCAAATCAGGAGTGAAACCCCCACAGATTCCAGTGGGAATGGGGTCAGCTCTTTATGCTTTCTTGATGACCATTGCCTTAATGTAGGTGAGGATTCCATAGTCCATCCAGAGCGAGGCAGAGAATGTGCCTGTGGGTGCAGCAGCAAACAATGGGGTCAGACTCAGAAGAATATGAGACACCTTCCCTCAGCACAGAGAACAGTTTCTATAGTTTCCACATTTCCTTCCTGCTCATGTCAGTCATGCGCAGGGGAAAACAATGAAGGAATATTAGTAAGAAATAATGGAATAAAGTAATGGGAATTCAAGAATGAGCCACCTGATGAAAAGCCATCACATCCAAGATTGAAAGTATTGACTGTCCAGACTGCCAAATAAATCAAACTTGCCCTGGGGACTTGGACCTTTACCTGTACTTACCTCTTCACCTCAAACCTCAAGGACAAACTTTCCTTTTGCTTTGGAAATCTGGAGGTGGGCAAAAGGTGCAGCTCTTGGTTGCCTTCATGTACATGGCTGAACCACTTGCCTCCCTGCAGTCTGGTAACTGTTTCCAGAGACATTCCTCTCAGATCCCATCAGCCTTCCCAAAGGTTCAGCATTGGTGTGAGGGGAGTTAGATGTCCACTTGGCTTGGCAACAAAGAGAAAAATATTGTACTTGAACCTGGAAATTTACAGGAATGCAGAGCAGCCGTGTTGCTAAGCCAGCTGCAAACCTGCTTTGCTCGGGGCTCTTCCCTTTGTAGGGTTGAAGGAATGAGGCACGTGTTGCCAAGTAGGACATCAGTGCTACAAACAAATGGAAGGCCCTTATCCCACCAACAATCTCGACCTGGTAACGGGCAGGCAGCTAGAGTAACAAGAAAGCTCAGCTCCTTCCTACTCGCAGAAAGGGGAGGCGGTAGGATACAGGTTATAATTAGAGCCACCCACAGCAATTTTGGAGAAGCTTCAGTGTATGGATTGGGATCTTATTGTTAGTGCTGACAGTTCACCATCTGCCTGGACTGGGCCAGTTCAGAAACACAGTGGCCAGCACTCTCAGACACATCTCCTGCTTGTCTGGAGTTTAGCATTGCTTTAAGCCGCCTTGGTGCCTGCAGCAGAGTCACAGCAACAGGAATTTCTGTATAAGCCTTTAACCTGACTGTCCTCCTAATTTAAAGGATTTGCTTCAGCTTTGGAGACAAGCTCCTTTTGCAGCCCTCAGTCCTGTCTTTCCACTGGATTATAAAATCAGTGGCTCATCCAAACTGGGTCTCCCCAGCACAGCTTCCTGCAGCTGGAAAAACATCAGTTCTGCCAAGCACTGGAGGTGCAACATATTTCATGGCATCCCATGCAAGGCTGCACCACTGTCTCCTTGCAAAGCCCCTTGAAGCAGAGTGAGGCACCTCAGAGCTCTCTGTCCAGTTGCCGCGGACGCTGAGAGCAAGCCCTGGCCCAAGCCATGCTTGCCTGGAGCAGACCAGCTGCGTCCTCAGGGCTCAGGTCCAGCAGGATAAGGGTCAGTGCGGAGGACTGAGGAGCTGATGGGGTCTTTACCATAGTGGCACAGGGGTCTTGCACGCTCTGGGTACAAGACATTAACACCAGGTTTGGTCCTAATCCCTGTGGTGCTGGTTCGCGGCGCAGATTTGATACTCCATGTATAGGCCTATTGCATCAGTGTCCTTGTCCTTATCCTTATCCATACCCTCATCCCCAGGCAGGAGTTACCTTCTCTCAGACATCCTGTGTGGCCCCCTCAAAAGCAGCACAGGCCCCCATGTTGCAGATTAAACCCCCTCAATACGAAGATTTAAAACACCTGATTGGGAAAGCTAAACCACATCAAACCCTTGTGAGAAACAGGGCCTGCCTGGGAGAAATGAGTCCCTGACAGAGGCAGCACAGCTTAGGTTGCCACGTTTGGTACTTCCCTTCTCATAAACTCCCTGAATTTTGGTGCTTTTTCACCAAATCCCTGCTTCAGTGCCCTGGGCCTGGCTGTGAAAGCCCCAGTTTTTGCCATCTTGCTTTGAACCACCAGAACTTCTGGCCTCCCTGTTTGCAGAGACAGGTTTCAAACCATGAGTCCACCAGCACTCTCAGAGGAAACAACTCCAATTATTTTTTAAATTTTATCTATTTTCCCCTACCTCCGCGTTTTATTCAGAGAGGGACTTGGGGGCCTCAGTAAGGGCTTTTGGGTACTGCTCAGTCTGGGGAGAGCAATCCCAATGCCGTGACTGCACCACGGGCACTCCAGGAAGCCTGGTGAGAACTGCTCTGGCTGGAGCCTGTGTCCCAGCCGTGCTGAGGGGGAACGTTTCCAGCTGAGGGCACAGTGAGAGCTTTCTTACAGGTAGATGGAATAGAATCATGCAGGTTATGAATGATGATGTGTCTGCAGGGGGGTGAGGACAGGGCGAAGGAGGCGTCAGTGTGTTTTGTAGATGCTTTGAAATGTATTTGTGTGTTTCTGAGACAAACCTTACAGAAAATACCTGAAAACTGGTTTTGCTTTTCCGAAAGCATTGGCTCTGTCAGGCAGCAGCTTTGCCAAAAGTCATTAATCACATCTTTATTAACAAGGGCGGGGGAACAGTGACCTCAAACAACCGAGGAAAACAACTAAAACTGCATTCATTTGAAGCACTGCTTTGTAAAATATCTTCTGGCCAGCACATGCCACTTTTGACGTATATTTGAAGTGCACTGAGTCTTTGGGATATATTGGGACTTCTGCACAGAACCAGGGCAGGACTTGACCCAAGGGTGTGTTTGACTTAACTATATGTGTTCTGGAGTAAAAGGGGAGAAATAAGAAAGTTTTTTAAAGGTCTTCATGCTTTTCTACTGCATTGAGCTTCATCATGTGAGTGGGACAGGCTAAATGCACTTTTTACCTCCTCAGTGTCCAAATTCATAAGTTCACGGATCTCATGATGTGTATAGTTTAAATCCAGAGGTAATATCATGATTGCTGAATTCTTTCTGACCCTAGCAGCCTGTTTGCTCTAAGTATCTACCACATCTTCCACCACATCTCTCAGTTAAAAATGCAGCCAGATGAACGAGCAGCTGCATTAGGTGGGACCCAACACACATCATAGGGACTGCTGCTATTGGGGTGAGTAGGGCAGTGGATTGAAATCCTGTGCCTTTGCCTTGTCCTGGCAAAACTCCGTGTTTACTGCTTGCTCCCAGCTCTGAGACGGTTCATCGTGTGGAACAGAGATCGGTGAGAGAACAGGGACTTTTGAGGGGATTTCTGGAGCTTCCCTCAAAATGCATTTGTTGTGGGGCAGGCTCTCAAAGGCAGCATGGGGAGAGGGCAGGTCCCCACCTTGGGCAGGATGCTAATGGCGCATCGTGGTAGGCACTCGGTAAGCCCAAACCCTGGAAGGCTGTTGCCACTGATAACACCCATCTACTGTGGCATCATGTCCGTTGACATAGCCTTAATTAACGATATTACCAACTTAATGAGGAGATAAACCACCGATCCCAACTCCTGTTAAGAAATTGTCTTAAATACCAGTCACTAATCGCTATGGAGAAACAGATAGTGGGCCAAAATGCACACCTGGAGTAAAGAGGTGTGGCTCCCATGTTTTCTGGTGAAGTTGCATTTGTTTACTCCAGGACTGCCTATGAACCATCCTGATTAACACACGGCGGGTGTGCGCTGGGCGGGAAGTTGTAAACAGCCACAGCCTTAAGTAATGGCACTGGGCTTGTGCAAGAGCTGTCATCCAGATGGCAGCAGGATTGATGGCTGCCGAGATCAGCAGGGTGCCAGACCAGGGTGCAGATGCGCGTGGGAGTGCTCCAACCCCAGGCTTGCTCTTCCCAGACCTTTAGCCGGTGCAGAGGGGCTCTCCAGCCACCTCTGAGCCCTGGGATGCCTCAAAGAGATTGTCTAGTCCACATGGCTTTAGGAATAATGGACATCACCATAGTGGACATCACCAGGCGATGTCCTTTATGGAGGCCAAGAGCCTTTTGGGCTGTTTATTTGAAGAAGATTTGCCAGTAACTAGAAGACTTCCTGCTACCATTGGAGTGGTGTGGATGTAACTTGTAAAACAGGGAAGGGACCTGTTTCACTGCGCTGATTTGATTCTCTGGCTGTTACTTTATTTCCTTGCCGTTGTTATTCTGAACCAGTGAAATTAAAAAGGCATGAGCAGCCTATTTGGATCTGAATGTGTGAGTTCCTGCCCTGCAGAGCTTTCAGTAGAGATTAGATTGTACATGCCATTGTGTGGGGGAGATGTGCCATCAGGCAAAGGAGGAACAAATGCAGGCGGGGCGGGAGCAAGAGAGACAGAAGCGGTGTGTCTGCATGAAGCTGCCTGCTGCTCGTGGGGTGGTATCTCCATCTCACTGATGGCTGGGTGAGTATCTCACAAAGCATTCACTGCCTTCGGTTTCTTCAGGGTGTTTAGCTCCTGGAATGTGTGAGACAAGGCAGCCACATCTTCCTCACATTAACCTTTTAGAACTTGTCCTGGGAGGGCCTAAAATAAAAACTGTGCATAGAAACCTGTGCCAAGCCTCATGCTCCTGAGAGGACTATGGGGGATCCTGGTCCCTAAGAATGAATAATCCTCCACGTTGTGGGAAAGGTAGACATGCACTCATTTTGCTGGTACCCAAATAAATCTTAAGGAATTCCAAGGATTTATATGTCTACATGACACAAAGCACAGACAGCAGGAGCAGACAAGCCTGGCACACCGTGCTACCAACCATTCACCTATTTCAGCTACTTCACTCTAGAACTCTGTTTCTATTCAAGCAGACTGTTTCCTATTGAAAAAAAAAAGTGTTTGTTTGTTTTTTTAAGTGATCATAGGCATGCATATATCAGAAAAAAATAAAGGACCTATCTTCTTCTTACATCTCTATTATTTCTATTGTTCAGGTATGCCTCGGGTACTTTCCCAGACATGTTGCCTTCTGTTTTTAACATTGCCATCTGGGTTTCAGATACTGCACATCTTTTGTGGTGCTGTTCAGTAGGGAGGGAATTTGTTATTGCTCCTCACAGACAGCTCTGGCTTGATGTAAACGGATAGCTCAGAGCAGAGGGATGCCATCGGCTTTGTGGCCACTGCCTTTCAGCTCAGGGAAAAGCTACGGCTCTGTGGGCACAGCTCATCTCAGGATGAGCTGAGAGAGTTCTCACAACACCTGCAAGCCAGGTGATGTCCATGGGGTCTAAACTCCTTCACTGTTGGGAAGCTATTAGGTGAGTTAATCCTGCACTGGACTCTCTTCTCAATCTGGCATACTCAGTAATGTCATTAATAATAATTTGCTTTTTGTAAATCCAAGGAAAGCAGAGGTGATCTCCACACAACAGGCACAGACCAAAAGAGACTAAACTCCAGGGCAGTTGGAGCTTGGTGCAGGAGCAGATACAGAACTGAGTTTTGTGGCTTGGACTCATCTCCTGAAGTTGATTCTGACAATTTCCTGATTCAGAGCCTTGTGCTGTAACCACAAACCCTCCCTATCCCACCCTCTTTGGTCTCCATCTCTCTGTCTGGTCCTTAAACTAAACACTGCTCAGTAAAAGCTTACAGATTCAAGAGGAGAGGCTGCTAGTTCAAAGTCTTGATTTATGTGGACAGCTGGAAAGGAAAATTAAGAGCAGCAAGAATTAAATCAGAGCCAGGAAAAAATCCTGGCTTTGAACACTGACAGATACCTGCTTAAGACACATTTCTCTAGCCTCTGTTACACCAATTGCTTAACATAAAAAGTTGCTTTACCAAACTGTGCAATAACGTGGTGGTTCAGGTGTGTTACTCTGGAGTGGGCTGCTCCTGACTCCCATAGTTTTGTGAGATTATTGTTCTTTGTTATAGAGCAATAATCTTTCCAGCCTAGAAAGCAGAAGAGCCACCCCCGATGCTGTTATAGGTGAGAGGAGTGGAGCAATAGCCCTGTATCATGGTGGGGAGGATCTTGTGGGATATCAAGAAGTGATGAAACTGTGACAGTGTGTGCATGTGCGTGGTTTCTTCTTTAAAAATAATCTCTGCAGACTTTTTATTTTTCTTTAAGACACAGTGGCTAAAAATGGCCTTTCAAAAATAAATCAAGCCTTAGGCTGGGTCTGAAAGCACTTAATGAGGGGTAAAAGTGGTTGAAAAAAGGAAAAAGAAAAATTCCCATGCTATTCCTAGCACTGACTCGCCCACTTCTGCATGTAAACTGTAGCTGCATCACACTAGAGGGCTTCCACCAGTTTCAGATCAATACCTGGCCCACTTAGGGCAGATGATTGGAAAGCAGAGACTCTACCCTGAGGCTCTTATCTCCTAGAGGCACCCCATCCTGTACATCCCCCACCATGGCATAGCATCTTTAAAATCACAAGGGCACAACAAGTTTTAAAGCAAAACTGCACAACACAATAGGACGAAACCAGCTGTGGACAACATGATGGAAAAGCTGTTGGGGAGTTGAACTGAGTGGAGTTAAAAGCTGTGACTGTTATTCAGCCTTTTTTAAATGAAAACCAGGCCTTTCAGACAAATCCTATTATGTTCTTTGGAGAGGTTAAAACTTTTGTTGGGAAAAGTGACTTTGGATGGGATAGATTTTGGTGAGTTGGTTGACTTAGCAGATTCTCTTACAAATATTAATAGCATGATATGAATAGCACAAGTTCTACATGGCTTAGAGAGCAGTGAGATCAAAGTTCTTCCAAATCAGCAGTCCCTGAGAAGTCACATTCCCAGAGGAGACCCTCAGGGATTGACAGGACATCCAATAATTTTCAATGCTTATACCCAGTGCATGCAAGGTGATGCACAATGCTGTCAAAACCTGCAGATGACACCAGGCAGGCACGGAGGTGTCTGATGTGGAGGGATGTGGGTCAGTGACAGACAGAGCACGTGTGTTCAGGCAGCCAGAGCCCTGTGCCAAGGAGACAGGGATGCAACTGCCTGCACAGAGGGACAACACCTACCTTGGAAAGCAGAGGAAGTCAGGAAAGGACACTGGGGGTAAGGTGGACATGCAGCCCGACCAGAGTGTGACGTTGCAGAGTGGTGTGGGTGAGGAGAGGAGATGGAGACTGCAGTATGGGCTAGTTCTGGTTCCACGGAGGGTCTTGAACAGAATAATGTTTGTCCTTTGCTGTTCTTTGCATTTTAAGAAGGAAAGTTAAGAGACTTGAAGAATTTAACATGATAAATTCATGCAGAAAATGAGAGGTGGTGTCATTACACTGTGTAAGCACCTTCAGGACAAAATGGAGGTAGGAAAAGAATCTTTAACTGCAGGTAAGGCCCCCAACAAGAACACTACAACCCAGTATATTCAAATAAGAAAGTCGCATGCATTGTATCAGTGAAGACACTTAAACTTTGGGATGAACTCCAGGGGCAGGATTGGATCCACATTTCTTGATGCCATCAAATCCAAACTGGCTGCCCTCCTAGGAGGTCTGGTTGAGATCAAGTTGTGCTTTCCCAAACCTGAGTTAAACAGAGACATGAGGGAGTGATAGTCAGAGATCTTGAAGTACTGGAGCTCGGAAGGGGGTCTCCAGCCCTCCCTTGCAGCCATGAATTTTGGGACTGAAAACTACAAAGCTGAGAAAGAAAAATATAATTTAAAAGGCCTGTTGCCTCTTGGAAGGTACAAGAGGATAAGAAAGCAAGTGAAAAGTCCTGGGAGTTCTTGGTAACTTCTTCCAAACTGATAAACCTCCCCAAAACCCCTCAATCCTTTCTCTTTTATTGGCTTTTCAATGCTGTAAGTGAAATAAACTGATGATTTTGTAGATGTTTTTTGGTAGTGATCCTTTTTAGCACTCTGGCAAGATGCTCCTGTTTTGTTTTGGTTTTTTTCAACAACTACAGTTGGGTTTTTCACTCTTTGTTTGCAAGTGTTTGTTTAGGACTTGCTGAGAACAAGTTAAACACAACAAATGAGCTCTGGACAGACTTTTTAAAGAGATTTATTCTGAGGTCATTCATTCCCCTCTCTTAGGAAGCAAGTCCCATATGCAGGCACTGCTTCTGAGAAAGCTTTTTCCTTATGCTAGCTGCCATCCCTGCTTGGTAATGCTTGCAAGACATTAAGCTGAAGACCAAGGGCCCAATCCAGAAAGATAAAATGAGGTTTTTTACCCTTAATATTGCCTGGCAATTAGTTCATGTATTGATGTACTATTATAGATTGAGTGGGAGGATACTGGGGGAAAAAAAGTCAAGTCATGAATTCCCACAGAAAGTCAGTGGCAAACCTAGGATTCACACCAAAACCATACAGTCTGTGGGTCTAACAAGCCAAGAACGAATAGGGAAGGTAGTAAATCTAGAAGACCAGTGCAAAGGTCAAAAGCTCAGGAATTAAAGAGAAGTGAAAGAATGAACCAGAAATACAGCTGCTGAAGGAAATAATTCATGCAATGTTGATCATCTCATCCCCATATGCTTGTAATAATTTTGACAAGCATTTCATTTTATCTGTTATTATTAAGAAAATTACTCCTTTAAGGGCAAAACCTAACTACATTTTTCAGGTCAACTTGATTCTGGGAATCAGTCTCACTTGCCTGTGGTTTTTGCTATCAGGCCAAACCTAATCCCTGGTGTATTTCTCTTGACTCAGTGGAGTTATGTTGAATATCAGCTTGGCCTAAGGGCCTTTAGTTATATTGCCAATGGGTTTCTTTAAAGGGATATTTCCCTACTTTGAATGCAGTGATTCCGGGCAGTGATTTTCATTTTGCAATCTGGAAGGACTCCTGCATATCTTAAGAAAGTTTTAGTTCCTCTGATCCTGAAGAAACCTTCTTTGGCAACAGATGACTTGTCTCACGCTGGTCCGGCTGGAGGCAGGTGTGTGCATGTGCTCAGGCTGGTCTGTGGATGGCAGCCTCGACAGCCGGCTGCCAGGTGCCTTCCCTCCACAGAAAGGGCCTGGGAAGGACCACGGGAAGGGACATGAAATACTCAACAGCCCCACAAAAGCAGCATGAATGCTGTTCACAGTGTTTCTGATTGACAGAGGAGCATCTTATCTTCCTCCGAAACCTCTGCACCCAACCCTCCAGGTGTGTGTGTGTGTGTGTGTTGGGAGGGGAGCCAGGATTCTGATTAGAGGGATTATTTAGATTCCACTACCATGGGGAGCAGCTCCTGGTATGCGTCCTTTGCTTGGAGAAGACAAAGGGAAGACCCAATATAAAATGGATGGGCCTTTAACGTCCTCCACCCTGGACATCAGGTGCTGCGACATGTCACATGTGAAGGCAGGTGAGTGGGTACCCAGGGTCTCTGCTGCTCGCTCCCTCAGGGTCACAAACCTGTGCAGGAGAGGCCATCACAAGTCAGCTTCTCATCTCATGAGGTCCTGGAGAAAAAGACAGGGCTGCAAACTGATGGGTGCAGGATGTCAGGTGGAAGGACAGTATCACACCTGCTGAGGTGGTTTAATGGCACTCCCCCTGCCCTGAATGTCCCAAGTGTTGCCTGTTTCAGCTTGCTTTTGCAGCCAGCTTACACTCCAAGTGCTCAAATCACTGGGGAAAAATAAAGAAAAAGAGAAAGAAAAAAAATTTTTTAAAAAGGCAAAAATTTTTTTGATCTTGCTTCCTGCAAGATGTGAAACCTGCTAATGAACCTGAGTGTAACTAGCCTCCGGTTGTTTGCCTAAAACTGAGCAACGCATGAGGCTGATACTGCAGTTCTCAAGACAGATTTGTCCCTGGGACAAAAGAGACCTGAAAGAGACCTGAGAGAGCCTGGAGCTAGGTTCAAACAGTCTGGGAAGCATTATGCAAAACAGCAGCACAGAATGTAGGGTACATGATGTACTTGTGAGCTTCTAAACTGAAAAATCTTCCAGTAGGGACTGATGACAGGCATGTCACTGAAAAGCCATGTTTACCTTGCTTTGCAGAGGACCCATGTTCTTACTGTGACTGTGTCTGGTCAGAAAAGACAGAAGACTTTTTAATCTTGATGACTTGATATGATGGGACAAGCCAGAGTCTGAGCTCTAGGGCTGCTATGGGGTACTCCAGCACACAAGTGCCTGTCAGAGGAGAGCAGGGCTTGAGGGAGCAGGGCTCAGGGGTGAGCTGCTTCTGTCCTTCTGCAGCCACTGTCAGCTTTGCACAGCTATCACTGTGATCCAGCAGCCTGTAACACGCAAAACTACTTCAATAGGGTTCGGATCCACACAACATCACATAATGGATTTAATTACCATGAGGGAAGAGAGTTGATGTGATTTCTCTATAGTACAGCCCATCAGCTCTGGAGATGTCACTCTCCCCCATCCTGCCATCTCCATATGCCTTCCTTGAAGACCATCTGCCTTGGCATAGAGCAAAATAAAGGCAAATGACACAGACACCAACCTCCACTTGTTGCTCCATCTCCCTCTCAGGGAGACCAACTCCGAAGGTGGTTCTCCTAAGGAACAGTGGGAAAACCTGAAAGGCTTGGGATCTGTGTCATCTAAAGCAGGAACTGGCTGACTCAGAGAACAGAAATCATTTGCTGTGGTGTCTGGAGACCTCTGAACAGCTGCAAAATCCCAGTACTGAGATCTCAGTAAGGTCGCAGTTGCGATGGGCTGGGCACATTGCCAGCGTGGAAGATTCCAGGATCCGCAGCCTCCTGGGAACACCTAGCAGCCAACACAGGCTTTGTAAAGACACCTGAAAATCCTTATTTAAAGCTTGTCAGCTTAACATTAATAACTGGGAGGGAAAGGGTTTGAAGCCACTGCAGTGCAGCCTGAGAGGTGAAGCAGAAAAGCAAAATGGAGGAAAGAAGTGAGTCAACTCAGAGAAAATCAGCTGTGCCTTTTAAAAAGCACTACTGGAAATGTGCTCTCTCCCCACAGACTGGCCTGTTTTTACAGGATCATACACATATACACAGAGAAAAAGTAAAAATAGCTAAGGGGATGATCATTGCAAACTGCACCAAATAACAATTCAATAATACGATTTTAATTAAGAAATCCATGACACCAAATAAATTCAAGGTTTGGCACAACGGCAGTGTCCAATAGCCATAAATAAAGCAATTTGCTAATGACTGCACATTCCATCTCATTTTCCTTGATGTTTTCCATGGCGTCATTCCTCTGAACCACAGGTTTTCTTTTAATCTCATCTCAATCTACACCACTATTAGGTGCTGTTCTTCTTCCTTGACAGCACCGTATTTGAATGGCCACTAACCAAAGCCGGGGAAGGTGAGGCTGGAACACAACCTTGTCTCCTGCAGGCTGAGCCCCAAGAAGGCTGCTAGTCACGCCCCGACTGCACGAGTCACTCACACATAATCAACTGTGGCTAATTCAGAGCCAGAACCACCCCCGTGGCCCCTAACAGCTTCTGCACTTGGGATTCAGTTGGCTCCACAGGTTTGACATGTCATGACAGAGATATTTCTTCTTCACACAGCTCATTTTGTCCTGAGCTAATGAGAGATGAACTAACCCATAGCAGCAAATCAGCTGCTGCTGGTCCAGGGAGGGTATCTCAGGCTCTCTCCTTAACGAGCTTCACATTTGGCTTTTCTTAGCTGAAGGAGAGTTCATCAGTACAAACATCCTGCCAGTGACACCGTCCTTATCTGACAGATGGAGCCCAAGGAGAACTGTTTGCAATGATCTAATGCTGTTTGCTGCTTACCTGGCGAGACACCAGTGAGCTGCTTCTCCCATGCCCTGAGAAGTCACTAAACAGCTGCTTATGGCTCCCAAACAAAAAAGTCTTCACTCTTCTTAAACAAAGTCAGGGTTTACAGCAGATCAAAAATATTTTGGAGCCACTGTGTCTCTTCTGCTGCATGCTGGGTGTTTGTGGGGACCCTGTTTCTGCCTGGTGTTGTCCCTTCTGTGCTGCTCTCAGAGTCCAGGGGAAGGCTAGGACTCAATGGCATTTAGTGTGTGAGATGGGAGTGTTGGGAGATGATTAACCCTTTTGTTACCACTAAACCACAATGGGAACATCTTCCTCTTTTTCTCAGTCATTAAGTTTTTTGCATACTGGAATTATATGCGTTAAACAAGGAAGTTTTCCAGTAGGTGCACATCCTTGAGTCTTTCAGTAGAAAGCAATTTGAGTGTCCATAATCACAGAGTATCTGACAAACCACAAAAGAAGCCTTCTTAATTTTAACTTCTTTTGGCCTATGATGGGTAGGACCTGACGTCGGGGTTTGAGACAAGCTCAGAATTACTTTGCAATTACCATAAAAATCCCATTCTGGGGGAGCTTTGCCATTTGGTGTTCCTGCATCTGCTTCATTCCTCTTCAGGTTTCCATCTCAAAATTCTTATTCAGTCCTGTTTTCTTATGCAACTTTATAGGCTGTGGTAGGTGGAGATAAGGAGGCCAAGTCCTGAAATGATCTGTCTGTTCTATTTTGCAACCTCAGTGACAGCAAATATTAATGTACATGTGTTCACTGCCCAACTCGTCTGACCACTCTGCACTGGACATTTTGGTGACAAGCAAAAGCCTTGCACACACTGACTGCTTCTCCAAACACCACAGAAATATGGTTAATGCTGTTGTGATCCCGCAGAAATGCTTTTCTTTTGCACCCCTCCTGTTTTTTTTTGCACATCGAGGTCCAGCATTTCTCTTGTGCCAGGCTCTTCCTGGACTGTGCCTGTGTTACACAACTGTGCCCTTCAGACTGAGGCAAGGATTAAAGGTGTCCAAATTATTAGGAAATCAGAGCAGTGAAAGGTCAGGGATCTTTCTATTTTCTCTCAGCTTGGTAGGTGGTTGCTGAAAAATCACAAACACACCTTGAAAATGAGGAGCAGTGAGGTGCAGATTTCTGAGCACTCCTTGGCATTCATGTCTGTGAGTGAACTATTTACAGGTATGGTAAAGCATTACTAATCTCTGAGCTATTTAGAAAGGAAGTACCTCTAGGATCTCCTCATTTGTCTCCCCTGTTTCTCAAACACCATTGAGTCACGCTGAATCTCCTTACCTCCCAAAAAACTGCTTTGCAGAGCTCTCTGAAGAAAGAAAAGTATCACTGGACAGTGAAACAAGCAACCCCAAAGCTGGTTGATCATGACCTAGTAACTGGGTAAAAAATCCTGGAGACCCTGGAAAGGAGAGGTCAGTCCAGGGGCTGCCTGAGGACTCAGCTGCTCTTAAGCCCCAGGGAGGAACTCTCTTATCAGGGCTTGGAGCCCAGCTGGAGACAGTCTGGACCTGACCCTTCTCAAAGTTCACGTCTGTTTGGATGGAGGGCTCTGATTCAGACAAATCTCTGCTTTCAGACAGCCTCTTGGAAGACAGGGCTGCCAGTTGGCTTTGCAAGACCTTGCTGGATGTCCACTTATGTCTGAACTTTCCCTGTGTCCTTCCCCTCCTCTCCAGTATGCCTGTCTGCTGCTGGCTTCCCTTTCAAACTTAGCCCCAGATGTATTACGTTGCAGCTTGGTTCCCTGGATGCTGTTGCAAATGGCAAGGAATTGTGAACAGCATTCCCAAAGGAAGCCACTCTGAAGAAAGGGATGAGAAAAAGGGAAGCTTGCCATTGCCATTTAATTTTTTCTGAGCCCATGCTTCTTGTGTTACTAGAGTTTCAGAGAAAAAGGAAGTGTGTACAAAGGCTGCCTTGAACAACAGGGAGATGTTGGCTCAGGTAGTGAAGAGTGAAAAGAAGTAGGCACTGTGGGAGAACTGGTAAAGTTGAGGTGGAGAAAGAGGTGCTTCAGCACCTGGTCTGTGAGCAGTGGTGTCTGGACAGCCATTGAAACAGATGGGCTAGGCAGTGCTGGAAAACCAGACATGGAATAAAGGACCTTTGTGAAGAAAAGAAAAAAACCAGAGTTTTTTTTCACAGTAGGATAATTCTGAAATGCAAACACCAAGGGACAGTGTCCCTGCTTCCAAACATAACCCAACAAATAGCAAGGGAAGAAAGCCAGAGCTCCTGAGTTCTGGTTTTAATGTGGCTTTAACTTCTCCACCAGAGCACTTACTAATTGCAGGCACCACAGGCAGCTGTCAACAGCAAATGTAAAACTGTGGAATGGGGTCCTCAGAACCGGGAATAAGCAAGTCAGGCTTGACTCAAGGGGATCTAAGAGCATCCATTGCCTCATATCTCTGGCCAGTTTCTGACCATCTGAGAAATGGAGCATGTCTCACCTGCCACAGACGGTGCTGGGAGGTTAATAATGGCATTTCACATCTGAGGCCCTGTGACAGAAAGCTGCCACGTAACACCATGCTTTATTCTACCCTAAAGCCAAAGTCTCCTCCACCCAAATAAATATGTATTTGTGTTGCCTGCCTCCCATTTTTAATCTACTAGCGATTCTTACCAGAAAAATAATAAATTAAAATCTCTGGCCATACAAATGTGCCAAGAGCTTGGCTAATCAGCAGGATTCTAGTCTGTCACTACAGACTTTGGCAGCCTTATGTCAAGAAAATGAGGCAACCCCATTCCTGGGAACCAGTGCGATGGAAAGCGCTTCCAGCTGATTCGGATTGTTTATTCTAGGTGAAAGTTTGCAACATTTCCATTTGGTTTCACCACTATGAGCTTTGTCAGGACTTTTTCCCAGGCAAATTAATGTTTTCTCATTTCTCTGCTTGATCTCCTATTTACAGGCTTAGTTGCTCCATTGCTTTTGTTACTCTGGAAGGTGTTTATTTGGTCAAGAACAGATTTCATCTTGCGAGAGGTGCAACACTTTCGTCTCCTGCTGACTTCAGTTAGACTGAAGGCTAGAATGAGCAAAGGATCTGTAGTCTTGAAGAAGGACAAATTATGTCAGAAGAAAAGCCAGAACCTGGGCAGGAATGCATTAAGCACTATTATTACATTTCAATGCAAGTATTTAACCTGTTAGTTCTTTCATGGAACAAGGAAATGCATAGAAAATGCTCCTTGCGTGGCTCTACAGTGCAGGTTAGCCTGGCATGGGGTGTTAGGCAGTACCTGCAGCCTTGCAGGGCTTTGGCTTAAAGAGATGAGGTCAGGCCTTGTTGAGAGAGAAGTTGAGCCAACTGTATACGGGGATTTCTCCCTCAGCTTGAGCCAGGCCTGCATAGGCACTGAAAGTGTACTTCCAGGAACACAGTGGTCTGTTTTCAGCCTAAAACAACTGTTTCCTCATTCTCTTTGTTCCTCTCTGTCATTTCTTCTTTCTGCAGCAATACAACCAAGTTCCACTTTGAAATGAATCACAGTTTTAATGCTCATTAAATTGAGGAACTGACCATTCTGGTAAGACTCATGTTGATTAATTGCAGGTGTTGATTAAATTTCCCCAATAAAAATTCTACAAAATCAAAGCCATTCCTACCGTTCAAATTCTGGGTATCTGAGCAGTTTAGAAGATCCACTTAGGGTGCCTTTCTAAAGGGAAACCTCTCATAAAAATGTCCTAATCCATTGCAGCCTGTCTGAGAATTTGACCTTTTATTTCCAAATGCAGCAGGGTCATTGGCTGGGCAGATCAATGCCAGCTCTTCTGACCAGTTCACAGACTGAACCAGGGTTTACAATATCTTAGAAGGAAGCATTGCTGGCATTGCAATGAACAATTCATTCGCATGGTCAGATCAAGATCTGTGCCCACTATTAAAGAATCATGGTGAGGATGTAGATGCTGGAGTTGGGGCACTTCAATCAGCCAGCATGGAATCCCTAGGGATCCAGGTGCCATTGAAAACTCAAGTATCATCTGATCCCTGTGACATTCATCGTGACCCAGAAAGCTCTCCACTTTCCTTTTCCCCATTGTGCTCGCAGGGAAAATAACGGAGTCAGAAATATCCCTTCTCCAGGACTATACACAGATTGTTTGGGGGGGTTTCTGATAAAACATGGTCCTGTGGTAAATCTCAGTGTGAGCCTCCAGACAGTGTACATGAAGCCCCAGTTTGATGCCACATTTCCTGTGGCAGCTGGGTGAGAATTGTGTCCCCCACCTGTGCAACGGGAACAATAATCTCTTCATACAACACTATTGCTTGCCCCACATTGGAGAGAGGACTTTGAGGAAACTCTGCCACTTCCTGAAACTTTTCACAAAGTGTGTCACGGGAAGGCTTCAGTCTCCAGTCTGCTGTTTAATAATAAACCTGCTGTTTATTTTGTGGAGCTCATTTCCTAGACAGAGTAGCAAGAAGATGTCATGAATACCTGTGTGCTGCACTCACCTTTCCCATGGTACCCTGTGTCCCAGGCACCTGGCAAAGGCAGCCCAGCACTGCCAGCCCCACCGAGGCTGGGGACACTGCGGCACTGCTCGTGCTGCAATGAGGCACATCCAGGCACTCCTGGCTTTCTAGCACCTGTGCCTCAACCACAAGGCCAAATTAGTACTGAAGGGACCTGTATTTTACTGTCCCCTTCTTCTGCATTAATTAAAACACGTCGCTGCACACTTAAGCAATTTAAATGTTTTGGAACGAGTCTCGGGACAGCCAAGGGCGTTCAAAGTGAAGAGAAGGCTGGCAGCTTGCCCTCAGCTTGCTGGCTTGCCTGTCTATCACAGGCACACATCGTGCATTACAAAACTGTGAGATCTCTGTAGACCCAACGACAATAATACAGTTTAGGGAGAGAGCTGAAGTCAGAAATCCCTGGTCTTCCTGAGGCTTTGTCACATGGACTGGCTGACAGCATCTCTGCTGATCTTTTTTCAGTTTGCACATTTTTCTTTACACCTCTCCTCTATGAAAAGCTGGTGGGAACTGCTACTGCAAGAGATAACACCAGCACCGTGCTGTCTGATGGAAACCCCAACTCGACCTGAGTTTAAGGTATATACCTTGCTCTTGGGGACTTTTGGGGAGATATTCAAGGTAAGAAAGAAGAAATTCATAGTACCTCAAACAAAATCCAAGTCTGGCAAAGACTGTTTTGCCCTGGAGGTGATACTGAAGTTCAGGGTATATGTGAACCTTTCTCCAAAGATCTGTTTGCCTTTCTGTAACCTATCGGTCAACGGCAGCAGGAGGCACCTCAGGTGACCTCCAGAGCAGCTTGTGCACTGTGGACTCCAGGCAGCAGACAGCTGACTACAGTCTAGCATGGAAATGAAGGACTAATTTGCCCAGGGACATTCCCTTTTGTATTTTAAAGTAATGCAAAGTGTCTTTTCACTTTCAATTCTGGATTTAAGGCCTAAGATGAAGAGTCACTGCCATTAGATCCACATCATCACAATTGTAACATCAAAACAAGTGCTGTATTAAAAATAAACACAACAGGCATTCACTGACTTGATTAAAATATATACGTATGGGTGAGGTCATTTTAATAAATGCCTTATGCACAGACATCTGCATTTCTTACCATGGCCCTAAGCTTGGAGAAGGAGCACTATACATCCACAACTATCTGCTCTTGTGCAGTTGCATCAGCCCAAGCTCTTTGGTTGTTCAGAACATCTACCACAAGTGTCCTTATCGCATCCCTGTGCATTGACCTCACCTTAACACTCACAAAGGCTAGGAAAAAACACAGCCATGGTCTACCACATTAGCAGGACACCTCTGATCTCCATCAGAACACCATGCCAAGGTCCTCCATCTCCTCTATGAATCTTTTGAAGACACGTTCTGATGTTTTTTGGGAATAACTCATTGAAAAGAATTCTATTGTCATCTGTGTGCCTGGAAAAGGCTCCACTTGTTAAGGGAAAGTAAACTGGACTTTCCAGAATGACATGGAAAACTGCAAAGCCAATAATGTCCATATTCACAACGACAAAAATCTTCTGTATGACACTGGGGGAAAGAAAAACAAACAGGAATTAAAAGTCCTACCCTTATGTGCCTTCCTAGGTCACCCTGCGCCAAAGCTCCTGTACCTCTCACTATGATCTGCCAAGCTTCTGCAGCTCAGGTGAAACAGCACCTTCTGCAGCAAGCCCCTAGAGCTGGCAGCAAAGCTGGCACCACAATGGCTTTCCTGTGTTTTGGGCACCTCCCCACAAGGGCTGCCACAGCCAGGTACACCAGGCTGCAGCTCCCAGTGCACCCAGGCCATGATCCAGAGATAGTCCTGCTCTGGGAGAGGATGTAGGACAGATGTCCCTGACTGACTCTGGAGCAACCCTAGGCTATCCCAGCGGTCACTATAAAGGTTACCAGTGCTTCCCAGTACTGCAGCAAGGAATGCAACTCAGCCCTCTGGCTGAGGCGCTTGCTGCAACCCCAAAAAAATTACTTTTGTGCTACTCATTCTTACTGACGGTTCTTATACTGCTGCCCAGAGGAAGCTTCAGCCTGCTCCCTCTTCCCTTCAGGCAGAAACAACCACTGCCTGCCACCAAAGAAAGTCTCACCTTCCTGGAGAGGGAGGAGGGAGGGATGCGCTTAATATAATTTGGAGTCCAGTGGAGCTGTTTGCTCACTTAATTTTCTTCCTGATGCCTGAGAGCTCGTTGGAAATGTCTGTACTTGTGATATTCCTGAACATGATCAGCAACACCCAGGAAAACAAAGCTGCTAATGGCTTTTGCAAAAACCTGAACCACTGGAGCCACAAGCATTGTGTGAGGGTACGAGAGGACCTGTGTGTCACCTTCTTGCAGACAGTGTCACACAAGTCCCAAACTACAGCACAGGGGACACATGCCTGCCCTGAGTGCTGTAGGAACATTCCCGAGCACCATTTGTGTTGTAGCGATGGTGATGCTCTGGGGCAAGAGGAGCACAGCTGGGGACCCAGGGCAGCCTCCACCGGTGACAATGCTGCTTGGGGACACCAGACGTGTGTGCAGGCAGAAACTCAGGGCACATGAAGGGGACGTGTGACAAAGCCAGGGGTGCAGGGTGGGTGCTGGGAAGTGGGGCACAGCACTGCCAGCAGCACTGTGCTTCCCACCCAGCCATGGGATGTGGGTGACAGCCAAGAGTCTGGGCCAGACCCTGGCCTGATTTCCCTCCTCTGATTCCCGCAGTGCTTGCACCCATGGAACTCGTCATAAAAAGTTTATCCAAGTCCTATTTGCATGCTGGTCCTCCAGACTCAGGCTCACCTTCTCTGCAGGATACACCTTCTTGGAGGATTTTTACCGGTCTCTGCTATGGAATGAGCCATAAATTAGCCTGGCAACAGCTTGCTTTGCTGTTCCTGTGTATTTTCAACCTCAGCTCCATTTTAATGTATGATAATATAGATGGTACTGTCCCCAGCCAGGATCCAGAAGGAGTGAGATGATTAAAAATAATTCATCTTACACTGAATTAAACAACTGAGAGCCTCAGGAATGGTCCCATTTGAGTTTGGTACAAATCATGGGTGACAATCTGGGTCAGTTTTTATTGGACCTGCACCTTTTTGCCAGCCCTAAATCTGCCAGACATCACATAGGTTTAATAAGAAGGGACAGCAAAGAGGCAAAAAAGGTCAGTCTCAATTCAAGAAGGAGGTGGAAGGAGCAAGGTAGACAGGGCAGGGGAAGGTGGCATGTCCTGGCAAACATGCAGGGGCTGATGTTTCCCCAGGAGAGGGACAGACAACAATGCCCTGGGTTCTTTGGAAAGCAAACAGGCTGCACCTGGAGCCCATTCTGCTGTTTGCTGAGACTCAGCAGCCTGGACCACTTGTGGTTTCCTCTCTGAGTCTTGCCTCTGCCCACAGTGACATACAGAAAGTGAGGGAATGGAGATGAGACGTGCCTGGCACTTTCTGACCAGCCGAAGCACTGGGAGCACGGGGTTGCTTTGCCCACGCTTCCACTGGGAAAGTGGCTGCAGGTTCCCCCTCCAGCCACCTCTGCTGAGCCACAAAACCCTCTGTACATGCCACCCCCCGTGTCAAGAGGTCTGTGTGCTGCATTCCCCTACCTTGGATAGAACCACCCCACTTCCCCCTCCCGGAAATAACACGAGCAAGAGTGAGAATGACTCATCTGTGCATATGAAGACATGTATATGCACACACACGAACATATCTTATAAGTTGAGAGCCTGGGGCAAAAATTTCACCCAGCTTTTGAGCTCCCTGGTTCACATGGTTCTGTGAGGTTTAGTGAAAAAGAAAAAACAAAAACAACCAAACAGTAAAAAATAAATCAGAACAGTGCCAAAATAATAAAGAATTTAGAAAATTAAAAATCAAATCCTGTTACCATGTCTCTGGTTTGAAAGGAGGCCTTCCTCCTGGGGTCTATGCTCACATTTTGTCCGCCATGGTCTCAGACCAGCATGACTGTTTGGTAAGCATTGGGCTGGCTTGTCCTGCTTCAAATCCAGCTGTGCCATGTAAATCCCAATCACTGTTATTTGCCTGGGAGTTGGATAGATGGTTTCTTTCCTTGTCTTTGTAAACAGCTCCCTTGACCTTGGTCCTAGCCAGTGACACTGATAATGGACACTGCACACATGCCTGTGCCTCAGCTTGAGGCTGAGTGAAAACAATCAGTTGACATTTTCCCAGATCATTCCTGAATTCAGCTTTATAAATTCTTCCTCTCCCATAAAGGTCCCTGGAATGGCACTGCAACCCAGCAAGGGCTTATGAAGCTTTGTAGTTGTGTCTGCTGTTTCCTTGTGCCATTTTCCACGTGATTGCATAGAATTCAGCATTGAACACCTGCACCAAGGGCATGGAGGCCCAGAATCATAGAACCAGTTAGGCTGGCAAAGGCCAAATAAATCCAACCACAAACCCAGCACTGCCAAGCCCACCGCTAAACCACACTCCCAAGTGCCACAGCTACACATCTTTTAAACACCTTTTCAGTGCCCTGTGCCAGCCGTAGCCAAGCACATCTAGAGCTACAGATCCCCATCACAGCCAAGGCCATGTGCAGCTCCCAGTTGCAAGGAGTGGAAGGCAACAGAGTTGGACCCTTGGCCACCAAAGCACAACAGTCAACATCAGCATTCTGCGGTGGGGAGTTCAGCTCTGCTGCCAGCCCTCCTCTCTGCCTTGGCGTGTGGGATTCTTACTGCTCCAGGCCTCCCTCAGCCAGCAGAGCCAAACGTGACAATATCATGGGTCTTGAAAAAAGGGGAAACCTTTTAATTCTCCTGCCTGAAAAAAGTGAGCTGGTAAATGGGTCTTGCCACCCAGGGGTGTTGGAGCAGGAAAGAGAAATCAGTCATTCACCACAGTGTTGTGACGGGCTATGACAAACATCCTGAGGCAGCTGTGTCTGGTCACAGAGCCATCAGATGGCACAGCCTTGGAAGAGCAGCTGCTCCCTTTTGTTGGGTCAGAGACCCTTCTCCACAGCAGCCCCCTCAGTGACCATTCGTGCCCTGGCAGTGTGACATGATGCATTTCATCAGCTATTGCGAGGATGTGAAGCTCAGTGACACCCATTCCAGCCAAGCTACATTGTTGAATAAAGAGCACATAATCACAGACATCAGCCGCAGAGGATTAAGGTTGCTTTCCCCCTCCAGTGTATTTTACCTACGTCTCTTTTGCTACATTTTCTCTGCATCCTCAGCTTTTCCTCCTCAGGACTGCTCTTGCTGGTTCTCTCACGGAGAGCAGAGTGAGTGTGTGAATGGTACAACTGCAGCGGAAGGAAGTGGTGTTGCTGATTCAATAGAGTGTGCTTTTCCTTCTGAGTCAGTACAGAACAACTGTCTCGCTGTGCTCAGAACATATTAGAACAAGGAGTCTGCCTCTGGTGTGTGTGGGCTTGTGTTTTAATCTCTCTGACCCAGAACATGGAAAGGTTGCACAGAAGGGATTTTAATTATCTTGAAAGTTACTAAAGTCCAATTAAAAGTGTAGAGTCATCACAGCAGGCCGTCCATCCACAATATCACTCTGTGGGCCCATTGCTGTGAAAAATCCAAAATTCACAGGGCATGAACCTGCTTCTAGAAAACAGAATGTGTCAAGAAGCAGTGTTGTTAAAGGCCAGGTACATGACATTTTTGGGTCACACAAGATCCTGCCTAGAACAGCAGCTGGACCCCATGAAGACTCATCCAAGAGACAGCAGGTCAGAGACAGCTGGGAGGATGGGGAGAAAATGTGAAGGACAAGGATGTAAAGTTATAAAGCTAACTTCCAGAATTCTCTGCAGTAAGTAGATGAGAGGTAAGAAGCCTGTAAGAAAATCTAAGGTTTCCTGGACCACTCAAGACAAATACTGAAGAAATGGAAATTACACTGCAACTAAATTATGAGTTCAATTCAGAGTCCATCCCTCAGGCTATCTGGGTGATATCTGGTTCTAACAGGGAGAGATGATTTGCTGGTACAGTGAAAACTGAAAGAAGAGAAGTTGGAAACAACTCCAACATGGGAGAAAAGTCACAGCAATCACACTGCCCATCCAGAGGATCCAGTGGGAGTTTTAGAGTGAAGAAGCCAGGAAGCTTTAAAGAATTGCAGGGATCCATTCAAATCAGTTCCTGTGTCATGGGCTGGAGAATAGCAAATGTTTTGATTAATGTTTTTTTTTACAATATTATTTAAAACATGAAACAGCCTCCAATTTCAAAGTTTCATGCACATTTCTCACAGGCCGAGGCTGGAGGAAATGCGGGTAGTGCCTTCTTTCATGCTACTTTCTATTAAGCTCATTTCACCTCCAAGGTTTGGGTGAGTCTGAGCCTTAAACCAAAAGCAAAACTCAAGCAGGCATAAAGGTAAGGCAATGGAAAGTGATTGCCCAAGCCACTGTGAACTGAAACTGCCATGTTATGCACGGTGCAGGTGTCAGAAACACATTGAGCTCACATTGCAGCATCCTGGAGCAGTAAAGGACTTTGGCTTCCAGCTATGAAGTTCTCATGAGCAGAACAGGCTTCTCCATAAACTGGGGAAAGCTGCCTGTGCACCACAGGTGATGGCCAGGGAACCTGATCCCAGCTGCTGGATGACGACCAGGGATATCAGTGCCATGTATGTGCAATTCTGAGGGATGTTTAGTTCTCTCCTGGGCTCTCCCAGCAGCGTGCTCATCATGTTATTGCTGTGTTTTTCACTTGGGCAACAGAAAATCTGTCATGTATGACTTTGTTTTTGTTACTCCTGGGCTGTGGGAGAGAAAGAACTAGGATTTTCTTGGGACAGACTTTGGCTCAGTGCCCAGTTCTTGATTTCAGGGTAGGGATCATGGGCTGAAGGATCCCAGTGACATGTAGACCTCCATCTCTCTTGAGTACATCTCAAACTTTTATTGTAGAGAGCTCTTTTGTGCTAGGGAGAAGAAATTACCAGTCTGAGTTTCACACTGCTTTAAAATAGTCTAGGCCAAGGTTGTCTCAAAAAAAAAGTGTCTCAAGGATACAGCTGCAGGCTTCAAACCTGATTCAATAGCTTGCTGTCTTTCTGTAAAGTGCTTTCGGTGCTCTGCAGGAACAATGTGGTATATGAAATTAAGCACAACTCTTTTGTAAATATAAATTAAGCTTCAGCTGAAATACACTGTTCCCAAGACTTTGTTAAAATGAAGCAAGGTGGTCCTAGACTTGAAACGTGTTATATTTATACTCTTACCTTCCCATTCCTTACTCCCCACTGAACTCTCCTCACTTGTTCTGCTCTTAAAGCGCATTTTGAAACCCCAGCACAAGTGTGTGTGCACAGACACACAAACACAGAGGCAGAGCCCTCAGGAAGGCTTTTCTATTGCACCACTTTGTATGGTTTCATGATATGAATGTGCTGCCTGGTGTGCCGCTGCCCGCAGGCTGCGGCAGGAGCCCTGCAGGGCTGGGATGCAGCCTGGCCAAAAGTCATACCGAGATAGGTGAAACTGCAAAAAGAGAAAGCTGACCACAGCTGCTCCTCTGTGCTGCTGACAGCCATCATCTGGACAGGCTCTGCATCCCAGCACAGCAGCTGCAGCTGCCCGAAACCTTGTCTTCACAGGGAGGCCAGGGGTCCCCCAGGTGAGGTGTTTTTCAACTCAAAATCTGATGTCAATCCTTTCACTGGTTAGAAAAGCCAAAGCACTGAAAGTGGCATAAACATCCTGCAGACAATGGGCATTTTCTGGATGCTGGTTGAATAAATCCATGGGTGAAAGGGAATGACCAGCCCCACTGGGTACNAAGGAAGGAAGGAAGGAAGGAAGGAAGGAAGGAAGGAAGGAAGGAAAGAAGGAAGCTCTGCAGCCTCCCTGCCCACATGATACTGTACCAGACAGCAAATATGTTTTTACCCACAGGAACAGCTTTGCCATCCAAAAATCCAGCACAGGAAGTTAGGCAGACAAGAAGATGCAGAACTTCCCAAAGGGTGGAGGTCCAAGACCAAGCCCAGGGCTGGAGTAAGATGAGCACACTGGGAGTGAGGGAACTGTCCAGCAGGACACAATGGAGGAGTTGTCCAAGGATGGGGATGGAGGATGATAAACTGTTCTGGCTGTCAGACAAGCACCCTGTTTCCAGCAATTTATGGTAAAAGCATTTCAGAGCTCCAAAAGGCCCCCCAGCAACTGCTTCTGTCAGTGTCCCAGGTTCAGCAGGTCTCTGGAATGCATTTCTCACCCACATTCAAGAGAGTTTGGCTTGTTTAGTCTAGCAAAACTAAGGAGGAGAGGGCATAGCTTTGTTGTCTGTAAATACACCAGAGGCTGGGGTGGGAGAAGACCTATTCAAGCTAAAAGATCCTGTTGGCATGAAAACAAATGAGGGATCAGTTGCTGTATGAGAATATCTGGGATAAAAATTAAGAGGTTTCTAGCTGGCAAGGAGTTTGACAACAGCTGCCTGCAAGGAGAGCGGCCTCTGGGGGCTGGCACTATTTTGAGGATGAAGCTTGAGTAATTTTTGGAGTGGATTATAAAATGTTGGATGAGCAGGGGACTGGGCAGTCCTTTATAGCCGGAATAGGGGCAAAGAAAATGGCACAAGAAATGGAAAAGCAAGAACTGGAACTGAGTTTTGTGGAGGAGGCTCACAGAGAACAGAGAAGAAAGCATTTCCAGATGGGCAATGGATAAGCCTCACTGAAAAGGGAAAAAGAGGCCAAGAGCTCTTGGAAGTATGGGTGAAACATCTCTCACCTTGTCAACAATGTCTGGGGAATTGCCTCTCTGGTGAAATGGTCTGTATTTATCCATGCACCACTTGCCTGGAAGGCAGTGCTGGCTTGTAAGCAGATAAAATAAAAATCACAGCATCCAAGGCATTTCTATCTTCCAATTACTGCTGTTTGAAACATCAGAGATGTTCTTTCTAGGTGAATCCAAAGGATTTCCATCATCTCTGAAACACAGAAGAGAGATCAAGGAAAATCAATCTGCAAAAGAATATCTGATGGCTTTCAGCTGTACCCCTCTAGTTACAAGCCTAAAATCCTCTGCTGAGGAGAAAACCACGAGTCTTGGAGAGCTCCGTGCATGTGGGATCAGGGAGCTTTTCCAGTAGGTGATATACACCCCTCCATACCCAACTTTATCATCACATCTGAGCCATGGCCTCGGAATGGGAAATAAAAACATGTGCTCCAGGAAACACACCATGTCCAGGAGCAGGGTCTCAGATGGAAATACCTCTTCTATGTCTCAATGGCACCACCTCCTTTATGGGAAAGAGAAAATCCTATGGTGGAAAGATTTTTGAGGGGAAACCACAGCATTTTAGAAACCAGAACCTGCCTAGGAAAGAGAAGGGTTCCAATGTGCTACCCCAGAACAAGTCCCCCAGCTGGTAGGTGTAGGACACATTGGTGTATTTTTCCATGCCTGCATTCTTTAAAACACAGACCTGGGTCCCGGATACACTGGGGATGAGAGACTGTGCAGGCAAACATCTTCACTTATTTCTGCAGAGAGAGCAGTGTGCCTAGAGGTATTAATCTGTGAGTGGGAGGGAAGGCAAAAGCCGGGAAACCCAGGCCTGTATCTGTATCCGTGGTTCCACATATGCATATATAAAAATGTGTATACACACACAGGGAAAACAAAACAAAACAGAACAGTCCATTGCACACGGGCCTCTGAGAGAACAAACAAGCGGCAGATGTGAACCGTCATCGTGCCTAGTGCCACAGCAAAATCAGGTCCGCGGTGACAAGGTGGGGTGAGAAGCCACCAGAGCAAGAAGCATCAGGAGACCCCCAAGGCAGGAGAAGACCACAAGGCTGAGAGGTCCTGGAGATGCAGGCACACAGGGCGCTCTCCTCCCTTGGCATCACCCCAAGGTGAGGAAGCGCCTTGTTCTGAGGTGGACTCTAAGGGGTGGCCCTGAGCCCCTCCATGGAGGAAGGGATGGAACAGAAGGAGGGCTGTAGGGTGACTTTTTTACAGAGAGCTGCAGCAGAGCCCAAAGCCCTGAGCTTTGTGCCAATCCCAATGCCAGGAAGTGCGAGCTCCTGCATTGCCTGCAAAGAGTAGAAATGAGAGAAATAGAGATATCTTCCAGCCAGTTTAATCAAAGATAATGAAGAGATCTGTTTCTCAGTTAGATATATCTATTTCTATTTTCCAAAAGAGCATAAAGGGCCTTGGAGAAGAAACAAGAACATGGGCCCTCTGTCCCTGGCTTACCCTTTAGTGGTGTTCTGTGTTTTCTTGTCCATCCTGGGGCAGTGGTGCTGAATGCTGATAAGGCCAGACTTGGACCAGCCTCAGTCAGACAGTTGGTGCAATTTGACTTTAGATAATACTTAATGATTTGTTTTTAGCATCGGATTGGGGTGAGTTGGGGTATTTGTTGTTGTTGTTGTTGATTTTGTTGTTATTGCTTCTCCCCCTCCTTCTTTTCCAACCAATTAGGTTCAATTTGTTTTGGCAGAGGACATGATTAGTGGGGTTGGGCTCCAGATGGTTGGGCGCTCAGCCGCTCACCATAAATAACGCTGGATGAGCAGTGTTCCTGCATGCAAACTGGGCCACGAGAGTCCCAGGTCGCCAGATCAGAGCATCCCATGGCTGGCTTGGTGGGACCGTACCTGACCCCTTTGGAAAAGGCATTGACTGACTTTTCCTTGGATATGTCCAGATACAGATTTGTTTCCATTCCCAGGCAGTCACTGGAAGGGCACCACTCACCCAGCTGCTCCCTCCTCTCTGAATTAACCTCCCTTCACTGGATCAGCCCAGAGCTGCAGCTGAGCCTCAGCAAACAGGGAGAACGTCTCTCTGTTTTCCCCTTGCAGCATCTTTTGGTCTGTCTGAAGATCATCTGATCTTACTCCTGGTATGGATCCACAAGTGAAGGGGAGCTTTCTGTGGGGCTGATGAGTGCTGCCAAACACCAGCGTGGAGTGGGACAGAGCTGCCATCTGTCCCACAGGAGCAGTCACAGTCAGGCCTGCTGTGTTGGCACTGTGGCAGCCAGACCCTTGGATGTCCCTTAAAATTCTAACAGGGATCTTTGGGAAGGGGGAAGTAGTGTATTGGGAAAAGACAGCCTTGGTAAGGAAGCAGATCCAGCAAAGAAACCTGGGAAACTTTTCAAAATTTTTCAAAATTTTTCAAAATTTTTCAAAATCTGACACTTTGCAGTGTTTTTATAACAAATAATATTTTTATCAAAGCAATGCCCAACTCCATCTTGTTGTGAAACTTTAACAATTACCTTCTGTGACACACTGCAGTAAGATCTGCAGTAAGAGAAGAAATTAAAGCCCACAGTTTATTGTTATTTTTCCACCAGTATTGAAGAAATACTCAGTGTATTGCAAACTGAATAGCTATTCAACATCTTACATTATCTTAGGCAAGCAAGCATTTGCTAAGAATGTCTTATGCTTTAGGACAAAGCTGGTTGTTGATTTAGTAAGTAACAAATAGAAAGTTCCATTCTTTACACTAAGTTTACCACAGATATAATGTGACAATTGTATTAAAGCTAAGAGGCAGACAGTACAGCAAGGAGGAAGTAGCTGTGAAGTGTTAAAATGTCTTTGAACCGAGCATTTCAAGTCTTTGACCTGAGCTCTTTTCCTCCCACCTCTCAGTGCCACAAGCTGCCCCGTTCTTCCCCAGTGCATTTCAGGTTGCCCAGGGAGTCTCAGTCACTCACAGGAGCACAGCACAGCAAACACACCTGAAACTGGCACCTCTGTATGGGGAAATCAACCCCAATTCAGTTCTCGTCCATAGTCCAGCTTTGCAAACTCACACCTTGGTGTTGGAGGGTTCACAGGGGCAGAACCCAGATCCCTGTCCCTGAATGAGCACTGGCCCCAAAAGACTCCTGAGATGCGCATGTCTTGACCATTGAGCAATCCTAGGCTCTGCTCTCTGGACTGTTTGCATTGCTAATCCTCGTGCCCAAGCTCCACTCAGGTCTGGAAGATCTCTGCAGTTCTTTCAGAGCTTCAGTCTTTTTGGGGCTATGATGTTAGCCAAGCTCTTGTTTCTGGAGGGACAGACATATTGGAGCATGCTCTTGCTCTGTCTGCAGGTGGACAACCCACAACCAGCCCTTTGTGAGCTGAAGATTCCTCTGACATGGCTCAGCTGCAATTTGGGGCTGCAGCTAAGCTCATGCCAGCCTTATGCAGAGGAAGCCTGGTGCACAGACAGCTGTTCCAGGCACATCTCTGCTCATAACAAGGGAGCTCACTATTCCATCTCTGAGCTTCCTGGACAGCTTTTCTTTATTGACCAGTAACAGTGGGGAGCAATGTCAGAAGAGATTCATTTTAGGGAATGCTGGACAAAGCTGCTTTGCACGTGATCCAGGTCATGCTTGCTCCATGCACAAGGCAACTGTTTAGCAGGGTTGCACAGGTGTGGAGTGTTTATACAAGTGAATGGAGCTGGTCTCGTTGCCACATGCAGATGGCTGGAGCTGCAGTGAAGTGCCGGTGCAAGTGCTGTAAATGCCAGTACAACCCCTCTTGCCTGGAGCACAGGTGTAGCTGTGCCACTCCAGTGATATCTCACAGGGAACAAACATAAGATAGTCTTCCAGTCACTGTGTTGTCTTCAGTTGGAGATTTTCTGGGGGGGGTGCTAGAGAAACAAACTTTAGGTCAAACAGAAGCACGGAGACCCCTGGGAGTCAGTTGTAAATCCCATGGCCATGGTAGGTTTCACATCCAAAGAGGTGGAATAGATGTTCAGAACCGACAGGACTTGCTCTGTTCTAGCTTAAAAACATGAAAATTTGAGATGTGCCATGGCCTCTGCATATAACACTGACCAGAACCCACAGTTCACAGAGCCATTCTCAAACAAGTTTAGATACAGCTCTATTTATCTCTGGACCAGTTGCAAATCTATGTGTACAGTCACACGTATTTTGCAAAATGCCTGAGAGAACCATGACAGAATCTAAAGAAGTTAGAGATGGAAGTGATCTATCAGGTCCATTTGCAACCCCTCATGAGCCAGGAAGAATTTTTCCCTGGGCTATATTCATTGCTTTGCCTCGTCTTGTTTTTAATCACTCAAGCAAAGAGACTGGAACAGCCAGGCAAAGTTATGTCATATTGCTGCAGCAGCAGCACTGGGGAATCTTGTATCTCTGATCAGAACTGAGTCCCACAGTTGTACAATGTATACTTATCAACCATGTTTGATGTCGTTTAAAAAATCCTGTGCAGAAATGTATTTAATTTCTGTAAGTATTCATCTTCCAAGAACTTTTAAGACTTTGCAATAAACATAGCCAAAGCCATCATTCAACAAATTGAAATCACACTTGTATTAATGTGGTTGCTATATTCATATTCAATTTAACCCTCATGACTTTAGCTTGTAATCCAGTAAAGTGTGCAGTTCAACAGAAGTTGTTATCAGAGAACTGAGTGGGCATTTCTTTTCCATCATCTCCTTCACCACTTCCTTGACTTTAAGGCACTTCACCCAGACATTCCTCACATAGGCAGAGGGCAATTCCTAAGATATCCCTCCTGGCCTCCACTGAGAATCTCTTTCATATATTAAATGAATTCTGTGTTGTTTTCAAAGGTCTTCTTATGGGTCAGCCCCTTTGTGGTGGTGACTGCTTTCAGAAGGGTGATGTTCCACCTCATGCAACCAAAGAGAAACCAATGACTCAGAAAAAAATGTGATTGTAGAAGTAATTTCTTACCATCCAGGGTCCTTGTTTTCTTCCCTTGAAAGCGTAAAAGAGGAAGGTCCCCTCCCAGAAGCCTGAAGAGGCTGCAGCAGAGGCAAGTTGCAATGTGCATGTCATGCTCTGGTCGATGGGCTCACACAAGGTATAAGGAATCAGTTCTTGCAGCCAGAGACATGGGTCTCTAAGAATAAATACCCAGTGTATTTCCTAGCTCAGTTGCATCTAGTTTGGTTTATTTTTGGCTTTTTTTGTTAAAGTAACCCAGGAGGTTTCTAGGGTCAACAGAGCTAACTAAAACAAGCAGCAAAAACACTATGGTCTAGGAAAGAGCAAGATTTTTTCAAAGCTCAGCTCCCCTTGGCAGTATGGCTCCTGTATGAGGGGATGAAAGTGTTTAAGTCATCAGAAAGAGCAGGCAGTGACCTGCAGTAAAATACATGGCCTGGTGAGATATATCTCATCTTGCTAATGACCTCCAGAGCTGGGTCAGCAGATGCCACTGTGGGGGACACCATCATCTGCCAGGCAGCAGGCACAGCTCTGCTGTTTTGGCATGCCTCCATCCTCACTGCAGCCCCGGGCACACCAGCTCCACAAGGCCGAGCGAGAGCAGTCCAAATTTTTGGAAATGACACCCAGAAGTAGGAATTCTTCACAATATTTTCAAGAGAACAGTCTCACCAGAAATCCAGTCTTTCCTTTGAGCTGCAGGTCCTGAAACCAACAGCCTCTCTGAAACTGTTTGGCTGCAGTCACTTACTCTTTCTTATCAGAATTACATAAAAGCACCAATGAAAACAGAGTGAAATTATAGAGACATCTCACACTTGAAAAAAAGTTTGGGACTTTGCTTACTCAAATATTTGAGCTAGAAATTTGGGGGCAATTGTAAATTTTACCCCAGCAAGTTAATCCTTTTTTTTTCAGGCAAAGCTGGCAGTTTTCTGCCCTTAGCACATGGCTCTGCCTAATGAGGATACAGAGCAGAGCAGCCCAGAGCCAGGCTAATGCCTGGCCCAGTGACCATTTTCTAGCATGGAGAAAAATGGCTAAGGATTGATGGGTTGGGAGCATGGTGCCAGACACATCCTGCTGCTGCAGCTCATCTCGGATCTATCTGGATACCCTTCCTCCCTGCCCAGCTGGCAGATTGTGCGGACTGCAACAGAGCAAACTGGGGCACAGGGCAGAGCTTGCTCTTTTGTGCAATACAGGAGCAAATCTCATTGCTGCAGAGTGAAATCTGGCTCCATGAAGACTTTTGAGTTTAGGCCCATGTGTCCCCAATATAAGACTTTCCAAATGGTTCAGAGCCTTCTCCATATCTTGCAATGCTGGAGAGTTGGAGGTCTGAGACCTACACTGCCAGGTATAGCCAGGTTCATGGTCCTCAGGTCCTCCCAGGCTGGGACTTGGCACTGCTGCCATGTGAAGAGAAGCACTCTAGGTATTTCTCCCCCATTAGCATGTCCCTGCAGCACAAGTCTCATTTCGGCGCAACACATATTGCTAAATCTACACACCTTGTAATCCTCACCCTCTCCGGAAAGAGAGAAAAGCTGATGCACAGCAGAGATATGCCACACACAGCCCTCCCTACCAGCAGAGCCCATCTTGGCTGGAGTGGCCGAGGTGCATCTCAGCACCTAAAAGTACCCTCTCCCCCCCAAAATAATGAACTTTTAAACTTTGGGGCTTAGATGAGGGGGTGGAAAAGGGTTGGAAATGGCCCCGTTGCTTCACGCTGCACATTAGCAACCGAATTCACTTCACAAACACAAGGTGCGCTGTCAGAATAGCCTGGGGCAAAGTTTGTACTTTGCTTGAATTCTAACTTTTGTTTACCAAGGTAATAAACCGGTCTTCTCTTCCAGGTGTAAATGCTATTATGAAAAGGCATATTTGTGTTTCATCTCACCTCAGATGTACAGTATGTGCTCACATCCTACACTGTGTGTACAGCCCACATTGCTCCAGAGCCAGCAGAAGAAAAGACATGGGGTAAAAATAAATAGCCCCACTCTGTCCTCAAAAAACAGTGTGTTCTGGAGAATCTAGGAGTTTAATTGGATCCCTTTGCCTTCAGACCCTCTGTGCAGCCTTTGCTTTGCTCTGTGAAGGCTAGGCCAGACTTTTCCTGCATCCTTGTTCTCTTCCTCATCAGTGCAGCTGGGCAGACCTGGTGAGGGAAATGGATGGGGGTGAGCTGTTCGTTTCATGCAGACAAGTTGATCTCTAAACAGTGGAGTTTTATTTCCACCAAACTAGTTGGGTTGCCAGTTTGGCTCCCTCCCCCTAAAACCACCTGCATCTCCATCATGCCACGTGCACTGAGATGTGTTACATTTGGTGTAATCTCACGGAAATCGATGGGAGAGGAGAAGGAGGTAGGGGTGAAAAAAAGAAAGAAAAAAGCCTGGCATTGTTTTTTCTTGCACTTCACCTCCTGTTCCTGGTGTCGTGCCCACTTGGCAAGATATAGAGATAGCAGATGAGCTCTGGATAAAAATGACCTAAATGTTTCCTCATCCCTTCAAACCTGTTCGGTGGCCTTCTGTCTCCAAGCCACTTGTAGCCGGGCCTGGCCACTGTGGCTGCTGCCTGAATGCTACTGAAAACCAACACCACGAGACCTGCAGCTACTGAAACAATCCCAGCCCCAGTGCAGAGTGCAGATCACCCAGCACAGCATGGCATGGCACGGCATGGCATGACGGGCATGGGCAAGAGCACTGTCTGCCAAACCAGCGCACCTACTCCTGGCATCACCCCACTCCTCTCACACTGACCCCACCTGTTCCCACTGAGCTTGTAAAATTTCATGAGATGACACCTTGAAAAGCAAAGTGTGAAATGCCGGGCTTGGATGGGACCTTCCCAGAAGCTGCCCAGCTGCAGGTCAGCAGTTATTTCCTTCCTCACCTGTTGTAGCCCTCGAAGAGCAAATTTAAGAGGACAATAACCACACAATATTTTTTCTTTTTTTTTACACAAAACTACTTATTCTATTAAAAGTCTGCGCCCATAACTCCATCTGTACTACAGAAGAGGCAAAGAAAGGGTCTGAAGAAGTCTAAGCAGTGCATGGTGATGGCCCGCTGTGACCAGCACGGGCGCTTTCTCAGAATGTGTTTGCTCCTGAAATCAGCAGCCCCACGGAGGGAGCCGGGCCGCCAGCGCCACACAGGTCTGAGCCTGCCCCGGCCCAGACGCCTTCCCCACCCCAGTGTTTACAGCTAAGTGCTCACTCCAGCACAGGCTGAAACTGAGCCCTGGCTCCTGCATGCAGTGGGGCCCCGGCACACTCTGCTCCCCATGGGCACTGGCAGGGTCTGTACCCCTTTGGTGCTGCCCACCCCTCCATGGACCTTGCATGGTCTTTTGAAGCCAGCGCTGGACCCAAGGAATCACAAGGCAAAGAGCTGTAGTGCAGACGGGAGAATGGAGGTCCCCATGCACGTGCTCATGGTCCTCTTTGCTTCTGGAGCCACAGGAGCTGGTTTAGGGTTAGGGTATTTTTAATGTCCACAAAATTCATTGAAGGTTCTTAGCAGCTTTTGCACTTTCTCATTTCTTTTTCAACCTCCAATATTCCTTTATGCTTCCACAATAGGGCTAGAAGGAACATTGCTCATAGGAATGCAATTCTCCCCATCCATCAAACCCAAGTATGACCAGCAGCTCTGCTATCCCTTCCCACAAAATTTCACCCAACCACATGAGCTGAGGGAGAATATCCTCAGCAGCAGTGGCTTCAAGCAGGCTCCTTGCAGCAGTGGAATCAAGAACCCACATCTGACCCATCATAACCCAGGAGTGGGGAGCTCCTTTTTACTTAGGAGGGGAAACTGCCATTAGCCAGGGAACTGGCGTGTGCTCAGCTCCTCATCCGGCACTGATGGTAAATGAGCTGCTGGTGGAGGATGGGAACAACATGGGTTTCCCCACGTGGTTAACTCCTGCCATGGTGCCTTCTTGGATTCACCCACCCTCTTGAGCTGGGTGGGGCAGAGGAGGACACGTTTGGGTCCACCCATGCGCTCCCAAAGAAGGAGCGGCATGTCACCCCAGTTTGGGAACAGGTGTGTTCAGTGGCCAGATCAAGGCACGTTAGGAGACCTAGAACTAGTTTGACATGGGCTATTATTTCATGGCATCTCAAGTATATTCCACATGTCCTTTAAGTGCTCCAGCAAAGTAATGGCCCAGGCCAGCCTTTCCAATCGTGCTCTTCTAACACGTCAGTTTGGTTCTTCCAGAACAGGGAGGGGGTGGCTTCTTGCCAGCGTTACGTAAGGAACAGAGGGATTGCATAAGTTCAGTTGGTCACAAAGGTGTAAAATAGACTTTATTGGTAATTACTGCACCTGGAAATTTCTCCAGAGACATCTGTGCATATTTTACAAGGAACTTGTCCTTTTCTAGATTTAGGGTCTTCTGGAATGCTCTTTCTTCTGTGTACTTTTGTCCTCAGAAAGCTTTGTGCAAAGGGGAATGTTTGCTTTTGTGCAGGAAATGATAGGAGGAAGTTGTATGTCCCTTCACTGAAGCTGCATAAAGTGCTTGAGTTGCTCTGCTCACCTGTGATTTGTGCAGACAGAAGCAGATGCTTGTTTTAAATCAGTCCCCAGGTGCAAGCCTGGGACACTTGATGGACCCATCCAGTCCTCCTAAGAGTGACAAGGCCATATGACTGCAACCAAAAAAAACTGCTCTACTTGAGATCTTTCTACAGAATTAAACAGTGAGTAACACCTGTTAAAAACACATGTTATTTGACACAATTTCACAAGTAGGAAAGATCATTGCATTCCACATGCCCATGTGGGATAGGATCTTGTGTCTTTTAGAGAAAGTGAAAAATGAAACAGCACTTAAAACTGGTCAGAATGTGACCCCCTGTAACTCCAGCAACACAAAGAGAAATGGCAAGCTTCACTTCATTCCTCTGTCTCCTATATGTTTAGCATTAAGCATATGGAAAAGGCTTTACAAAAGCAAGGCCTGATCAGTAGCTAATGCATTCCCAGGTTCAATAACAAGTACACTTTGTACATCAGAGGAATGGCAGACTGCCCAGAGCTTTTGGGCAGATGCTGTTTCTAAAGAAATTAAATGCATGAATAGATAATAACCAAAGAAATCCCTGCTGGAATAGAGAATGGACAACCTCCTTCTGATAAAATCAACTTCTTGCTCAATCATTCCCCACTTGAACACGAAGACAAAATTGAGTCAGTCATGAAGGTTCTGGAGTCTACAAATAAATGGTTGGGCTTCTTTCCTCTTGATCATGCTGTACATTGTCCTAGGAACTGGCAAAACACAGCAAGAATGACTTCTCTGTCCCTTCCAACAAGAGGAACATTGCAGGAAGTCAGCTGGCTCTGCTAGGCTGAAGAAGGAGTTCTTCCTCAACTGCTTCCCTCCAATCCTCTCAAGGCAGAAGGGAAGGAGGAGAGGAAAATGTTTAACCTCTGTCCTCACCATGCAAACAGAGGAATCAAGCAAGGAAGACCTGCAGGACAGCAAGCGGGAGCAGGGCACCAGTGGTGAAAAGATGAACATGAGATTGGCAAGCAGTGGATGAGCTCTGACGTGGGAAGGAATGAGGTGAGGGTCAGAGGAATGGACAGAGCTAACCTCAAACCAAACCACCCTGCTATTTCAATCCTTGATTCCAGCCATGATGCAAGACAAATTCCTCAACTGGCCTCCCGCACAACCGAATCTTTCCCCTGTACCGCTGTCAGACCCTGTTTTCATTGCATGACCATCTGTGACTGGTCTCAGTGGAAGTCCTGTGGGAGTCAGACTAATACTTGACCATGCTGCATCAACTCCCTGGCAGGGAGAGTTTATACCTACAGCAGGACTCAGAGAGCAGGTGGGTAAAGTGCACACGGCAGAGCAAAACCAGCACCTGAGGAGTAGGATGCTGCTGTTGATGTCGATGTTGACACGGCCACTGTCAGCTACTGGTTAGAGGGAGGTGGTCAGTGGCACCTGTTTTGTGCCCTGGGAACCAGGCTGCTGGTACCACATGAAGGGTCTGGGAAGTGCAGAGATGTTTAACCAATAATTTTCCAAGGGACAGAGTCCAAGTCTTGATTCTCTTCCCTCTTGTTTCGCATGGTCCATGGGGATAGTATAGCCTCACAAAATTTCTTTCAAGGGCGCAGGCCCTGGATGCAAAGGACAGCAAGAGTTCTGCCCAGGGTCTGGCTCTGGAAAGCAAGGGACAGAGCTTAAGATACAGCCCAGGAGTAGGAACCTGACACATAGCTGTAGCTGAGAGGCAGGTGGAGATGCCCTGAGAAAAGGTGGGACACCTTTGGATGTCAAACAAGTGAGAGAATTGCTCAGCAAACCCACAAGCTCATCCTTTGCCTCCTCAAGAGGAGGTCCAGGAGACTAACTGTAGTGTGATTACCAAGGCAAAACCCTGGTAGAGGGCCAAGAACAAGCCAAGAACATTTTACACACATGCTTGGTGCTCCATCCAAACACATTCTTTGCCATTGGGATCACTGGGGCCACTGGGATGCTTCTGAAATGGCTCTCAGGGAGAGAGAAATTCAGTGCAAACAGTCATCGAGGATAGCTGCAATATCTGGTGTTCCTGGATCTCACTCAGTCTCTGAAATACATTTATGGTCTACATGACAGGTGGTTTATTTTCAATACCTAGAGCATAGAAGGCATGTGAGATGATGTGCTGTCATCTAGAACACTTTATTCTTGTTTAGTGCCAACTGTGTTACAATATCATTTTGATGTCACCATTTCCTCTCACTGAAATAAAAAAAAAAAAAAGAAAAACAAAACATTGCTAGACGACATTTCCCAGCAGGGAAACTTCAGCGTTTGTTTTCCATTACACCTGCTTTTTATGATTTCATTGGCTTGTTCAGAAGAGCAGGAGAAAGAAACCAAAAGAAAAATGAATACATTTCTATATTTTCTAATTCTTCTAGTTATAAAAGATCTGAACAATCCCTTTAAAAATACCTGACTTGGAAGCGTCAACATGTCATAAAGCGTCATAAAGTATTCATGGGGGCTGGGATTAATGCTGACATGTTTTAAACTGATTAAATTTGAGAACCTGATGACTAGAGTTGGATTTTCATTATTCCCCTGATACAAGCAGGAAGTTTCAGAACTTGAGAGTTTCTCAGTATCCAGCACATCTCTGTGGAGCCCAAACAAATGGCCCGGGGAAAGCAATAACAGGTGGTCCCCAACCATGGGTACACGGTTTCTTTAGCTACATCTCTAAAACCCAGTTACTCACACACAACACTTTCATCTTGATTTGTTCCACAAATCTGCCATGCTAGGCTCTGCAAGCACCCATCAGCTCCTCCATTCCTAGGAGTCTCTCAGGGAGCAGCTGCAGGTGCCAAAGCATTTGCCAGCTGTGGAGGAAGAAAACAGTGCCTGGCAGGACCAGCTAAACCATTGCCAACTCCCAGCTCTGTGGCTGTAGGAGACTCACACACTTCTGAACACCCTCTCTAGCTATTTGTGCTGGATTTGCTATGGCACTGCACATGGGACTGGATGCAGGCTCCTACCTGCGAAGCATTGTGACACAGGTGTGGTAAACCAGAGCCTCCAACACCTTTGAGAGATGCTGCTGGACATAGAGAATGTCTGAGTCCTCTCGGAGGAAGTTTTTCCATGCAAAATATTGTCCCTTCTGGAGCCTGACAACCCAGCACCATCTCCAGGCCCCCCTCAGGAGACCCGCCTTCAGGAAGAGTTTTGTTCCCAGAAGTGGGAGCTCTGCAGAGGATTAGTCTGCACAGTAACTTGTCATGAGGGTTTGTAAATGAGCTCTGCAAGCACCCAGCTCTCCTGTGCAGCACTTCAGAGTGTATGGGCTGCAAAAGGCCCAAACTCTGCAGGGAGCCCTGGGGAGACAGGTCAGGGGTTAAGTGTTCAACTGCTGAGCAGCTCCAGCCCCAAAATTCATGGGCAAGAGGAAGGGATGGAGCAAGAGAGTCCAGGCCCATCTAAGATCCTCTTGCTCAGGACCTTCCTCATTCAGTCATGCTCCAGCAAAACTCAGGAAAACAAACTCAAACCTCCCAAGGCAATGGGTGTTGAGCTGGGCTCAACATGGCAGTGACATAAGATAAACTCCCTCAACCTTCATTCTCTCTTCCTCCTCCTCCTCCTTCTCTTCCCCTTCTCCAGCTCTGGCAGCACATCTCTGCAATGGCCATGTAACAACAGCACCCTGGCTCTTGCCCAGAAGGGCTCCCACTGCATCTGGCGTTTCTGGGCATGGGCCTCCCGAGTACACCCATCTTAACTGACCCACATCTTTCCAGAGGCTGTTTCTGGGGCAGCGTGAGCGTGTTTTGCTAGTGCTGCTCGCATCGCCCCTGCCCTGATAGGGCAGTTTTCCAGGCAGGGCAAACATTTCATCACCATCTCCTTCATGTTTCTTTTTCTTTCTCATTTCCCTTTTTTCCACCCCCATGTTTTTTGCCTTCAATATTGCCTAACCTGCACCTGGGTGCAGGCGGTGGGGTGAGCTCACTGTGCTGAGCACTGCCAGCCCGAGGGCCATGCACAGCCAACCTCCTCCACCTGAGGAGTCCACACTGAGCCCCTCCACCCTGGGACACAATCCTCGGCTGCCACCCCTGCTGCACATCCCAGCATGGCATTGGGTGGAGGGAGCTTGGCCATTTCCATCAGCATCCCTCTCAGGAAGACACAGCTCAGCAGAGAGTAGAGAAGAGCATCAGCCCCACCACTGTCCTCCACTTGACTGTGGGAAACCAAACCTTGCACTTTCCTGGGGGTGTGTGAGGCACACAACTACCGGGGTGAGCTGCTGCCTTCCTGCACCTTCTCAGCCTGAACCTCCCAAGAGACACAGTGGGAGCTCTGGTGGCAGAGCTCACCAGGAAACGGTGCTTTCTGCAGGAAAAGCACTTTTTTTCTTCATCTTTTTCTGTTTCTGTTCTTATTATTTTTGGAGGGGGGGAGGGGAATTGAACTGGGGTATTTCTCTAGAAGTATATATTACAGGGGAAGAAATACCCATTTTCTCTCTAATCAGGAAAAATTTCTTGATTTTTCTTGATGCAGACAAATATCGCTTCCCAGAGAGCTGAATTGCTTCTGCTTCCAGCTGCTGAGAACTACACTTTGTTACATAGCAGTTTGATGAAAACCTTAAGTGGTGGCAAAAATGGAAATTTTGCAGAGATAGCTTCTGGAACCCTCTGAAAGGTCATGCTTTGGTGATGAAAAAGAGTTTGAAACCTCTCTTTGCACCAGATCTTTCAGCAGGATGGCCTTGCAAGACTAGAAACAGGTTAGGAAAATAGGATGACACCACTTTCTTAGGGACAGACAAAATGAGGAACAGTGGGGAAGGAATGAAGGTAAACCAGACATAGGCAGGAAGAGAAACCTGGGACTGGTGGCTAAGAGCATGGCTGGGGTTTTGCTTGGGGACTTTTAGTCTCCTAATTCTAGATTCAATACCAGTAAGTTGCATTTTTCCCAAAAAAAATATTGGTAGAGTAATTTCAGAGTACTACAAAGGTGCTATGCAAATTTCTGGTGGGAAATACAACTGTCTCAAAACATTGATAGCCTGTGGTTTCATTTATGTGGTGGATGTTAATGTGTCTAATGATTCTGAGGAGAGATGTCTGAAAAAATGAATTTGGAGTTGTTTTGTTTCATGAGCAGTTCTGAAAAGTCAGGAAGGAGGGAATTAGTTCAGATTGCAACCAGGACTATTAATTTAAATTACAGAAAATGTGAAAGGTGAGGAGAAAATGTTGTGCTTTGATTTGGAGCTATTTACAAGTAAAATGGAGGGGAATTTCAAACTGAAATAAACATTGCAAATGTACTTTCTTGGAATTTTTTTCTCAGGACAAATAATTTAGTTTAACCAGCACTAATGCTCAAAATGATTTGTCACCAAATTTGCATTTTTCACACATGGGAAGTTTCAGGAGGAATAATTTCACCCGTCCCCAGCTCTGAGCCTGGGAATTGAAGATACCTCCCAACCTTTTGCCATTGTGTGAATTAACTCAACTGGACATTCGTACCAAACTTCTCCCTGCTGAGGATACATCTCCAGATCAGGCTTTGCATATTGCATTTGGACAGCTCTGTCCCTTTAACATTTTGGCAAGGTTTCCCCCCAATGTGGTGTCACACAGAGAGAGATCAAGGGGCCAGTGGAGGTCCTCCAGCTCTTGGCTGAGTTCGTGTCGGTCACTCTCCTTCCCACAATGGCAGAAGGCATGAGGCCAGTCCCTAGTGAAGGTCAGGGAACCCACCCTAAGTCCTGATCCCACACTGAGACAACCTGTTCTAACCCCACAGCAACCAGGTCATGGCTCCAGACACAAAAATGTCACTCTCAAACACCCAACATGAGGTTCCCATCTCACATGCATGGCTGCAGAAAACAAACCCTTCAGGCTTTGCTCCCTGGTGAAATTCCTCTTCCTAGTGGGGGGCACAGAGGCCATTTCTCTGCACCAGCCTCCAGGGCTGGAGGGGATGAGCACTCTCCCGGGGGATGAGGGCAGGTGGTCACACGTCCCAGCCTGGCTGGGCCTTGGCCAAATCCTGTCCTTCCGAGGTCCCAGTGAAAATGGCAGTGGTTAAAAAAATCAGGCAGCCAAGCTTAGGAGCGATGTTTTTCTAATAGGTAAGTTAAATGAGAGGAAATGGCTTTTCATTTGAAATGACCTGAAAATCTGGTTTATAGCCATGTACATTAACCCTTTAGTGGCAGTAAGGTTTGGAGACATCTCTAATGATTTGCATGAATCTTTCAGAAGGGGATGGAACAGAGCAAGCTGGGAAATGGTTCTTATTTTCTGAAATGTCTCAAAAACCTCATTAGGGAACCCTGAATTTCTTATGTTCCAGAAAATAGGCAAAGGAACTTTAATAAAACCAGACATTTTAAAATCCAACCTCTCATTTTCTTTCCCATTACTTTAATAATTCCCTGTGACCGGCTACCCAAACAGTGAAGCAGCTGGGACCTGAGAATCATTCATTAATGTTTACAAGACGCTGAGATAATAGGGGGAGAGAGACATAGAGATAGCACGTATGAATAAAGGATAGCAATAATATGTTCAGCCTCTGAGATTATTCATGCTCTAAAATCTGAGCAGGTGCATAAGTTTTTAGAGGTTTGGGCCTTGGTTTGGCCCAAAGATACTTTCAGGTCAGGCTGTTAGTTCCATGAATGAAGCACTCCTGGGATCTACTTGGCTGCTGTGGGTAGGAAGAGGGAAGCTGTCAGATATCAGGAATTTGGCACTATCACCATGCCTCTTAAGTCATGCTAGTTAACTAGAAGAAGGTCATTCACCAAAACACTCTGTTGATAAATGCCACAGAAGTGTGGAGCTGGGGAGGTCCAGAGGAATAAACATTGTTTAAGTTTTACAGTGCAAATTGCTCTAGGAACAGAAAAATGTCTTTCCATTTTTCCTGATCCCAGACATTCCTGGGAGCATAGGCCATGGCTGCTTTATTTTTAAAATCAACAAGTTCTTCTGAAGAAAAAGCATTTCTTGATCTTGTGACTGCCACAGCAGAAAGCTCCATCCCCTCGCAGTCAGGCAATGCACTTCCTGCCAGCTGGACTCCCTCACTGCCTAAACCCTGCCCCAGCAAGGCACAAGCTGCCTCTTATCTGCTAGCCTGGGCTGGAGCAACAGGATTGAGACATTTCAAGATATCATCTGGAAAAGCAAGATAAATCCAGGTGAGTTGGCTTGTCAATCTCTGCAAAGCGCGCAGCCAGGGCATGGCCCCTGCAGCTCTGTCTGTGACGAGCCCACCCAACCCTGTGCAGCCCCACCTGGGCACGGGGGCTGCCCTGCGAGGTCGGGGGAGCCTGCAGCTTCATCGAGCTCTCATCCTGCCTGGGAAGCACCAAGGCCACCCTTCTAGCAGTGTTACTATAAACAACCCCAAGGGTCTTATGCCAGCTGGAGTAAGCATATAAAAGCTGGATTGTGCAAGAAAAGCAACCTCTTTCCCCTCATCATGAAGTTGGTTACAGTGTGAAGGAAACACTGGCACAACATATTTTACATGAAAAAGTGTTTCTCTCCAGAAAAATGCAAAACTGATACTCCTTCCATTTTCTGGCTGTGTTCTTGTTGTCCCTTATCTCCATAATACATCACAGCACACTGTGCTTGAAGGCTGCGCCCCATCACCAGGCTGCACCATCACCTCATAGTTCAAACTTTCTCTGTTTTCAGTCTAGTTCTGTACTGGCTACTTTGTACCAGTTGAAACACCTTATCTCCTTTGCTGGATCAAGGCCTCCTCTGTGTGTGTTGCAGTTTAGCAGTCTGGCACGTAGAAATGGCAAGTCTCAGCTATCACCAGCTGTTCTGGGTCTCTGTCCAAGAGACACCATGCTTCCCTCCAACAGGATTTCTTTATAGACTGACATAAACCTCACCTCCCTGCAGTATGGTATAAGCCCTTGCTTCCGACTAAGGATGTGTTCAAGCTGTTCAAGGCTGTGTCTCCCTGAATAAGCACCCAAGTGGGGAAATTCCACCTGACACATGGAGCTGGAAGAAGCGATGTTTGGAAATGCCAAGGAGGCAGGAACAGCCAGAAGAACCCCAAACAGGGGTTGTGTATGAACACCTGCAAGACTGATGCTAAAACCTGAGGTAGCCATCTGGGTTGTCTGTAAAGGTACTTGTAGGGCACAGCCATGGGCTGCTCTTTTAGTTGAAGGGCCTCTTTGGAGCATCTGTTTTTCTGCACCCATTGCAAAAGCTGCAGTTATCCAGCCCCTGTGAAGATGCTCTCACTGCAGTGTCTGCCCAGCTTCACTCTTCAGCCCAGTGGCAGGTCCAGAGGAGAGAAACCCTACACCATCCACCTGCTGCCCTCTTGGCAGCCACTCGTCCCCTCAGCAGCTCTCAGACACCAGAAGTTGCCCAAGTCTCCAGACTGAAATTCTCAGTATTATCATTTCTGTCACAGCATCTAAAGGGGACCCAACCGAGACCAAATGACTTGTTTTGCTGGATCCTACACATCTCATGTTTGAAGGGAGTTTCTCTGCCTGTGAACACACTTACCGAGTTCCTGGTCTTGCAAACTCTTATAGGCATTACCATAAAAGCTCTGAGAAATTACACGGAAAGGAAAATGACCAGGCCCTGCAGAAACTGCCTTTTCCTGTCCCCGAGTTTAATTAATCTGTCCATGGGCTTAAGCTGTTCTAAAACACCACATGGAAGATGAAGGCAGAACAGAGAGAGAGCTCAGGAGGCATTAATGACCCATGGAGAGCCCTACTGAGCCAGCACAGGAGCTCTGCTGGTTGTGGTCCTGTGGAGCACATTCTGATCTGGGAGGCTGTCCTCACGTGTGGCTTGTGTCTTCTGTGTATTTGATTGTTTTCAATCAATGAATGAGTCTGAATGTCTCTGCTGAGAGACTGCCTATCAAGGCTGGAGTTTCCTTGCTTTGCATTCCTGCTCATTTCATAGACATATTTACTATTCCTGAGCATCATTTTCCATGGAGCTCCACACCTAAGTGCGACAGCTGCAGTGCTGGCCCTTCCAAAGCCGCATCTGCAGAGGGACTATGAAGCCTGTGCCCTGCCTCCAGCAAAGGGAGCACCGGGCTCTGCAGTGACCTGCTAAGAGCCACCACAGCAGCGGTGCTTTGCCAGCACCTTCCTGCTCTGAGCACTCTCCAGCCAGTTCTGTCACTCTCAGAGCTAGACCTGATGTGTGTAACAGACCTGCTCCCTCCCGAGGGAAAGCTCTGCACTGTGGTCTTTTTGCCTTACCCAGGCAGACAGGCCAACGAACCCTTGAGATGCTGGGAATGCCAGCTGCTAACAAGGTTGGCCAATGCCTGGCATGTCTGGGGGCTTCAGGCATCTTAGCTGAGCTCTTCTTTGCTCAAGAGAAGGCTAATTAATCATCTCTGCTGTTCTGGCATCACCCAAAAGTGAAAATACTTTCTGGCAGGGCAGCAGGCACAAAATTAGCTGCTGCATTAAACTGCCAAATCTCCTTTACTCCTTTATTAGTTGCATTTGGTGATGATGAGGAGTGAGGCATTAACCAGTCCCTGATGGATAAAGAAACTATTACTCTGCTTTCTCTTTGCAGCTGGGAAGAGGAAATAGGTTTTATTACTGAGATTTCCTTGAAGACATTCACTTGACTTTGTGGCATCAGCGACGGAAGAGAAATGAAGAACACAGGAATCTTGGCACAGCAGGAGAGATTGTGCACGGATAATAACAGAGAGAAGCACCAGGTCAATTGGGAGCTGAAATATACTTAGGTGATTGAATCTTTGTGTTGGGTTGAAACTCTGATGATCTGCTGGGTTCAACTAATTTCAACATTACAGCCAGGTTCTCTGTGCTGGCACTGCAGGCCTAAACCAGGGAACTTGCTAGGAAGACACATTCATGGTGGTTGAGAATGGAACAGAAGAGAATAAAATAGAATACAAGTAATAGATTATTAATTCTTTGTTGTTTGTTCTTTTTTACCCAAGATTAGATTTAGAATTTACTCATCCTAGTGTTAGGCCTAGATCCTGGCTAAAATGAGATGACCCTACTAAAGGAAGGTACAGACAGGAAGAGCCCATGCAAATCACAATCCATGCCCTGAAATCTCAGGGGGTTCATTTTGGAACAAGATACTGACTTTCCTAAGGGATAATCCCAAATTCTTGATCTTGCTACACATTTGTTAGCAAGACACAGCCTGGACACAGATGTCCAACAGACCTAGAGGAGACTGGAGCAAAAGGGCAGAGCGGGTACAGGGCTGACCTAAGCATGGTAGGGGACAAATGGTCTGAACCAACATAGGGTGGACACTGAAAAAAGCACCCTAACCGCATCGGGAAAGAGGTCCTGAGACAGGCAGGCAGAAGAAAAAGCCAGTCTGGCCAAAGAGGATGTGGTAGCCCAGATCTGTGGTGACCAGGCTCCAAAGCCCATCAGGTCCCTCCTGTTCTTGGTCACTGAGGGACCCTTCTCATCTCATGGGCATGTGCAGCCTGGTCAGGAGGAGGGTTGGGAAGGGGAACCACATGAAACCATCTTGTCCCATAACTTCTGACAATAAGGGGAGATGACATGGGCTGGTGGCCAAGGGCTATCCTTCTGGACAGGGTGTATTTGAACATCCCTAGGAGGGAAAGATCAGGCTCCTGGCTCAGGAGCTGGCCCAAATATCAGCACAGTGTGGTGAGATGAGCTTGCCTCTCAGGACAGGTGAGCCAAGAGGCTGGCACAGGCCAGAGCTTTGCTTCTGGCAGCCCTTGCTGGCTGACGCTCAGGGCACTGCTCCCCGACTCTGCTGTGCCTCCAATCCTCTCGCCTCCCTCCACCTCACTTTCCACATCTTCAACGTGGAGCTGCAGCTAATTACATCCCCTAGAATGGAGCTGCATCGCTTGGCTTTACCAGTGTTTCAAAAGCACCCAGAGATGAAAGGTGCTTCAGAAAGCAGAGTATTGTTATTACTAATAATTACAAAAATTAACCAAATATTTGTCTAACAGCATCCATCCCTGTTGCTGCTTCTTACATAAAACACACACATGCTCTGACTGCCAAGCCAAAGGCCCAGAATCACTACATCAGCTCTACGGTATCGAGAAGGGGGGCAAAAAGTGCCTTGGGTCTAAAAAGGGTTGTCTGTTCCAGCAATTAATTTAATTGTCCTAAATATAACTCAGGTATACTGCAGATCCAAATTGCTGGCTGACAACAAACCCAAACAGGGCCCAGAGGCTGCGAGGCAGCAGGTTAAACGCTGCCTCTGAAGTTGCTGGGCTGATCCTGGCACACGAGAATATTTTCTCTTGGTATTCGCCACCACTTGCTGCTGTGGAGTTGAATTCTCGTAAAATGTTTATCAATGCCTGGGCATCTTCCAAACCAAGAAAGGGTGCGTGAGAAGTGTCCCCTTGCAGTCAGCAGAGACTGGATTTCATCACTTGTTTTAATTCCCATCTTCATAATTTTATTGTTTTTTTTCCTCCTGTTTTCTAATAAGCTCTCCTAACACCTAATGAAATCAGTTCTTTTTTCCTTCTACTTACCTCCCCCTGCTGCCATCGTGATTACCTAGACTAGAAAAATACAGAGCACGGGGTCCTGCAGGCTGAGGTTTTAGTGACTGATTTCAACTGACGTGAGCAGAATTGGCAATAAACTTCAATGTCATGGTATTTTGATTCCTCCCTCTTCCGTATTGCATGAAATATCTGAAGGGGACAAACGCCAAGGAGTGAGAAGAATTCTTTTGGGTCGTATAGACAAAAATGAAACTAAGAAAGGAGCCATTTCCAGAGGGGGAGATGCAGTCAGCTGTGCAATCGTTATCTGTAATAGATGGCATCTCTCACTGACGTGATCTCTATTATCCTCCTATCTCAGCATCTCACAGGCTTTAATGGATTCTTCCCTCCAGCATCTTTTCAAGACTGCCATTGTCCTACACACATTTTACCAACTGGGACCAGAAGCACCAAGAGTCCAAGACCCAGCTTCCCTAACCTATGCTGGCACTCAAGTTCCTCTTAGTCACCATCTAAAAATCTATCTGTAATCTGGGCACTATGTTATTTAAATGGAAATTTATTTGCGAAGGTAAATAAAGTGCTCTGTGACCACAGAGAGGCAAACAAATCTCATAAAATCCAAGTTTGTTATTTCCTGCTCTGCTTTCAAAACAAAACACAATAATTTTAGCAGACAATTAAACTCTCTGATTTCCAAGGGAGGCAGGCACACAAATACTTTTGAGGATCTGAGCCCACATGATTATGTAAGGAATTAGTAGGAGGGAATTAACCCAATCGCTGGAGCATCCTTGTGCAGAGGATCTCATCCACACTCGGGGCTGCCATATGGGAACATGTCAGAGCAAAATTTTAAAACCCAGAAATACTTAAAATTTAAATCAGGGAAGTGACAAAAAATGTCACAACATCGCTCCATGTCAGGGGAACGTCTAGCCTAACCCCCTTCTACTTCCTGCCTCACTGCTGTGCTGCCTGTACTCCAAAAAGCCAGGAAAAGAAGCTCAAGGTTGCACATACTCCTTCCAAGCACGCAGGCACTACGTCTGGGACAGTTGCCTGTGGGCTGGTCGTCCATGCACTACCCCCTGTGCATAGACACAGGCTCTGTGTCAGGGCAAACAGTCCCTGGGCACCCACGGAACATTTGGCAGGGGGACTAGGGGTGCTCCAACCTGAGCAGAGGCTGGGATGTGGGGATGAGGCAGCACCGGGGCAGGATTTCCACCACCCGGCAAGGATCTCGCATTTCTCCCTCCACCCTGGGGCTGCTCATTAAATATACTGTGATATCAAAACAGAGCTACTTGAAAAACAGAAAAATAAGTAGGAGTGAGCAGGATTTGGGGAAATAATGGGGAAGGTTGCGGGCCTGATCCTTCTCTTCCTCAGGACGGGGTAGTGAGGAGCACTGGGTGAAGGCAATTCCAAGAAGGGCTCCTTGATTCCAGCCTGGATGGGACATAAAGGAGATCTGGCTCCTTTCCCATATTTTAGTGATGCACAGTCGAATTTATCATGCTGAAACCGGTGGAGTTGTTTGCAGGAGTGAGGACTGTGGCAGCAGCAGACCTGGGAGTGCAGAACGCGGACAGTGGGAACCAAACCTCCCTGCCTGGGATGGATGCAGCTCCCAGCACGGCTCCGACGATAAAAGCAAATCTTCCCGGGCAGGCAAAGGCTGCCTCGACTGTCACTTTAATTGAAACCTTCTGCAGTCGTACACTTCACCTTATGTTTAATGATTCACCTCTTAAGCAGCCCACTTGTACCTTTGTAATCTTTCTGAAGGTTAACTTGTTGATCCTCGAAACTTGTCTGGAGGGAGAGAGGTAATTCGCAGGGAGGCTTGGAAGGAAAAAAGTATCAAGTTTTCTGATGAAAAGTGTTTTTATTGAGGCAGAAGGAAGGAGAAATGAACTGCAAAATTCAGAAGAGCCGATGAGACTTTGGAAAGAAAAAGAAAAATAAGGAAAAAAAAAAGTCAATAAAAAAATAGGAGGGGGGGAGGGAGCAGTTGGGTTTAGTTCCCAGTTCCTGGGGGATGGTTTCTTTCTGCTTTACAGAAATCAAAAATATATTTGTCATTTACCAAATTAAATAAAAATAATCCTAGTATTAAATTATTTTTAGGACATTAAGAGTTACATACTTATGGGTAATAATCTATTTGTAACACTGTAATGGAGTAACTGGCAATTTCATACAGCTTTGGGATCAATTTTTTCCTATTTGCCATGTACCTATGCAAATAAATATCCCATTTGATTCATGTCCATATCGTAGGATCTGCCTGCTTCTTTCTTACTCCTTTAATATTTAATTATTTAAAACAAGGAGAAACCTAACCTCACGGGAATTTTTGTCTCAAAAAATAGCTGACTTATTCTTGTCATTTGAGAATAACAGAAAAAAGATGTGAAAATCTAATTCTTTTTAAGTCTTAAAACCGAAACTCAAATAAGGACGAGGAGAAAAAAATCTTAAACCCCAGAAACCAAACTTCCTCCCCTCCCTTTTACATGAATATTCTGAGTTTTTACTGTAGCTATTCATAGTCATACCTAAATGTAGTCTATAAATCTACTAATATATTATTTAACAATCTAACTACTGATATAAAAAATTATAAAATATTCTGTTGGCAATACATTTAATTGAATTCTTTTTTAGAGACAGCTTGTTATTGCCAGACATGCTTTTAGAGATAATGTGGAGAAATAAAAGAATTTCAGAAGGAAGTAAAACAAATAATTACCATTTTCACCATTACTTCCAGAGACCCTCCTATCCAGTCACTAAATCCTTTAAGTCTAAATCAAAGAGTTTCCGTGAACAAAATTGCACAGATCATTTCAAAGAATATAAAAATTACGTCGATGTTTTATTTGAAGAGAGAAATTGAAATTCACATAGCACTCTACTGGCTGAGACGTCCGGAGAGTTATTAGAGAAAAAACAGAAATAACCCAGGCTAGTTTAGCCTGAACTTTAGAGGCCTGTTTCAAAATTATCAGGGTCAATGCAAATCCCTCTTCTAATTACAATGTGCCCGTAAAAGTTTGAGGCATCGTCCTTCTTCTTAGGCTCTCTGCTGCTTTTTAATATCAGGGATCTGCAAGATTCTCTGAGGCGTAGGAGTAATAAATAATACTATAAACCATCCAAAGCAAGCACTGCCTTTTTGTTATTTTTTTCACCAACTAAGTAACATACATTGGGTTTGAACTACCTCAACACAGCTCCTAATCAGAGAAGTATCTGTAGGGGTTAGTGGGTTTTTTTCATCTTAGCAGCTGAACACTGACAGATCTGCTGAAAAGGAAAGAGGTCAGTAGTGCTGCTCAGCCATGGGCCAGGGATTTTCAGCATCCACAGGTCACACACTTCAGTCTGGTGGGTGCCAGGATGACAAGATTTGGAGACAAGCAAGGGACTGGGCTGGGGATGCTGACCAGGTGAAAGCTCCCCCACCATGTCCCCTGCCAGAAGGCTTCCCACCCAGCACAGCCCCACGGAGGCACAGACAGGCTTCGGTCCATAACTGGTTAAAAATCAATTGGGTCCATGGAGCGGTGGGAGGTAATTTTCTGCAGCTTGAAAACTTTGGGATGAAGTTTCCCTTTTAAATCAAAGATGGGGCAGAACTGGTACAGGGCTGTGTGTGCTCAACGGGATGGGGACAGTCCTTACCCACCTGAGAACTGTTTACATGCAGCCAGTGTTCGGGAGATCAGGCAGGAGACAGGGAGATAACTTGCTCCTATGTGGGAAGAAAGTAATTTTTGACAGGCGAGTCTGCACTGTCTTCTGGCAGCAAGCACCAAGCAGATATGCCAGTTATTTGGGCAATTTTGCTGGAATATTATCCTGGGGGTTGATGTGCACACAGCACGGCTGCACACCCCTCCATCATCGGAGCAGTTTTTCTTGTGGAGAATCAGTCCGAGTTCGATTCTTTACCTAAATGGGGCGTCTGGACTTGGCACGGGGATGACAATGTGTTCTCAGGCCGCCTGAGGAGCCATGTCACGGCACGGAGGCACTGCAGGCCGGCCAGCCACACACCCCTGCACAGCCCCTGGCTGTCCCTTCCTCTATCCAGCTCCTCATCCCTCTGGTCCTGTCCTCCGGGGAACCCTGTGCTTCCCCTCCCAGTCCCAGTCCAGATGCTGGCAGATGCCCAGTGGTATCTGAGGCCACCTAAAGCCTCTGCACAAGTGAAGGGAGAGACACAAACTGGGCCAGGGGCTTGTGGTCGGTGGGCTCAGTGGGATCCAGGCTGGGCGAGGGCAAGGAACAGCCAGGTGTGCCCAGGGTGTGCTGGGACAGCCAGGTTTTACCACAACATTCAAGTTTTTCCACTTCCAGCCCTTTCCCTTGCAGTAAAGACTGAGTTAGATCACAAACACTCAAATTAAAACAAGAAAAAAAGAAAAGAAAGCAAGAGAAAGGAGCCCCAGTGAGCATCGCAGCACCCCGCTCCCTGCCATTCCCATACGCCCAGCTGCTGCTCCCTCTTCTCCTCCCAGTCGGAGCCCATGCCTCTTCCGATACCCAGGAAAACATTTTGTTCTGCGTTAAAGGCTAAAGCTAACACATGACCAGTGAGAGGCAGCAGTTTGTTTAGCTCTTGGAGTTTATTTTAATTGCGGCCTTGTTTTGTAATGAGGACGGCTGCGGCAGGGGGAGCCTGCTGGGATCCGGGGGGCTGTTCCAGGGGAGTTTCCTTATCAATAAAAAGAAGTCTCGACTGTTTAAATTAACAACAACTGGATGGCATGCACTCACAGCTGCTTTGTTTTCTCAGAAGTTCGTGTACATATTTGCTTATTAAGGATTTCAGGGGCTGTCTGGGATCACACATCCCCTCCAAGTGCCACCTTTCATATCCCCAACCTCCACCACGGAGGAAGGAAGGGGAGAGAGTCAGGCCCTGTGTTCATGCTGACAGACAGAAAACGGCCTGGTAAACCTAAGTAGTTTGTTATGATGATGCATGAAAAAAACGGAGGAAAATAAGTAAAATCATGTGATATTTATGCAAATCAGATCAATTGAACGGTTAAAAAAACCCTAAATGTCAGGTAGATAAGATCGCATACACCTAGAGCAGTGTCATGATGTTCTCTGTACATTACATTCATACTGGAAACCAAAACGTGTTACAGAAATCAGACACCCACAAGAAGCTCTGAGATTGCACTGAGAACAGGCTCCTGCAAAGCACTGGCCTCTGACAAAAAAAAAAAAAAAAAAAAAAAGAAAAAGAAAAAAAGTAGGTTAGATTAGAAAACAAGATAGTTGAATTCAGGCAGGGACTTGGCTGTCCCCGCACAGCCTGGCCTCACTGCATTCACATTAATATGCACAGAACTCCTTTTAAGTAACGTTCATGCAGCAGCACCCAGCTCCAAAATGGGCAGACTGTTCCTGAAACCCATCCTCGAGGGCCGCAGGGAAGGGGAGAGGTTCACGGGCTCTCTTCTGTCAAGCTAAACTTTTCTCTCTTAGACACATGGTTTTTTTTTTCCTTTAAAAGTCCAGGCAGTTATTTTGTGTGAGGATGGGGAAGCCGGATGGCCTGAAGGAGTTAATTTCAAAAGAAAAAAATTATAGTGGGGTACTGTTTATTTAAGCAGTGTTTTGTAGAAGATGAGGCGCTTCTTTCCAAGGGTGCGGTTCACCTGGGAAAAATACGCACTGGCCTCAATATACCATAAAAACCTGCTCTGTGTCCCCTGGAGGGAAATGACCCAAGCCCGGGGACTCCCCTCACTGCCAAGCAGCACTTTCAGCTCTGAGGCCGTTCAACATCCAACTGCAGCTCTTGGGGAAGGCTGAACAATTTCACGCTGCTCCATGCCCTGCACGCCAGCACACAGGCAGAGGGGTTGCTTTTCATCCCAGGAGCTTTGCCAGGGGAGGACATGAAGAAGCCAGAGAGGGAGAGCCTGCGGCAGGGGTGCAAGGCACCTGTGGCGATGCCCAGCACTGCTCCTGCCTCTGCTCCTGGAGTGCTCCTTCTTGGAGCCACTCCTGCATGACCAGAAATACCCCTGCCAACTCCAAAGGGGACCCCTTCCCAGCAGCATGACCCCTGTTCCAGCATCGCCACCACTTTGCAGGGTGGCACTTCAGGGTTCAAACCCTGGGTGAGGAGCCCTCTGCAGCGTAGAGGGTGTTTTGGAGAGAGGGGTGCGAGGAGCTGGCCCCGCAGCAGGGTTGCCACAGCCTCCCACAGGCAGGGCCGAGCCGCTGCTCCTCCACGTGCCACATAGGCACCTCGTGGGTGTGCAGGAGCCACACCGAGCCCAGGGCCACTGAGAAACATCCCACAGTCAGCATGGGGGCTGCTGGTAGCTTTGCACACTCCCACCAGAGACCCTCCCCTACTATGGGGCCACCATTCTTCCCCAAAGAGAAGCCACTTGCTGTCGGCTTGTGGAGGAAGGGGAAGCAGTCCCGGTGGGACATTGCTGCCTTGGCAGCCACCACCGCTGCCACCAGCTGCTGTGCTGGTCCCCAGAGCTGGGATAGGCAAGGGAAGAGGGTGACAAGGCCTCACTCAAGAACGATCCCTCTGGTCAATGGCGGGAGAGGGCTTCCAGGAAAATTACTCCATCCCCAGCTCCCTGAAGTCTCCAGCAAGGGACCACGGCTGCTTTTGGGGGAAGCAGGAAGCAGTGGGGAGTGGAGGCAGGTGTCAGGAACCCTTGGGTAGCTACAGCCAGGCCCTGAGTGACAGAGAGAGAAGGGGAGAAGGTCTGACACCAGAGCAGAAAGGCCAAAAACTCTGTGAAGGCACCCAGGCCGCCCAGTTCCCAGTCCGAAAGGGATGCTGCTGGCTGCTCCCTATGTCCCCGTAACTAAATGGGTTACAATGGAAACTCTGATGCAAGCCCAGCATGGCTGTGGCCAGGCAGAGTGAGAAATCTCCCCCATAAGAGTGCTACTTGAACAGAAGCTGTGCTCGACCTCGGGTCTCCACCAAAAATCCCCCAAACGGCAGCCCTCTCGCTGCTGCTCCCGAGCGTCCCGCAGGCGCTGGGCTCGCCGGGCTCTAGCTAAAGCGAAAGCGTCACACACTGCAGAGAAATGACAAACAGAACAGATCTGTCGCCCCAACAACCCCCTTCCTTCGGATTCACTGCTGGGGGAAAAAGAGCAAAAACAAACCAAAATCGCGGACTAGAGTTGCTACTTTTGGGTCCGTCCCTCCTTTGGTCACTTGCAGACCTGGGAGCCCCCTCCCTGCCCGGGGCCGGGATCGGAGTCGCACAAGTCACACAGTTCCAGCTGTACTCACTCCCTGGGAATTCCATATTGCATTTTAACTACAGGAAAGCCGTCTCTCCAGCATATCTGTACCACCTCAAGTGTCTCGGGAGTACCATCCCTGTCTTGCCATGGGGCTATTTTTAATGACGAGTCGTATTAGCAGAAGGACTTTCTTCCTAATTTATTTCCCGCCCCCCCCACCCCCACCTCCTTGCTTTAAAGTGTTTCGGTTCAAGAGCTCAGCTGAGAAATCAAAATAAAGGCAGCACCCGGGGACTTTGCGTCCAAGGTGGCCGCTCCGTGGGCTCGCCAGTGGTGGAATCAGTAGCTCCGAGCAATTGCACCAGTGGACCGAGGGCACCGTGACCTGCGGTGGTTATTCTCGTAAACAAATTTCTATTAATCACCAGGGCCTGGGAATGCCTTCACAGCCCAGAGCGTGCCTTCCCCCGCTGACCACCACCCCGACCGGCAGCTCGCAGCCCAAAAACCCGACCGTGAAAGCAGAATGAGCGATCTGAACCACCCCTACACCCAACCCTTGCAGCAGGCCCCCAAGAAATAAACACGCGAGGCTGGGGGACAAACACAGAAATGTCCACAGATTTACATCCAGAAAGCTACATTTCCATAGAGGAGCGGGGAAGGTTGGGGTGACAAGTCCCCTCCCGCTGCACCCCCTGCAAAACCAACCCGAGACCAAGGCTTTGCATTATTCCCCCCCTCCCACCAAAGGCCTTTGCCCAGCAAGAGGCAGAAAGTGCAGAAATAAAATCCCTTTCCAGAAAAGCCAAAGCGATTTTGCATCCCCAGCACAGTCCAACAATTCCATACAAGCAGAATATTTATAGACTTACAGGTTATTTTGCAACAATAACAAAACAGCTACACAGAATTAACCCACCACTTGGGAGTCCTGGAAAGGAGAAAACGGACGGAAAAAAAAATAGAAAATCATCAAAATTATCTTTTTTTTTTTTTTTTTTTTTTGTCTGGAGAATCCTGGCAAAGAAATAAAGGAAAAAGAAAAACAAAACCAAAATAAAACCGAAAAGGAATACGGGAAGCTTATGGGGAACTGTCTTTAAGCAAAAAGCTTCTTTCCCCAAGAATAAATCCCTTTGGAGGCCCTGAGCCGAGTGTGGCTGTTTGCAAAAAAATATTAAAAAANNNAAAAAAAAAAAAAAGCTGAATGAGGGAAAAATAATTACTGAAAAAAAGCAAAAATCCAGAACAATGCAGCTGGCTCCTGGCTTTGCTCGCTGGGTTGTTTGGATGGTTTGGGGTTTTTGTTTGGGG